>BLFK01000288.1:600409-631352 GCA_014634185.1 Astreopora myriophthalma
GGGCCCGGTTGTTCGAAAGCCGATTAACGCTAACCCTCGATTAAAAATTAACCGACGTTTTAATGTCGCACTCAGAAAACACTTTCAAAAAGTGGTTTTTGACTAAAGCGGAAGAAAAGTGTAAGTTACAAGTGACAAGGAAAATTTTTTCGGGAAAATTTTTGTTGATTGGTTAATAAACTGGAATCAAAGTTCACTCTAACCCAGGGTTAGCTTAATCGGGCTTTGAACAACTGGGCCCAGGAGTGTTTTATCGGGTATAAAGCTCATGCACGTGACGTTTTATCACTGACTTGATAGGCTGTTAGGCTCATGAATTATTAATGAGTTTTTGAATATCACGTAGTCGGTAAAATCGCCTAAATATGTTTTCGGAATGTCTATTTTCTTCTACACATAGGCATACTTGAAGTTGTTTGTACAGGTAATCACATGATTTCGAGTGCAATCTGGAATAAATAAGCACGACTAAATTTTGTCAAAGACTAACAACATTGCACGAGCCCGTAGGGCTCGTGCAATTTGAAAACAGTGTTTGAAAACATTTACCCCTGATATTATTCTTACTGAGCAATTTTTCGTGCAACTAGTCTCACAATTTTGTTGCGAGACAAGTTGCACGAAAAATTGCCTAGTGTAACAGCGCCTTAACATACCTGGCACACACATTTTTCGCCATTTTTTGTTGCCGCAATCGTTGCGAAAGTAGAAGTTCCACTTTTGGCAACGCGTCTTGCAACGTTGCGAGGAATTTTTCACGCATGGCGCAGTGTAACATCTACCCTGCAACTTGTGTCGCAACGTTTTGCCGCATCAACGAATGACAATGACCCTTTGACGTCACGTGATCATTAAAGCGAGACAAGTTGCTCGAATCGCTGCCTAGTGTAACACCGTTCGAACAACTTGTCTCGCAGCGTGGGAACATATTTATGTCAACAAAATTGCGACACAAGTTGCAAGAGAAATTGCCTAGTGTAACAGCTCCATTAACGAAACCTGTCTGGAAAACAGCAAAACATCTTTTTTCAAAGAGAGCGAGTGCAGCTTGTTCCTGTTCTTTAGCTTTTTTCTCTTCAATTTTTCAAAGTGTCCTCTCATGTCGGTTGTAAAATAAAATGACAGCCATATTTGGCGCGAACAAAGCTCACTAGGTGTTGTTTGGAATGTTGGTGACACGTCCTCGCTTTATAAACCGACCAATCAAAACACTCCGTAACCGGAGCGCCGGGCTTCAGAAATTCTGTATGAAACCATTGCAGTCTCTTTTTTCGCTCGTACTGGCGCCCACGAAACCAACGGCTCGCGGTTCGCCGCTCGCTATTTTCGCGTTCGTTCTGTTCATTGTGCTCAGATTTTAGAGCAAAAGAGAGACTGCTCGCAGTCTACGCAAAACCCAGTGGACGTTTGACATGTGCAGTAGCCAGTCCACTGCTCTTGGGGTTAGTGGAAATCACAATTTATTTTTCATGGTTGTCCCACCCAGGAAACAGGATTCACCTGGAAATCATAAAATGGGCCCATTTGTTTTAACTCACGAATAATTTTTAATCTTTATTTATACACGGTAAAAATTCATCAGGTACAATAAATTCCAATAAAATGTCTAAGATCCTGAACCTAAAATTCTAATCCTAATATTATATTCTTACAACAATATGCTACTTATAAAACTGATTTCCATGAATGCCGTGCGTTTGAAAATTATGATAGAGAAGGCGTTTAAATTGATTTAATGAACCAGACTCTCTAATGTCACAGGGTGAGCTGTTCCAGAGGGTTGCGCCGCTTTAACTAAAACTATTTTTAATGTAGCTAGTTCTCGGAAAGGTAACAACAAGTTTGTTAACCGAGTCCCTCAGAGAATAGTTTGATTCATCTGGCGTTACCAATTTATAAGTGAGATATTAAGGAAACAGGCCGTTTAAAGACTTGAAAACCATTAGGGCTTTCGGAATTTGACGTTGAGATTGCAATTATTTCCAGCTGAATTTGTGAAACAAGGAATCGACATCAATGTCATATCTCGATGAAGTTATTACTCGCGCAGCACGGTTTTGTAGTTTTTGTAGCTTGTTAGATAATGTTTTTGCCACAATTACCCCAGACTAGGCTGCAGTAAGCTAAGTGAGATTGAACTAGTGAGTTGTATATGCAGAGTAGGGTAGATTGAGGCACAAATGTATTAACTCGCTTTATGGCTCCAATTGCAGAAGCGATCTTCTTACACAGTTTATCAATGTGGAAATGCCACGTTAGGTTTTCATCGATATATATCCCAAGTGATTTCACAGAAGAAACTTGTTCAATCGGAACATTATCAATGGAGAGTTCGAGTGTATCAGATAGAGTACTTAATCTTTGCCTGGAGCCGATCAACATAAATTCAGTTTTTGTAGCATTCAAGGTAAGTCACAAGCCATTTGCTTAGCTTGTCAAGGTCGTGAGATAGACCAGACTTAATCAGATGCAAATCAGAACCAGCACAAGTAATGTGGGTGTCATCAGCATACATTCTAGGTGCGCTAAACGATAGACAGGCAAATCGTTAATATAAATTAGAAATAAAAGAGGGCCAAGGATCATTCCCTGTGGCATACCACATTTAAGAGTGGTGAAGTCAGAGAGACAACCGTTACTGAACGGAACACCGTTGTGTGCGATTCGTCAAATACGATTTAAACCAATCAAGAGTTTTCCTTTGAATTCCGCACTGATTCATTTTATTAGTATCTCATGATCAACGGTGTCGAATACTTTTTTTTTAAGTCGAGAAACACTACGGCATTTACGTAATCACAATCGATATTAAACACCCAACTGTCAGTAGCTTCCAGAAGAGCAGTAACAGTTGAGTGTAAAGAGCGGAAACCAGATTGTTGTTTAGAGATGATTTCTTTGCTGTCTAAGAAGTTGTTTAACTGATCGTACACAATCCTCTCAAACACTTTGGCGACTACAGAAATCACTGAGATAGGTCGGTAGTTGTTTAAATCAGATGACTCGCCCTGTTTAAACAACGGAGTCACTCTAGCACATTTCCAGTCGTCAGGAAATATGGCAGACATCAAGGATTTATTAAACAGATCGCATAACGGGCCTGAAATAATATCAGCATACTCACGAATCAACTTACCACAGGGTTCGTACGGGTCATGGAAAACCTGGAAAGTCATGGAACTGAAGTATTTCAGTTTTCAGGCCTGGAAAGTCATGGAATTGTATAGTTATGTGTGGTACGATGTGCGGTACGTAAAGTATTGCAGATGTCGAAGCAAGGACAAAATAAAATGCAGGCGAGTTATGTCAGAAGATACCCCAAACAAGGACGATTTTGACAATTTTCGAAAGTGGCAGCTAAACTTTAGGTCATGAAAAACTGGAAAACGTCATGAAAAAGGTCATGGAAACTCATGGAATTTGAAAAACTCTTAAGAGTACGAACTCTGTAGCAGAGATATTATCTAGCCCTGTAGCTTTAGTTTTTGATAATCTATTTAGATGGGTCAAGAAAACACTGCTGGTAGTTGGACGAAAACAAAATTTGTTATAATTTTCAGGAGTATTGTTTAAATAAATAGACTCCTCGTCCGAAGTTAATGGTATTTCGTGGGCTAGTCTGGGCGCTAGAGTTGAAAAATGTTCGTTAAAGCCGTCTCCTTAGAGTTACAGATAGAGATGTCATTTACTTTCACTTCCTTTACTATCTGGTTTTTCTGACGACGAGACATGAGGTTATTAATAGTTTTCCTTCGAGCGTTTCCTTCGGATTGAGTAAAACTAATGTGATAACAGGATGCCTTAGTGGTTTGCACTTTATTGTCGATTCGATTTCGTAACTTTCTGTAATTGGCCCAGTCGTGAGGATTCTTTGTTCTTATCGCTTTCCTTTTAGCAGCATCGCGATAGCGCATACCTTTCTTCAAGGCTGAATTAATCCAGGATGCGTTGCTCAGTTTAGTACGCCGGTCTAGTTCGAAATGGAGCATGTGAGTTAACAATGCGGAAAAATTTTGTTTTCCAGTTACACCATGCCAAATTTGGATCTTGAGATTCATCGAAAGACCAGTCTTGTTGCTAGATTTCATTTCGAAAATTTCGCGATCAAAATTTCGAAAACTTCTGTAAGAGATGGAAGTGTCCCTTACGTGGTAAATCAGAAGATAGTTTCCTATAAACATAGACGAGGCTATGATCGCTGATGGCAATATGGGAGACTCCGGAACCGTTTACCCCCGTCAGTATAATTTGTATAGATCAAATCAAGTAGTGTTGATGAGGATTCTGTAATACGAGTTGGTTCGTTTATTAGTTGTTTGAGCCCATATAAATCCGAAATCCGAATTTACATTAGGTGTAGGAGAGTCCAAATTACAGTTTAAGTCACCTAACAAACAGTATGAATTTCGTAACCTGATGTATGGAGTTCGGAACTTTATATGGATTCATCAAGTTTGGTTTCGTTAATTGCCAGAATATCAATAGAAAACTCAGCAGGAAGGACTCTGAGTTCGTCAACATGTTTGACGTCAAGTGATAGTGAGTCGTGTCAGTGGATCTTATATAGCAACTCTGGTCTTACCTGATTGGTCGGTAGAAATGTGGTGTTATTGGTCTGTCAAGTGAGCCGTGTTGTTGGCTGACAAGACTGTGATTGGTGCGTTTCGATCCGTTTCAGTGTGAAGGTCCATCATTTGTTGATCTGTTCTAGGCCTAGATACAAAAATCCGGATTTTTTTAAAGGAATTTTAGACCTTAAAAAGATTTTTAGAAAATGTGGAGATTTCTAGAAATGGAGATTTATTTGTGGCAAAATTCTAATTTTTTCTTAGACTTTTTTTTGTGGCAAAATTCGGATCAATGATTAAATTGCTGCCTACTAGAATCTTTATATTTACAAGTTTATGGCACCTGTCCATTAACTAGTTATTGTCTGCATTTAAATTTTTTGAGTTCTGACTTCAAGGAGTGGCTTTTGTTGAACTGCTTAAGCCAGCAGGTGACAGCAGGGCACTGAATGCGTCCGTTCTTGAAAGAATTATATAGTTTAAATTTTATTCCTGTCCTGGTCGGTATTGATTAAAGAGTAACTTTTAACACTTAGAAATGTGCTTGCTGTGAGATATTCATCAACAAGATCACGAGATCTTTTGAGATTTTTAGAGAGATTTATCAGAGTTTTAGAAAGAAAATGGAAATTTATAGAACTTTTAGCGGGATTATCCGGATATATTTTTAGGCGATTTTTCGGGATTTTTGTATCTAGACCAAATCTGTTGTCAGTTTCGTCACTGTAAGTCGTTTGTAGGGTGCGGCATAGTTAATGCAGGGGAGGTTAACTATGTGTGCGGGTAGTAGTTGGCAACGGTTAAGTGGAGTTTGTTCTAAGTTGGTAAACCAGCTTTCTATTGAGTCTTTGGTAGTAGTTAGTACAGTATGTTACTCACTTAGCGGAGTCCCAGTCAATTTTGTGATTAGTTAGTATGTGGTGTACAACATTATGTTGTTGTTGTTGAGGTTGCCGTTTTTCGTCGCCCGTTTGTGTTGTTTGTGTTCTGTTAGTCTTGTCTTCAAATTCCCGCCGGTCTCACCGATATAAGTGGCTTGGCAGTCACAGCATGAGATCTTATAAAGTGCTCCTGGTCTGTCGTTAGGTTCGTCTTTGCCTTTCACGTTCGTAAGTAGCTGTCGTAAAGTGGTTATAGGTTTGTGAACAACAAGGATGTTGTAAGGTTGTAGAATACGTGCAATAGTTTCAGATAACAAAATATATACATGTATACCTACTGTATATGCCAATTCTTAGTGAAGGCAAATTTATACTTTTACATTTGAATAATAAAACTAACCACACTAAGTACAGCATGCCTCAATCTTATTTTATTTGTATGTAAAATCTCATTTCCACCTCAAAACATCTACATCTATTTTGATACTCTTCAACTCTTCCATATCCAGAAGTAACAACGGTTAAAATACAGGTTAAGTATAAATAAATAAATAAATAACTAACTAAATAACTAACTAACTAACTAACTAACTAACTAAATAAATAAATAAATAAATAATCGTCTCTTATCCGCTTTGGTAGCGAAACGAGAGAGAAACCACTGCAAGCAAGCGATCCGCTCCGTCCAGATTCAGGGACGAATAAATTAAAGTAGAACTGGAAAAACTAGTTTGCAAACCAGTATTTTGAGCATAACGTGTGCGATAATGTGACGTGATGTGTGTCGTCGGCCGCGCATGCTCGACAGAGAACGGGTCGCTTGTTCGCAGTGGTTTCTCTCACGTTTTCTTTCGTCTCTTGACGACGATACACTTGTCCCTTAAGACAGGGAATACTACATCGATGGAAACAAGTGCTAGCCCTTTTGTTCCCCGATAAGGACTAAGGGAAGACTAAGGCGAATGGTGTGCTAAAACGGCTGCAGATTTGAATGTTTTCAACAATTAATCGAGAATTTGGATATCGTTCAACAGTCGCACAATTTTTGCATGCGTGCCTCAGGTTATGTGTAGATTCGGTTGAGAAAATTGGTCATGGGTATAGATATTTTAAGTCACTTTTCTTTTTACCTTGTGATACATTTGTAGGGTAATCCGACCCAGGTTGTGTCATTACTGTTCTATGCTACTCACGAAGGACAAGCTCAACTGCAGCCTGTTGTACAGAAGAAGACACTTACAGCACTGCGAGGCAATTCACCTGAACTAGGTTCATTCACATTGCACTTTGCAGGGCCCCCCAAAGTGATTTACTCCTCTTTTCTGGTGGCCCATACACCAAACGTCCATTCAGTTAAGGATGTTGTTATGCAGAATATGGACATGGTCAAGCTCAAAGGCCCTGAAAAAAAGCAGGTCTTATCGTTGGCTGGCCATGTTGCCAGTCGTGACCAGGAAGGGCGAGAATTGCCGTCAAACCTCATTGTTCAGCACTGGATACTCCAGCTTCCATTCGACGTTGACATAGTATTTGAGTCTGGAAGTTTTCTTACTAGAGGAGACAGCTTACTGGGGCCTGCGTTTGTAACTCTGAGAGATCACTACAGCTCTCAGTTTGACAAGACGTTTGAAGAGAAATTTTCTTTGACTTCCAAAGGCTTTAACAAAGAAGAAGTGCACTTTGCCCAAGCAGCGTTAAGCAACATGATCGGGGGAATTGGATATTTCTATGGAAGTTCAAAAGTGATTTCACGCTTCTTCAAGGAGCCAACAGACTACTGGAATAGTTCCTTATACACCGCAGTGCCTTCACGACCTTTCTTTCCTCGAGGGTTTCTGTGGGATGAGGGATTCCATCAACTACTGATCAGCCAATGGGATGAAAGCATTAGTAAGGACATCATTGGCCATTGGCTGGATTTGATTAACATCGAAGGCTGGATTCCGAGGGAACAGATTCTCGGCGACGAAGCTCGGACCAAGGTACCGTCAGATTTTGTCGTGCAACACAACGAAAACGCAAACCCGCCAACTCTGATTCTTCCCATCAAGTCGATGGTGGAAAAAGGCGTCTTGGACGAGAGATATCTCCGCAAGATTTTTCCTCGGTTGAAGGCGTGGTTTAATTGGTTTAACACTACACAGTTGGGAAAGCTGCCATCCACGTATAGGTGGCATGGGCGAAATGACAAGACGAACAAGGAGCTGAATCCCAAGACTCTAACCTCTGGCTTGGATGATTACCCACGAGCGTCACACCCTTCGGATGATGAGCGGCACGTGGATCTACGATGTTGGATGGCATTTGCAGCTGGACTGATGGCTGATATCGCTGAAGCTGTTGGCGAGAAATCAGATGCTTTGCTGTACAGGTCCACCAATGACTATCTTTCCGACAATTTGCTGCTTGACAAGTACCATTGGTCGCCCAAGGCGGAAGCATACAGTGATTATGGAAATCATACCAAGTTTGTGAAGCTTGTGCAACGTGCTATGCGGCCCTCGCAACCAGGCAGTCCGAAGAAAACAGTCCGCATCGTGATTTCCAAGCAAGGTCCATCCCTCAAGTTTGTCAACGCTCGTGGTTATGTCAGCCTGTTCCCCTTCCTGCTGCAAATCTTGGACCCCGCGTCACCCAAGCTAGAAAACGTCTTAAAGGATTTGAAAGATCCAGAACGGCTTTGGAGCGAATTTGGATTAAGATCTTTATCAAAGAGTGACCCAATTTACAAGAAATACAATACTGAGCATGATGCACCTTACTGGAGAGGGGCTATCTGGATTAACATCAACTACTTAGCAGTTAGAGCTTTGAATTACTACGCCAGTAGTAAAGGGCCTTATCAGAGCAAGGCTCAAGAGATTTACACCGACTTACGCAGCAAGTTGATCACTAATATGTTCAGTGAGTACCATAGATCAGGTTTCATTTGGGAACAGTATGATGATATCACGGGACACGGAAAAGGGTCGCATCCATTCACTGGGTGGTCCTCACTTGTCGTACTCATGATGTCAGAACATTTTTAAAATTTAAATTCTGAAGGTGTTCCTCATGTGAAGAAAATTTGCACCATTGAAATTACTGAATTTAAAAAAAAGAACGCTGGCTGACCTTCAGTGTCGGACGAGTTTCCGTGAAGCCCTCGAGACAGCCCTATACTGCCGTTCGCATGCTCCCCTCAGGGGCCCTTTGTTCTTTTGTCAAAAACTACTCGCAAAACGGGTCGATTCACATTGGGAAAAAAAGGGGGCTAATTCAGTTGAGCCAAGCTGATTGATCTTACGGGTTTTTCTTGCGATTAGGTTTACGTTTGTCAGGGAAAAAAGCAACAACAACAGAAAAGGGAATAAAAAAACTAAATAGCGCTATCAAATCAAAGCAGGAATGTCATGAAATGGCAAAGAAGTGTTTAACATGAAGACATTTAGGCCAGACAAGCGACTTGTTTCATTGGATTGTTTACCAACGGACATTGAGCAATATAGAAGAAGTTTCTTAGGGTGCATTTTTTGGGGACTATTCCAGAATAAGAACAGACGGAATGGTCGGTTTACGCGCTCTTTTGGGGCTTATTCGGTTTTCGAAATGTACGGAATAGTATTCCGTTCATTCTGCTCTCGAAAGCCGAATGAACGGAATAAACAGAATACGGTTTACTCGGAATACATAGCATACGCGTTCTTTTAGGATTATTTTGGTGCGAAAATCGCGCGCGGCCGCCGAAACAACGGTCTCAGTCGTGTCCAGACCGTTCCGACGTTAGTTCTCAGGTCAACTCTGCAAGAACCATTCCGTTTTCGGAATACGCGTTCTTTTGAAAAACCTCATTCTTGTTGTTCCGTTAATCCTGAACCGGAATAGGAATAGACACAATAGTCCCACAAAAATGCACCCCAAAAAGAGAGTGAAAGTAATCATCAGGTTTTTAGGTTTTCTTTGAATTCACGCTTCAAGATTTCATTCAAGTTTTCAATTTGCACCTCCCTTTTCTCGCATCAAAAATAAAAAGGTTTAGTTCATTTTACTGATTAGACGTTGTAAGAAATCAGTGATGGAATTATGTGGCAACAGGTTCTTTTAGGATGTTGTTCTCCGATTACAAATTATTGTAATTCCTCAGACAAGGCAATTTCAATAACTAGAGGGTACCAAGGCACAGAGTGCTTGGCGCCTCCTTGCTTGCGGAGCTGACGTAGATGGGTGCCATTCCGTGAGAGAACGGTCTCCGAGAGGGCGTTTCTCAAAACAATTAAGTATCTCTAAAAATGCTTAAACATGCTATTTACCGCTGCAGGGATAAGTTTGAAGCGTGTGTAGTAGATTCTGGAAAACGTTGAAACAGCGCATAAACCAATGAAGTAAAACAGTCCGCCGGACATGGAGCGGCTTTTCGCCGTGGTGTGAAATGAACAATTAAACAGACGTCGTTCAAGCCAATGACAAGAATTACAAGACTTCACCACTAAAAGTTCACCACTAATAAGAGTTTATCCTTTCTCCCAATTTGGTGCTTCTCTCGACGAGGATTTGCGAAATCGTTGTGAGGTATATTTCAGATGTCTTCAGTGATTTTCTCCGTACATGTGTGTATGTATCCTGTGGCATTGCAGCTTTGCTCTTTGAGCATCCATGTTCTGTGCCACGATCGTCACTCGTTAAACTGCAAAGATGAAATATTCCTCATTATGTCGGTTGCATAGCGATGCCATAACATCTAAAAACAGACACTAGCCTGGCATCCTCATGCAAACTTTCACACTGGGTCACAGACGCCCACGCTACCTCTCGTGGAAAATTTGAGCACGTTCAAATTCGATGAGAGCTCCGGCTCGAGAGCAATGACGAGAGTAGCCGAAAGCGCATGAGAGTTCCTGGCCAAACGAGAGCGAGAGTTTCAACTCTCATCGACTCTCGCTCTCCGAGGGAGTTATCACAGTAAAAAAATTTACCAGATCAAACTCTTGATTTTTCTCTTGTTGCTTGCCGGGGAAATACTGTCTACGTCGTTCATCTGGAATTAATAAGAAAAAGACGAAATAAAGAGGAGCATCGAAGCAGTTACCACTGACGTCGCTCAAGACTGTGACGTATGGCTGCAAATCCGCCTGTCAACATTTTCCAGTCATACATTTTGAAATAGTCACTGAATCCTTCGACACGTACGTAGCTAAGCTTAGCGGATACTCTACCTCTGGCAGTCTATCAAAACGCTCCCCTGTCCATGATAGGGTTCTTTAAGTTGTCATGCGGTCTCATTGAATAAGATGGACAGCTTGCACAGACTATCCCGAGATATGGAGACATACGACGGAAAAAATGAATACTTGCATTGTTACGAATGTAGAAACGACAACATGTACTTGAAAACACTGCTAAATAGCGAAACGAACTGACGGACTAAGGAACTTCGAAGTGCGCGTAGCGCGACTGTTTGCGAAGAGTAGAGCAAAGAAGATGAAACTAAGGGTTATATACACTAGTAAATTATGCAAAAAGAAAACCAAAGCGAACTAAGCATACTAATGAAACGAAACGTACAAAAGACACTAATGAACAGGTGAAACATAACACTAAGAGACTACCAGAAAAACAAACACGCAAAAAAAAAAAAAGAATGCTGAATGGTTAAAAGGAACAACAAACGAAAAAATGTAACAGAGATGCTACATCATGTTTTACAACATTTAATAATAAAAGACGTCAAAAGAACAATGACATTTCTCCGATGTACTTTTGCTCTAATGAACATACTGGCTCTGAGAACTAGTCCACGACATCTTTGTCATTATTCAGGGCTAATGTTGCTTTTCTCATAGCGTGTTCAATTTGCCCGCACAGGTACATATTTTCCCGCCAAATCGTTATCGGCACATGTCTCTCCGCCCAACTTACCGAGAACTGACATGTTACTGAACAGCGCGTCTATTCGCTTCCTATCATAAAACAAACAAAAATTAACAGATACTTCCATGCTGCTATCTAATTTTAGGCTAGATTGTAAATGGGGACCTGGGTTGGCGCAGCGATAAGAACACACGCCTCTCAAGACGAATATGCATTCCACAACTTGTACGTTGCACTGTAGCCTACTACCATAAGATGACTTGGAAACCTATGGTATGGTATGGTATACTTCATTTAAATCCAGAGGACACCTATACACTGGCTAAACGCAAAAATGCTGGTCTTCTATTGTTACGAAAGACTGATTCACTGCACGGACACTGTTGGCGTGTTGTTTTCTTTAATACGAGAAAGGCAAGAACGCAAACAGCATTGATAAACTGTTGCGGATATAAACTTCAGGTAAAACTTTGGCTTAAAGAAATCGTCAAAGCGATTTTTCACAGTTCGCTTTCCCTGCTGAAATTCAATTCTTATTCTCATTCTCTAAGGCAATACACGTGAAATACTCATCAGTAGGTGATCTGTGGATGTGAAATAAAATGATTATTTCAGTGAAGCAGGCAACAAGCAATTTGCAAAGACACCGTTCTCAACTCTTGCCGTACTCAAGTGAAGCTATGATCCTCGCAGTTATATATGATCCATTTCATATATCATTTCATCTTTTCCCGTACTATTCTCTCCAGGACTAAATCCCGAAATTCAGAACGACACTATTTCAAAGTTTCAGCAGCCAATAAGACTAGTAAACAATCGATGATCTTGGAAGCCTTGAGGTCTGGTGGAGCTGGGGAGTGTCAGAAAGGCGGAAGGCGGGTATCCATGCAATCCTGCGAGCGGCCACCAGTAATGGTACCGGTCGCACTTATCATCCCAATACTCACCAAACAAAGCGGAAGGTGGAGAGGGAAAAACTCTTGAACACAGTGGGCAAAATGAGCTTAGTGACGGGCCAGAAGGCAAGCCAATGTAAATAAAACTATGAGTAGCATCCTGCAAGAACTCCAGGGCCGCCCCCCAAGCCACTCACAGGGGCGAACGCTGACCAGCATTGTCTAACCTTGCCGTCTTACATTGCATTTTGCTACATAAACCAATGTCCATTGCTTTGGTATGCACTATTGACTAACGAGCGTTACACCACACTAAGAACACATTGCATATCCCGCGCTTTGCGGCCGGCCCCGGTGAAATAGCCTACCCAGTGTGGCCGTTTACACCGGGTTTTTGTCCTTCTAGTGGATTCCAATAGCTACCCAGGCACTATGGCTTTTAAGTCATCAAGTTACTTACGCGCCGTTTAACTGTGGTTGGCCCAATACAAGAGAACGTGTGATACACAGGATAACAATATCGGTATACTCATATTTACCTCTCCGCTGTGGGAAGTTTACAGGCATCATACAGTGCAAGACGCCTTCTCTTGTTCAGATTGTATCCATATTTTGCCATCATTTCTAAAACTCCCTGCAAACACAGTCAACCCAAACAATGCAGTGAGATAAAGCCTACGGCTTAACTGTCTCAGCATTAAAAGACAGTCATAAAGAAACAGAGAGTGCAGCCTCTGACCGCATAACTGTTATGTTTATAGTTCAAAATATTATTTAGCTTGAACAGGAACGCAGCAAGAACGGAGGGACCATAACCATTGAGGATTGCCACTCACTTGGACAGAAAATAAATTTTGGACTTTTCACTGACTAAGCTTTGGTGAATGTGTCAGTTTATGGGAAACAAACATCAAAGTAAGTTCCATACTCACTTTGACTTTTTCTTTGTCTTTTTCTCCACAAGCCTTCAGTAAAATGTCATTAAGAGCAGTAAACCTGAAAAATTTTCAAGCAAGCAGAATTTTCGCATGACTGTTAGTTCTCGCAAAGAAGGTTGCTTGCCTGTAGCGTTAAATGACAAACGAGCCGCAAGAAAAGTGCGCGTGCAGTTCACAGCGGCTTTGAGTCTCATGCTCGAGGGCGCATCTGTCCCGTTACTTTTGAAAAAAACAAAACAAAAACAAAAATACAAACAAGAAAAAAAAAAACAAAAAACAAAAGAACAAAAACGTAAGGCTGTTACTGAAAGATCAAAGTCTTTATGCAGGTTACTCTTCAAAAAAACCGGTCGACCCACTAGTTTGAGAGTGGCATGCCTGCTCCCTTGTTGGCGCACTAATGAGAGCACTCGCCTCCCATCAGTGTGAGATGGACTCGCTTCCCGGCAATCCTGGCTAATGCCTCACGTGGCATGAGTTTGTTGTTGGCTCTCTACTGTGCTCCGAGAGGGTTTCTTCGGTTTTGAAAACCCAACATTTCCTAACCAGTCAATTTCGATATTTTAAAATTCAACTTCAAACAATCAACGTGACTTCGAGGCTCGAAAGTAAGTACTTGTACGAGTTTCTTCCCCTAAACCTCAGATGATGTCTTTGATCTAAGAATGAAATTTAATATATCGAAATTGGTCCATTCCAATTCGATCTGGAGAGTGTCCCAAGGACTTGGAGACACTTAGAGGGCCACAGTTTCATCAATTGTTAAACGTGTCAAGTACCATACTCTCCAAATAAATCAATTATTATTATGCTGATCGTCACGGTGCTTTGCTGCTTTGTTTTCATATGACCGCTGTTAACAATTCACCAATGACCAAGAATATGGAAATGCGTGAGCCCATAGGAAATCAAGAGAGATGGTGGCTTTTTACATTGCAACGTACTGAAAGCTCTGAGTGATTTTGTTCAGCTGGTAGCTTTCACCTACAATGGTGCAGCTATTTTACTTGTTACTACGCGACCGACTGCAAGGTGATATAGGTAATTTATCCATAAATTAGACAAAGCACTTTTCGGCACATACGAGTGAACAGGCCTTCCACGCAAGACATGGAAGTACAACATGCTTAATACTCAGCCTGCCACAGGATTTACCGCTTATTCGTTGATTGAAAAGTGATTTTATTGCGCTTCCTATTGTTCACCCTCTTCTCTAAGAGAGCAAATGTTATTTCTTTCTAACACTTACGTTGGAATAGGTATTTTGTTGCTTTCAAACATATCCAGTGCTTTCCTGAAAAGAAAAACAACAACAACAAAAACAAAAACAAAAAAAAACAGGTCAATTCAATTTTTTCCTCGAGCTCTTCAAAATTAAATGCAGTTAAATGTAATTTAACGGAGTTAACAACAAAGAGCGCTGTGTTCCCTCAAGGGTCTGGGGATTAGTTATGCACACGCGCCAGTGCATTCGTCTATGTCAACGTTCCTTCGTGTCCAACGGTGTTCTGTGAGGCGTTTTGCGGCAGGGGTCTGCGCTCCCTTGCATTTAGCGTTGTTTGTTCATGCACACGCGCCAGTGCATGCATGGAGCCAGCGTTGGTAAGCCTGGGCAGTCAGCGGTCTTCTATTGTCTGCATGCGCGTGGATCCCTCGTGTCTTTTGGCGGCGCCATTCTACGCTGAGCACAGTGTTTGGATTGTTCCCCCCCTACCCTTCCCCATTTTTCCACTGTATATTCTATATCAGTGTGACGGGTGCCCCTTTCTTCCCTTCTGCGTGGGGGCTCATGGCTGGGTTGCCAGGATTTGCCAGCCATGGGAGCAGTCTTATCTAGGAGCTGGCTGCCAATAGTGGAAGCTCCTGGATGTCGGGGGCACCCAACCTCCATTTAGCGATGCCGTTGTTAAACTGCTCTTAACTAACGATGCAATCCGGCTTGAAGATTTTGCATGCAGAAAACCTTTTTCTCCTTTCAGCTCTTACCAGGCATCCTCTAACTGGCCATTCCTACAGAACATCCGAATAAGATGTGTGATGTGAACATGAGTGATCCTATCAAAAGCATAACAAACTAGATAAGTTTTCAATCTGCTCAACTAAAATCAACCCTTTGTATTTATTACCACTCGCAAGGAAATCGCTGTAAATTTAAGCTCACCTCACCTAAATGTATTCCGTACTGAGAATAACTGAATCTGATATTCTGGTGTATATGTTGTACCACTCACCGTCTTTAACGTCGTTTAAATAGGGAGCTTACGAAACGACGACGACGACGGCTAAGAGGACGTCATTTAAAACTACATGTTCGCGTTATTCGTACCACTACGCAACTATTTCCAGTCGTTTTGCGCTTAAAATGTTGTATTGGTGAAAACCAATAATCAGTTTACGCTAACGGTTCCAAAACTTTAATTCCAACTGCTAGTTGAAGCACATCAGAGGGAGCTACAAAGTGATAAAGGTACAGAAACTGTGCTAAACACAGACTTGTTCGAAATCAGAAGGCTTTTAATTGTTGATTAACACAACGTCTACGTTAATTAATTTGTAATTAGCAGCAATTAGTGTCTGTTACATATTAGGCGTGCGTAATTAGTGTCAATTGCACCGGAGGGCGAAACAAATGTGTAGTAACTGTCGAGGAATTAAACTGGTATGAGCGGGTTAGAAGCGTAGAGAGAGAACTGAAAATTCATTGTCAGGTGCCAACGTCCACCACAGAACCTAGAATTTGGTTATTTCACGTTGTCATTTAGCAGATGACGGCAAAAAATTGTACCAAAATGTAAAACGCACGTGCAGAGCATGCGGAGCTATTGTTTTTGCTCATTAAACCTATTTTGTAGCGTCCTCGTTGCCGTCGGCGTCGTGGTTTCGTAAGCTCCCTGATCAGTGACGACGACGTTGGTTGCGAGGTCGTCATTCACATTGTCGGTATCGCTAAGCAATTATCGAAAATCATTCCGCATGCAAAATGTGTAGTAACTGTCCCGAAATTAAAGTGGTATGAACGAGGTAGAAGTGTAGAGAGAGAATTGAAAGTTCATCGTTGCCTGCTATCGTCCTCCACAGAACCTGAAATTTGGTCATTTCGTAGGACGGCAAAGAATGTACCAAAGTGTGAAATGCACGTGCAGAGCGTGCCATGCCATCGAGTTGTTCTTCTATTAAACCGTTCTTTTTGGCATTATCATTGCCATCGACGTTGTTGTTGTCCTTGGCAACGACGCCAATAACTTTCTTCACAAAACTTAGCATAACCCTACAAATCTAACTATGAACTTCTTCTGTTTTTATTCTTGGAAAAAAAATGCGATCTTTGTTAATAATACTTTACTCCTGAGCTATTTCCTCGTCAATTCTCCCTTCAGGTGAGGAGGATGGAGAAATGAGCGTGCTATTCACCTTGTTCTTAAAGATTATAGTTCAGTGAAAAATGGCCATTATAGCCCAACATCAAGGTCTTCTTAGGATACACAAAGAACAAAAACACTCACTCCACACGATACATCTTCATCCAACGTAAGACATCCAGCATAATCTGGATATTTGCCTCAATATGCTGAAAGATTCAAGTACACAAAGTAAAGGCACCGGCCCGGACAGAATGAATTTCAGTTCAGTATCCAATAGTCTAAACTTCAGCCTCGTGGTGAGAGAAATCCACCATGGAGTAGAAAACCAAATTCCGCGGATCTACTAGTGTTTCGTGCATTACAAAAATGGCCGCCCTCTATTTAATTGCCTTCGCAGAACGTCATTCATAACCACGACTTCAATTTTTTGTGTTTGTAGCGCACTTTGCTGCTTTATCATGTTGAACTTTGCCTTCGTATCATGACTACCACAGCACTGCACATGCGCAAGAAAGGCGAAGATTCTTCAGAGAATGGCCAATTTGCCTTGACAAAAGCTTGTGGAAAAAACTTCCGAGTTCTGAGCGGGAGTCCGCCTATAACTTCTTTCAAATGTAACACCTAATGTATCAAAACAAGTGGCAAGGGAGCGGGGATAGACGATCGATCTGCATGTTTGCCTCATTTCAATCAATGCCAGACTATTCAGTCTGAGCGCTGATTTGAGGTCATCTGCGCGAAAACTATTCTGCTTTCCACTTATTCACATATTGCATTCGTATCATGTCAAACACAGCATTGCAGATGCGCAAGAAGTGGTGGAGGTTCTTCACTTGACTCTAAGATGACTTCCGTTCAGGTTATCGAAACGTCAGTCAACAAAAACCACAACAGTCCTTTTCAGGACTGCGCTCACCCGGTGGGGTGAACCACGCGGGATTTTGTCCCATTACCTTCCCCGCAGGATGATGTCCCATTACATCGAAACCTCAGTCAACAAAAACCACAACAGTCCTTTTCAGGACTACGCTCACCCGGACCATTAAAATTCCACCAAGGTTTATTAAAATAAACAGAACAGTTCCAAAACAGTGCACCGTGCAGCTGGCGACAAAATGCAACTGACCTTAGGATCATTTGCTCTTCCCATTGCTCTGAACATGGCTGCAGCCACTTGCGTTGTCAACTGTATCCGATGTTTACGCATATCTGTTAAGATATGTACACGTACATTTGGCACTCTCACTCATGTGAACAGTAGCCATATTGGATTTTGAAAACTAAAGAGTTCATTTAACAAAGGACTGGTTTGGCCTCACAAAATGGCCGCCGTTTTGCTGTCACGACGTCATCATTGTTAACAAATTGAAACTGGCCGGTTATGGTAAGACCCCATGACTAGGAACGAACAACCTGTAGACCTATTTTGAGTGATCGTTTTCTCAGACCTGGTGACTTTTTAAATTTATATTTTCCGCGAAAATAATTCCTTCCTATGTGACGTAAGCGGAGGTATTGCGCCTTGACTGGGTTAAAAGAGCAAAAAAAAAAAAAGATTCTAACAATTTAGTGTCATCAAATTGTCATCAAAGATCTAGAAATTCTTTCTTATCATGGTGAGCTGTCTTTGTTTACTGTAATTAATAATTGCAGAAGTCCATAACCCAGAAGTCTCGATCTGTCTCATTTGGCCTTGGCCCATCAGGTCAATTAGGATAGAGGTCCCGCCAAATAATGGCCTATCAGATTGGGCCTGATAACCACAACGCGTCCCATTGGTCCGCAACCAAGGGCCGCACGAGGGATTGCTCGCGTTAAATGCAAATCATGGCACAAATCTAGCAGCAAATCTAATAGGAACCTTAAGCAAGGACGACGACGACGACGACGGCTACGAAAACGTCATGTGAAAACATAAATGCGCGTTACTGTAATTACTTCGCGCTTATTACAACTCTTTCCGCGTGTAAAACAATTACTAACTTTCTAGGAACAGAATTGGTATGAACACCGTTAAAGTTAAGACAAAGAATGGAAAATTTATCGTCTTGCACTCACGTCCTACACAAAACTTTAAATTTGGTCACTTCACGTCGTTGTTCAGCCAAGAACGGCAAAGAAATGTACCAAAATGCCTATTGTTTTGTGGCGTTCTCGTTGTCGTCGACGTCGTCGTTTCTTAAGCTCCCTAATACGGTAAACTGATGGGCCGCATTCCATTCCCGATCGATACTTCCGGGTTATGGACTTCTGATAATTGTGACAATAGGAGATTGACTAGTCACCATCATAGAATCTCTTGACGACTCCTGGGTTGTTTGTCCTATCAGCCAAGTTGAACAGAGATGTGTAGATGTGTTCCTTAGGTCTGAATTTCTACATTAAAAAAAAATACAATACAGAATAAAACGAAGTAAATACACCGACACTCATGCAGACGCAACAAGGTGAACTTGAAAACACCCGTAAGATTTTTTGCTGTTCTTAAAGCAATGTGAATTAAACCTGACCGGGAGAGATCGCGATGAATTTTAACGACAACGAAGCTGATATCATACGCGTTTAGTTTCAGTGTTAATTAATCTCTATTGTCCATTGTCGTCCCAGTCAACTCCACATTTTATTGTTTGTCAAATAGTTCTCATATTTCTGTGCGTAAGCTTGTCAACTCTCAGCGAACAATTAACGAAATGTATTTAGAGCAGTTTTCAATTCACTGTCGAAAGTAATTACGCGATTGCGATTGCTACACTTTGTGATTGGCTTAAAAACCTCGCGCCAGTTTATCAATCAATGACAAGGAAAACCAAAACCCATCGCGACTTGCACACGCGATTTTTCCTGCGCTTTGAGCACGCTACATAAAATTGCTACGAATTTTGATTGGCTCATTGCGCTGCTTGCACCTGTTGTGATTGGTCGGAGTAATTACTTCGGTATTGGTTTTACGACACTCAATTGAAAACCACTCTAAATATGTAGTAATACAAATAACAATATATGTATTTAAATAGCTGTTTATGTGTGCCTTTTGTAGTTAAAATAAAAAACTCGTTCGTAAGCTGAAAGGAAACAGAAGCATTGAAGAAAAAATAAAACAAAATGCTGTGAAGTTCATTTGGCGCTAGGATTGTCGGGCGCGTCTCCCCGTTAAAAAGCAAACTTCATATCGTATTTCAGTCATTTTTGACAATTTCCGGCATCAACCCACACTTAACTCGTTTCTTTGTCTGAATAAACAAGAAAAACTTCTGATTGTTAGCTACAAAGATATAATGGTATCACAAGAATGTCCGACACAAAATGAGGGCAACTTACATGGGGTACAATTTCTTTGTAGTAGTCGTAAATGAGAGAAAAATCAGCCTCAGATGATGTGAGAGTCAGGAGAAATGAAGAGCTGCGAAGCGATATGAACAGTTTTCAGAATTAGTACGCCAATAAAAACACATGAACTACACCACCACCACCACCACCACCACCACCACAAGAAAGAGATCACACACACAAAGGCCAGACCACAACAAAGGGAACAATGCCCCCTTCTCTTTGCGAACAGTGTGTGGGTTCTTTAACGTCCCAAAAAGTTATTCACGAATAAAGCTTGTGAGATGGGGTCTATGGCTTATCGTCCTTATCCGATTAGACTAGACAGTCTAACCATTTGCAGGTGTCGTTGCAAAGGCAGCACTTTTTCCTGTTGTTTTAAAATCTTGAGCGCTGGTCAAACCGGGCTTCTAAGCTTCGAACCCTTGAGTTCAGTCTTATCTCCATTGCTCAAAATGGCGTTGGACATCTCCTGACAATTATATGAAGTAATGGGTTTGGGTTAGAATGATCGGGGTTAGGCTTTTAAGTCACGTAACTTGAAGCACAAGAGAATTGTCAGTTTGATGGATGGGAACGAGTGGTAAACGACTTCAGCGTTCTTCCAGCTGAGGCAACTGGTCAGCGGTCATGTTCGTATACAGGGGGTATGCCTTCAGCTGATTTTTGTCAACACTCTATATTTTGCGCGCCGAGTACCCATCTCGCGACTCAAACACAGAATATAACACGGCGGCACGATGATTGGAGAAATTAAAAAAAAAATCCCATCTTTGAGCCAACGCGACACAATGTGGAAACCTTTCTCCTAGAAATCGCTCGCTAGCGACGTACATGTATGCACTGGGTACGGTTATCCGGTCTTTGAACACTCGGGGCCAGTTGGAATTGCCTCAGTACTATTAGTTCTTTAACTTTCAAAATAAAGTGATCTATCTGATGACAAAACCAAATATGATGTCCATTCTGACTTTCCAACTGACTCAGGCCACGACGACGACAACAATGACAACGTTTGTTTTGGAAATCTCGCTTTTGTAAGCCATCACAATCAGCTGGCTCGTCCACGACAAGTTAGGTATTTAGGTAGCTCGATGAAAACTTGTTTAGCGTATTCAATCACCGGACAGACACAGGTGACGAAAATAAGAAAAGTGCAGGGGAACTGCGTCTGCGCTCTTGAGCTGCTTAACAAGTACAGTCTTGAGGCAACCTTACTACTTCAAAAACATGTGTACAGTAAACACACGGATATAAGAACCTAGATTTTTCCAAGTTAGGCCAAATAGGTTCTTATAAAAATGGAACTTACAATAGTTTTAGGCTATCTAGGTTCTTAAATTGCTTTTAATTTCACAGAAAAGATATCTACTCTATGACAAGTGGCTGTAATGTAATTTTTCTGATACTTACAGTAATAACCATAAAGCAAAACTACAGCTTATTTTGTTCTTTACATTATGTCCTCAATGGTCTAGACATGAAATCATGATATAAAACTGTACCATTGAAAATGCATAGGCCTGCGAAGCCTGAAGGCCTATACAATGATCTGTGCAGTTTAAAGTGCAACTTGTTCCAGTCGCCTGAAATTTCAAGGTCATTTTCTAAAATAATAACCTCTTTAATTTTTTTAGGTTAACCTGGTTCTTATGTAAGGGGAGTCTAAAATGAAATTTTTAGCCTAACAGGTTCTTAAATTCTAGGTTCTTACATGCGGCTGTTTACTGTATTCCATTTGAGATTGGAGATGGTTAGGCCGAGAAATGTGGTATGCGCGACCACTTCGATATATTTGCGAGAAAGCGCGATTATGGCACTTTGAAAAATCAATTTGCAAACTGAGAGAAATACACTGAAATAAAAAGGAAGTTTGTTTCCGATGGAAGTAAATGTCGCACTTACTAAAAAAGACCATGCTTTTCACCAAGATAACTATTGTTGTTTTGTTTCTCAGCCAACTTGTATATTCGTATTGCCAGATTGGAGTCGAGGCAGAGGAGAGCCTAAAAAAAAAAACAACAACAACAAAAAAAAAAACAGCAGAGGTCAGATAAAGCGACTAACAAAAACGGTGGTATAATGAACTCAACCTGATATGTGGAGAAATGTTATGCAAATCGTCAGTTCAATACATGAACACAGGCCACGACCCTGTCTTTTGTCCAATCTTTTTCCAAAAAAAATTTTGTTTGGAAGTCACAACCAAGGAATACGACAGATCGATAAGACATCACAAGCTACGATGTGGCCTAATCTTTCGAAATTTTGCGCATCCACCCCGCTTAAGTTGAACTATGTCGTGCCTGCAGTTTAAGGAGGCGTTCGAAACACAATTTGCAATACTGATAAATCAAAACAACTGTAACGTCCCTGGTTGTGAATGCCCATTTAGGCTTGTTTTCAAGCGAAAAAACAGTGTAACAGGAAAAAGAAGTGTTATTATAGGAACACAACTATGAAAGGACTTGAGACTCACAAACTGTGATTCCTAAACTTTGACAGAAGAAATGATGGATGTTGTAGCCTTCCACAGAACTGCGTATGACGATCGATAGCAAATTCAGTAGAGTTTGTAGTTAAAAATCTGTACTTCTTTCCTTGCACATATTCATCACATGCATCACATTCGAGTTACAAGGGTTAACACAGAACCTTTCGACGAAAATGAAATCCACTTAGAACAGCATTGACGGAAGTTTGAATATCAGCAAAAAATTTCAATTAATTTCAACGGCGTCAGTATACCTTTATCACGGTTACCGCGACTTACCGCGCTCATTGCAGATCGAAAAAAGAATGCTGAAAACAGAAAGGGAACAGAGTCAGTGAGAATGGAAATTTCTTCTTCTTCTTAACTTGTTGAATGATCTCCTTGATGCAAACTGGTGGTTTAGATCTTTTTAATGTACGGAGTTAGTAGTGTAAGGGCCTGGATTTTATTGCGCCCCCTCCCCTCCTTGTGGAAGAGAAAAAAAACACCACTCTCATTGAACAAGATTCAGTGGTTCTGTGTTTGAAGTTTCTTTCTTCTTCCCTTCGGGAAGCGGGGCTAACAGTAGCAGTCGCTGAGATAGAGCCGTTTTCAAGTCAGATACTTGGAAACAAAAAACAAAAAACAAAAACAAAACCGAAGGAATCTCCTTACGATGGAGAAATATAAGAAATTTTCATATTTGAACTGCGGATATGTAACGAATTGAAGTGTGATCACTGCAGTTAATGAGGCAACTTTTGCAGATAAGCCTGATAAGAATCCAGGTTTGAACGGGACTCGAACCCATGAGCGTGTGATTGCGCTGCACACTGCTCTACCAACTGATCTAACAAGCCAATTGGCAGCTGGAATTTCCTCAGCCAATCGAAACGTTAACAGAAGCAAGTAACCAATTGAACCATATCGCAGCAAATGCAGTGAGCGGGCGCCAAAAGCGAGTACACACTGCCAGAAAAGTACAAGTCAGGCACAATTGTGATTGGATAACAAATTGGCGCGAGATTTTGTTGACCAGTGGCTGAAGAGAAGCGACGCTGGCATAAACCAACCGTGAAATTATTTTCAACTCAGCTGAAAAACCACTCTGAGGTACCACCACGGCATATATAATCAAGACTGAAACGTACAAGGTATAAAAGTCTGAAAACTACCAGCTAGCTCGGAGAAAAACGGTCTTTAGAGAAGGATCACAGTGAATTATAAAACTACAGTGAAGCACAAATCGCTTTCGTGGCTTTAGGAGATTTTGAAGGAATTTTGCTGCGTGTTAACTTCTTAACTAGATTTCTGCATCAGACAGCGGTTAACGTTGATCTTTCAATGTAAATTTGATGTTCTCCAACAATGCTACTCTTCTCGAATTTGAGTTCCACTAAAACAATTCACTAGCTTAAAAACGAGCGTGAAATCATAAAATTGCCCGATGCAGTTCCTTAGTCACACCCTGTTTGCGCCCATACCGGTGTGAGAGGCCGTGTGACCTAAGGCGCGTCTACACGACAGCACAAAGAAGGCTCGGGTTCGAACGATAAAAGCTCACTGTTTCTTTGCAAAAATTATCGGAACGGTTCCACTTTTTGTCGAACCCGTGCCATTTGTGCTCTCTTGTGTGAATACACCTCTACACGTCGACTTTTCGGTGAATCAAACACGCTAAAACCAACGATTTGTACATGAACAAAAGGCTTGTTCGTGTCTAGCAGCGAACTATGTCAGAAAAGACATCAACGGTAACAAAGCCAGATCTCAACGGAACTGAATATTTACCATCGTCCGGGTCTCCGAGCGGCGGTAGCTTGGGTAACGACTCCAAGTGTGTGACGACTTTATTGAGAATCAATGGGCTCACCAGCTCCTTCGCCTTCATTCGCCAATCTGAAAGACGGAAGGTATGCGAGTAACTCATATTTGCTTGTATTTACTCGGGAGGCACTTGAAATAAAGTGGCAAAAGGATTTCCAGAAGTAGCCGGATCACTGTATGGCTTAGTTGCACAGGGAGAGGTTGTAGGAGGGATCCACACCACTTGACTCTTCGTGCTCTGCAATGGTCAAACTTTCAGCACTGGGTAACTGAAGAATCATGGCACACTAGGCTACGGATTGTATTTATAGCATATGTACTCCTAACGTTTCACATCTTTTTTGTACAACGGAGTAGTCCATTTTCCCAGATTGCTCAGTGAGACATTATCTAGCTTGTCCACTAGCCCCGATCAGACTTGGTCCTCGCAACCGTGCTGGGCACCATAAAAGAAGCACCTTGGAGCCCTGGCGTGCATTTCATCAAAGCCCCATACCTTTTCGGGCCTATGTCGGGTGCCGTTATTTCTGTCCCCCTTCCTATCTTCAAACCATGTCAAAACACCAGCCTCTTAGAATTAGGGGATGGCAGTTTTACAAATGGCTTTTCAAGGGCTTTTGATACGAGCAGCCAGACTGACCGCGGCCATCTCTCCATTTAGCGCCCATCGTCTTGTTCTATACACTGAATACATAAATGGCTGCCAAATAACTATTCTTTTATCTGTGCTAATTAGCCTCACTACCCTAGTCAGCATGCACAAAATTCAAAAGAACTTTTACACAAAAATGAGGCTAGTGAGTCTAATTAGGGCGCCATTCATGCATTCGGTGTATTGAAGGGAGGCTTGCTTGAAAAAGTGTTCAGACCAGTGCACGAAAACTACCGTTTGACGTATTGCCCGTATTGGGTGTGTGTACTGGCGGGTTGGGCCGGTGATCCAATACATAACTTCGTCGACTCACTTAGCGGTACCCCGCCCCAACTGAACTCACCAACAGTTTGCCGCATTTGTTTCTTCCTTTCCCAGTGTTCAATATACTCTGAGCGTATCAACTGATTATAAGATTCCAGTGAAGGCTCTAAAATCAATCACAAAATCAATCAATCGATCGATCGGAGATCATAGTTAGTAACTATGATCAGATTCACACCAGATCGATTGATCGATCGATCAATCAATCAATCAATCCGTCAGACAGGGAGAATATACTATACCAATGCACTCAATACCCACATTAACAATTCTTAATAGACTTCGTTGCAAATGAAACTGCAATAAAACTGAAGACTGAAGCGATATTACCCATAAAGTCAACTGGAACAGCTCATGACAGTACATTCAATGTCTATGAAGAATATCAATGGGTTTTTTTAGCAGTTTCATTTGGACTTCCATCGTACATCACAATTTTGATTTCAGCAGACATTTCCAGTTAACCCGTTCATTAGCGAGCGCACGAGGATATGCTGTTTCACGGAATCCAATTTATAAAAAGTCCCAAGCCGTGTGTTGTTGTTCGGGAGGGGGAGTGGGAACAAGGATGAGGATGAGGACTCCCTGTTGGGAGAATAAATAATTTGTATTGCATTGTAGCACCTCATACCGTAAGTACCCTTAATTGCCAGCTTTGCTGTCAAACATCATATGTCAGTCAAACGTTTAGGAATGCAAACGGTCTCAAGGACCGTGGAAACGCTCACAACAGCATCCCGCACTGTTAGCACTTCCTGTACGGACTTGGCAAGTCTTAAGTTGCAACGGTCCCAACAACCTTGGACATACAATGGCAATGCAGTGGCCTTTTAGATAAAAAGGATTAAATTGCCATGGATACCATGTGTGCTGCGCATGCGCGAGTCCACCTTTGTTGGAGGTAGCCGTCTTGGATAGTCGGTGGTTCCGAAGAAACGCAGGCAACATTCTTAGGTTAGGTTGAAGCGAGAACAAGTCAAAAGAAGTCTTGGGACTTGTTGGCTCCAACAAGTGCAAAAACCTCGATACACGGCGTGAAACCGCACTCGATGTTAGGCAAAAAAAGTTGACTGTTCTAGTCTAGTGTATTTAGTATCTGGACGTGTCTTACACATTTCTCTTACATAGATGTTAATAATGCTGCTTGTCTATTAGGCAAACTCGAATGTCTTACCAAAGCCAGAGGCCATCATATCACGGAGAATTCCAAGCGCTAAGTCGGTTCGTGAGATGTCTTCTTCAGAGCTAACAACAGCTACCCTCATAAGAGTATTGAACGTTTCTACAAAAGCAAAACAAAACAAAACAAATAAAAATTGCTTTATTTCATTGAAAAAGGGCCAAAAAATCCACCATAATCCGTCTTAGCCCTCACTTATGTCCAGAAATGCAAGTAATAAGATGCACGCTCAATTTGGATAACTATCACGAAGTATCCCGATAAGTTTAAGTGTCTAGTGTTTATTTCTAACAATAAGGCTAGGGTTAGCGTTAGGGTCATTTTTAGGTGTGGGTAAATGCAACTGTTTATGCTTACTTGAAAATTAGAGTTTGGGGACACTTTGTGACGTTTATTGCCCGTATTTCTGGACGAGTAATGCTGAAGTTGAGGAAAAGAGCGAAGGGACACTTCGAGATGCATATCAAAATCGCCGTGCATCTAATTACTTGCAATTCTGGACATATCTGTTAGCCCTTGAAAATGCAGTCAATACACACTATTTGTGAAAATGTCAAATGACAACTGCTACAACTGTCTCCGACCCAACAACCAATTAACCAACCATTAACTGAATCTTGGGTTACAAATAAGCTGCATATTTTTTTTTCTAAAGAGCGTTTAAAATACACAAGCCATAATTTATGGCAAAGATAAAGTCAACTGTTTTTCTTCTTTTCTGCTGGAAGACAATCGCCTTGTTCGGTGGATGTTAAGTCTTATTTTGCAGTTCCCCATAAACAGTGTGACAGAACAGAACCCTTTTTTCCACTGACAGTAAACAAGATAACTGCATCACTTTCTTGCTTGTAAAACAAATCACACTCACTCCGATCTGGCAAGACAACGGGTTCTTCAGTCATGTTTTTTATCAATTCCTGCAAAAGCATTTTCACGATATTTAAACTGGTCAGATACATTGTTTTTAAGTGCGCCAGCAATGATGGCCGAGATACACACAAAAACAAACCTTAAGCACTTGCCCGAAAGCACTTTTATTCTGAACAAATGCCAACTTTTCTGTGACAAGTCATCCATACGCCGAATGAACTTTGCACGCAGTGCTATTAATTTGCCACGTAAAAACTGGTGCACCAGTTGGTCAGCAAATACGTTCAGTTATCACATAAAATTCGGCCAACTTTTCTCATGTAAAACAGAAATAAAACTTGTCACAGAAAAATTATTTACATCAAAATTAATATGTTCTAATAATCATGCAACGAAACTGACTAACAGCATGCAATCCGGAACGTGAAGCAGGAGGACTAACAGTTGGAACCCAACTTTTAAGTCTCCCGATTGAAACAATCGAAAAAAATGCTTTAATTTTGCTATATGCTCAATAGAAGAATGCCATGCATGCATCGTAGTATTATACTACCTTATGTAAGCACCACTTTAACGTCTTAAGGTATAATAGTATGGTGCATCAACGGTATTCTCCCATAGAGTATATATCATGGTTTGAGTAGCAGCCACAATAGACCAATTTTGATATTCAAGCAATGAACATGACTTCGAGGCTCCGGGGAATAAATTAAGGATTTGTATGACTTTTATCCCCAGAGCCTCGAGATGGTGCCTTTTGTCTAAGAGTGACTATTAATATATCGAAATTGGGCTATTGGCGTGTCAGTTTAGACTTCTTCTTGTTTAGCTTATGCTTAGCTGCACTCAAAACATTATCCAGATGAAAGATTAAGCGTAACGCAATCGGTAAACACAAAGGCCCAAGTCAAAAGCTCACAGTCGTCAATGAACATCTGTAGACCTTGCGTGAGAGCATTTCCAAAGCTCTGTTACAATACTTTGAAAACGCTGACAAGTTTAAATATTTGATGGAGAAATGTATGAAGTGTCATACCAAGATTTCAACAGCGGATATCAAATGTTTTGAAGTTTGACTCAGCGCAGGTTAAGAAGTAACTTAAGCACTTGCAAAGCCTGAAGAAAATGCTGGCAAATTTTGAGGCAAGTCGACAGCCAAGTTCGTCACCAGGGTCTCTCTTGAGGGAAGATGAGAGACCCTGGGAACAAGGTCAGTCGAATTAACCAAATAAACTTGATGCATTCAGTACAAATGCATTGATTGCAGCAAGGGAAAACACAAAATAAACTCTCCTCGACAAACCTTTGCTTTTTCCCATTTTGAATCAATGAGACGGGATTTTGAAACTGCCATGAACAGCAGGTTGTATGTAAATAACGATGCTGTAAACATATGAAATATATGAAAGTAAATCATTCTCAAATTGCGAAGGATTTTCTAGTATAACGTGATAATGCAAAGACATTGCCAGCCGAGTAGCCAACCTATAAATCCTTATGCCCAGGTCTACAAACTTTCCGGCCCCCCAGACTTTTTTAATGCGGCTGCTTTTACAAATGTTGAATGACGGTACTTGTTAGCTCCGAATGCTCCGAAAATTGAAGCATGGCAAACAGGGCAGGCCCAACCACAATCAACAACATTTTTGCAACAAGGTACGAAACAACCTACGTGTTGGGTACAACAGCTGTAACTGAGTTGGCGAGAAGATGCTAAAACTAAGCTATTCATGAATCAACAACTGCAACAATTTGCATGAGCTGACAATTCAACACTGACCTTGGTATCCAAGCTGACGCATCTCAGTGAAGAGGCCATATGCATCCAAATAACAGCGGTACTGCAAATATCACAACACCACAGTTAACTACATAGTTGTAAGGTGATTCCTTAGTATTGCATTGGGCACCCTCACTGCGCATAACGGAATCACACGCGGAGAAAACTTGCAAGGATTTTTCATTGACACAAAGCTTGACATGGCAAACGGTCATTTTCTCCTAAACGAGGACGGTGGCTCCCACTTTTTAATGGATGAATTTAAATGACACAAGGTTAAGTACAATAAATCTCGTTTTGAAAAAAACAAAAAAAAAAGTTTAAAATTCTGCTTCAAAACATTTTGATTCTGATGCCGCAAAGAATACAATTTTAGGCCCTGCGGGTATGTACGAACACGGAGGATTCTTAATTTTGTTTAATATTAACTCCTGTTTAACTAAGATGATCTATAATGTAAGTTCAGGGTCTATTTTGTTGAACTTCTGTACTAAATGAACCAAGAAACAGCTTCTTTTCCGAAATTCTAGTGGCCCTTTCTGCTAAGGTTAAGTTATGAGAACGAAGACAACTTCAAAAATCCAATACTGACAAGATCTGTGCACTACTGCAATTCACAAAGGCACTCCGGATGTACAAAAACTGAAGAAAATACACGTCGCGAAAACTACACAAAAACAAGTGAATTTTTACATGACATGGGCTACGTAACAGATTACGTAACACTACACACACACACACACACACACAACAAGCCAATGGTGTGCGGAAAACGAAGACCAAAGAACTAGAAACCGAGGCGCCCCAAAGTATCGAGCAGTGAAAAGCGAAAGTTAAACACGTAATTCTGGTGAAGTAACTACCCTCTCCATGGGCACAGGGAGATTGGACAAGAAGACCCCCAGAATAAAAGTCACCATGCAGTGATGACTCATCCTCCACTCTCAACAAAATAACCGTTAGAATAAATGCTTTTTTTGTATCCAATTCCGAGTCTTATGCCAAAGTTGATGCGTAGTTTAGTGAACGTATTTTAACTCGACTGAACAAGTCTATAAATTTTTAGGCGGATCAATAAGCACAGGACCCACTGGTAGTAATAACCATGCTGCAAAGGATTTTTGACTCAAAACGTACGTTACCTTTATCAACCCATGCACCATTGTCTCGTACGTTTTGCCATTTTTCATTTCCATGCGGTGAAACATTTGCAATGCATAGTTGTCATCCCTGTTAAGAAATACAGAACAACAAACGGCACTGTTCAGGTCTTACAATGAAAAAGACACATGTTTGCGTGTAGTACATGTAAGCTTGGCGTAACATTCAGTAATATTACAAAAAATAATGCTGAGAATATTAGCTCACGCTAACCACTCTAAAACCCGATTCAACCAACTAGAAATAAAAGGCTTACTTCAGTATCAGACTTCACCTAACAGTGTGGAAAATTTCGTTGAGATAATTTCACAGTTCTATTTGAGGGCAATACGCTCACCCTGAAGCAAGTTATGGGAACAATTTTTAGCCCACCTATCACTGATGTGTCCATGGACCATATTTGTCACAGCAGGTATAGGGCTTGTCTTCATGCACCCAATCAAAACGCAAGAAATCTAATATTCATTGTCCACTTAAATAATATTATTTATTTACCTCCACTCACTGGTCACTGGATGGTCAGTAGCTGCTTCAGTGGTTCTGCTGCTATGCTGTAACTGAATGCATAAACCAACCATTCAAATGGCTGCCATTCTGACACTTATCCTGATTTTTGCCACATCAATGCTCTACAAACCGTGACCTAATTTTTACTAGCGTCCTATACGTAATGGCAATCGCAAGGATCAGAAAGTCCCCCTTCCCTGCCATGAAGATTACGATTACGGTTATTGTTTACGTCGCATTAGTTAACATCGGGTCGTATAACGTCATACGATTACAACCTAGAATTACGATTACGACACTTATGTCTCGATCAATTCCAACAGCGCCCATCCCTTCTCCCCCCCCCCCCC
>BLFK01000288.1:638995-668995 GCA_014634185.1 Astreopora myriophthalma
CCCCCCCTCTCTCTCTCTCTCTCTCTCTCTCTCTCTCTCTCTCTCTCTCTCTCTTTCAGGACGGAGACCGGTAACAAATGCTATCCGCCAATTTTATTTCTTTAAGACTATCTACTTGGTTTGCCCACATGGCACCCAAAATAATGCTTAGAAAGGGTACATTTTAACTAGGTTTGGAAGAAATATTAATATCCTTGTAATACATGTACATGGATAAATTTCTTTCAGAAATTAATAAATAATTTCTTTGTGTTCATTTCAAAGCATTGTCAGAAATGGACGATCTTTTATCGCTAAGGTCAAACGGCCATTTAAGTTTGAGTTTATAAACTGGCGACCAAACATTTATTGCTGGTGACTATCTTTTGCTCCCTAGGTGCCAAAGGCGACTAAGCAATTCTTTTAACTTCGAGCCCTGAACAACAAAATATGTTTGCCACAGATGAATTAAAATTACATTTATATCTTATTTTATATTATTTTTTGGTTAACAACTGTGTTGCTAAATGGAGGTTGGGTGCCCGAGAGTCCAAGACATCCAAGAGCTTCCACTATAATGGCAGCCAGCTCCTAGATGGAGCCTGCTCCCATGGCTGACAAATCCTGGCAACCCAGCCATGAGCCCCCACGCAGCACAAAGGACAGACAACCGTCACACTGCTAGAAAACAGAGGAAAGGGAGGGAGGGAACCAGGAAAAACACTAAAATGTGCTCCACAAAATGCTAATCAAAACCCTTAACCAACATTTAATGCTAACTCTTCCCTCCACAATGCAAAACATACGTCTTTCAACTCACAATGACAAGGAATCAGGCTGAGCATGTACAAACCACTGACCACATCTGGCACCTAGGTGCTCCCTGTAGTTAACTCTGTTAAATTGCATTTAACTGCATTAAAACAAGTTTACCTGCTTGACTTTTGATCTTGGAAGCAGAAACAAATCTTCGATAAACTCAGGATTTGGCATGTTAGGGACCTGAAATATAAATAGTACAAGTTAGAGACCCTTACATGACAGAACTACTACAATACATGTAACTGTCAGGGTTACACAAAATAATTAATGTACAGTTCTAGGTAGCAGCATGAGAGCTAAAGTACAAGTGAAACAAAGAAACTGCTGAATTTTCAAGTTGTACAGTAAGAACAAATTGAAATGACTCAGAGTAATCAGCTAACAAAATAATGTTGTTGATGATGAAGCTATGGGAAATGGAAGGAGGGTATAAAGACCTTGACCAACAAGGCTGTATGGAAAAACTTGAGGGATGACTTGTTTAAAACAATTCCCCCAGTACTATTTTACAGAATGGTGATGCTAACTCATGAACCATTTTTAACTGTTTCCTTGACACCTTGACATGGAAAATGATCAGAATTTTTAGACTCACAGGTTTGACAGTTGATGCTAGAGCTTTCAGTACAGCCATTGGATCTCTGCAATCAAACACCAAACGATCTTTAACTTGAGTAGTTGTGTGCAGACGTTCGTCCCGGTTTAGATGGTTGTTAATGGCGAGCTGTGATTGGCTAAATTTGAATTTTGTGCCAAAAAGAAGCATGCTCATTGGTTAATGGCAAAACACAGCCAAATTAAGGCTTCGCAGAGGGTCTGTCTGAGAAAAAAACCCTCCCCCAAACTTGGTTGAGATTGAGTATGACGTCACAAGTCATGCCAGATCAGAAATGGGTCATGTTCAAACCGGAAGTGACTGGAAAATGTCATGTGAGGACGTCATGGGCAACGCTAAACCGGAAATGGGTCACGCTAAAACTGGAAGTGAGCCAGAAACCACGCCAAACATGACTTTTTGACAATATAAACGATTGATGGAAAAAAATGTGTATGTACAGGGTGGAATGTCTGGGAGTCCTAGGGACCACCTGTCTCTTTTTGTTGAAAATGCCACGTGCAACCAATCAAGGCGACCTTTGAGTATATGACGACTTTACCTTTGCGTCACAAGAATACTATGTCTTTTCTCTTGTACAACAACGAAGAGAATGACATTAAATTTGACAACCCCAAGATACTTAGTTTTGATTCCCTTTCTTCCATTATCCACAATTTAATATTTCCTAAACAACTTATACGCTACGAGACTTCTGAGATTTTGCAGACAAATGTGTTGCTTGATGGAAAGTGAAAGACAAATGGCGACCGTTATTTTCCTTCTCAGTGATGACACGTCGGAAAATGTTTTTCTTTCAAATGTTGGAAATAAAGATTCCAGTAGTGTCATGTTTGCTTCCCTGGCTGTTTGAAATTATATGTGTACTTCATAGATCTACAAACATTTCCTACATGTAAAATGACTGTGGGATAAAGATTGTACTATTTGGTTAAGATGTAAGATAAAACAATTATGCACAATCTGGTTGTTTATGTTAATTGCAACACAGTGAAAGTCCCAAAAGGATTGATGCAAGCAAACCATGAATGAATATTTACTCTGTTAAAACTTGGGTTGAACATGGCAGAGTGCGCGATTTTATTTACGCGGTATAATAGCACATACTCTTGTATGTTGTTTTTGCCACTTATGTTTTCTCATCTTATTTGAGTCAAATAAACTCGTGGGTGCCAGGTGACATTGCTCCCCGAACCCAGCAGCGCTTGTGCCTGATTCCATCACATCGTGCGAACTCAAAAAGCCACCTTGACTCATACATAAATTGTAAATGGTCGTCATATACTCAAAGGTTGCCTTGATTGGTTGCACGTGGTACTTTCAACAAAAGGGACAGGTGCTCCCTAGGACTCCCAGACGTCCCCGCCTTGTACATATAAGTTTATTGTAACTCAAGACTTTGACAGCAGGGACAGGCAGTCACTCGGACCCTGCCCACACCTTCCCGCCCTGTACACATACGTTTTTTCCCCCATGAAATCATTTATATTGTCAAACATTCATCTTTGACGTGAATTTCAGCTCACGTCCGGTTTAAGTGTGACCCATTTCTGGTTTAGCGTGACCAGTGATGTCCTCACATGACATTTTCCAGTCACTTCCGGTTTGAGCATGACCCATTTCTGGTCTGGCGTGACTCATGATGTCATACTCAATCTCGAGGCCAATCGGGCCTAAAACCAAGTTCGGGGGAAGGTTCTTTTCTTGGACAGACCTGCAAAGCCTTAATGTATTCAAAATGGCTGCAGTTTGCCGTTAACCAATCAGTGTGCTCTTTTTTGGCATTGGCAATTTGAAATTCAAATTCAGCCAATCAGCTCGCCATTTCCAACCGTCCAAACTGGCACAAACATCAGCACACAACTACTAACTTGCAAGGAAATTCATATTGTACAGCAGTGTGTGTGCAGTAACAATCTTTCCAGGATTCACTAAAAAAACAGCACTGGTTGGTTTATGACGTAGTATTATTAAGTTTAATGGCTATGTTAAAGGTTAAATTGAATTCAGGTTAAAATTAACTCAACCTAGTTTGGTTTGATTTCCTGTCTGATATTATCACAAGTGAAACTCAACGAAATTACAAATCAAACTAGGTTGAGGGTTTCTTTTACCTGAAATTTGACACTATCCTGCAACAGCATACATGATATGTTCCTTTCATTTTTAGTTTCAGCAATGCAGCACTGTTGTTTAGTTACATGTAGTATGCTTATTTCAACTTCATACAGTCACTGGCCTGAGATTAGCCAATCAAAATACTGTAACAAATTATACATCCAAAAATAGTGCTAATTTATTTGCTTCAAATCTACATGTAAACAAGTTATGCACATGACTCACACCCTTTACTACATGTACATGTGTAGCTGATAAAGTGTATTAGAGTCAGACTACTAGTGTTTATTGAAATGTATGTATTTGAATTTAAAAAAATTACCTTTGCAAGGCTTTTGGTGCTGATTTAGAATATACATTGTAGTGGTATTGAGAAGTCTTATCTTACCTTTTCTTAGCAAAGGATGACTCTACACCTGAAACTAAGAAATTTCTTTTATTTTAGTTCAGTTTATTAGATTTTCCTTGATGGCTTACTTGCAGTTAGGGACATTACAACAGTGGTAGCTAATTACTGTGGACTCCAATACATTTTGATCAAGCTGTTACCGTTGCAACAGATAACAGAAATGCGTGTAACAGGAACTCAAAATGGGCCTGGGCTCCTAACTCATATACGTCTGACTATGTAGGACTCTTCACATCTACATTTAGTTTAATTTGCTTTCCTTTTACTGTCTTTTAACCATAAAGGTGAAAGAAAAAGAAAATTTGAACTATTATTGTGCTCCCAGAGCATTTCCCCTTCACATAAAATAAAATATTCAATATTCAAAGTTACGTTTCACTCTATAACATGCACATGTGATTAAAGTGTGAACTTGAACACAGATTCTGGATGCTTAATAGTTACTTTATAGGTGGCCCACATTCGACATTCTTCTCACAAGCAGTAAGCACTTTAGAAAAACAAAACAAAACAAACAAAAAAAAAAAAACGATGAGCACTAAACGTCGGGCAACTAATTTTTTTTTTTTTTACCTTCCTGTGGACCTTGGGGAAAGTGGTATATTTTCACTGACAGAATTTGGCTGTGTACTGGAGGGGCAAGTGGCAATTGCATGGGGGCAAGATATCCAATTTCAGTGCCATAGTTGAAAAGGCAAGCACAAGAATTGGTTGACAACCCTCCCGTCTGAAAATGTGAAGGAAATCTTTCTGGTTCGAGCCAAAAGGATAATGCTTTCACCAAGCTGATCAGACAGGGAGGAACACAAACAATGTTCTTTTTGTTCAAAGGAAAAACTCCGCAGCAAACTCGCTTTTCAGTGAAAAAAAAAAGCCTTTCCAGTACATTTCTCCGTGAACTGCCGTGTCCTTTGTCTTACCACAGCCTCATCAAGCATAACATCCCAAAACAGTGGAGAAAAGCGCAAAAAGACAAAATAAAATAAACAAGGTAAGTTAACTTACTTTATTTCACTCACTCATTCGATAACTTTTTCTTTCTGTGCTCCTTTGTTGTGAAACCAACTCAAAAAACAAAAACGATTTTCTCAGAACAGTGTTGTCACTAAAAATGTCACTTTTCGTTTCTGTGCTCCTTTGTTGTGAAACCAACTCAAAAAACAAAAAAGATTTTCTCAGAACAGTGTTGCCACTAAAAATGTGACACTTTCACAGTCACGTCTCGGACGTACAGTGTAACGTGAGTTTGGGTTGCCTATGATTACTTTAATGTGCAATTGTTGTGACATGAGTGTCTTGACATACGTGCAACTTGAAAAACTTGAAAATAACCAGAATGAAATTATTCCCAACCTTTCTAACATGCAGGATTGCTAAACTAAAGGTGCTCTTTCCAGTGCTATTATACGTTTTTAATTTTAACTAATTTTCAACTTGTGGCCACCATTTTGGAGAAAGGTCTATTTGTATGACCCGTTGGTGACTGCCTGAACAGGCTTCCACTATACTTAACACACAAGGGAGGATAGACAACCCCTTACTCCACCCCTAAACACACCTCCCACACCTGACACCCTCAGTGGAGCTGATGCATGTTGGTGCTCAAGTTATCATGATAACTTACGTTCATTGTTGTCTACTTGAAATGACGGTGAGTTACGTGGTGCTGCGCATAATGACCTGGATGAAATTACATACAAACTGTCATTACTTTTATACACTTACAATAAGCTTATTATTACTCAATTCACAAGTAAGTTTTCTTAATATACAAGCTGGCGAACAGCTTCTTCTTAACTGTGCAGAACAAGAATTCAAGGAAAGAAAGTATTCGAGCCGATTGTGTGAGAATTCGGAGTAACTGCAGAATACCCTGCCACTTATTTGCATGTCAATTGAAAAAGAAAAACATCTGTTGTATTTAGTGACTCGTTCTTCAAAGAACGCCGCTCAATGCTAACAATGGTGGTCAGAAGTGGCAGGGGATTCTGCCGTTAAGCCAAGGATTCATATGGTTTTGCTGATGCACATTTTTACCTTACTGATGAGTGCCAGGGTATGCGAAGAAGTTGCAATTTTCTTGCACATCGGGCGCACATGGCCGCCATCTTGATTTAGGGGAGCCTGCGATCACGATACTGCTGGGTAGGTACCAGCTTTTTTCTTTCGGGACAGTTATGTAATGTAGGACCTTGTACTTCAGTTATTTTTATACAGTTTGTCAAGATGGAAGTTTGCGTAGATTGTGTGGAATCTGCTTTAAATGCTGAAAAAGGTGGTAAGTATCTAATTTAGAGTATTGCAGCGAGGTACAAGCATTGCAACACATTGCCAAATGCTGTCAGTCATGTCAGTCTTGCGACTTAATTCAGTGAGATCGTATTCCGCCTCTATACAAACTATGGTGAGATCAAGCTTGGATTTTTGATCTTAGATCTTAATATGATCCCATCATCCAAAGGATCAGATTAGTGGGAATCGAACCTTCGCTGATAGCTTCTTCTCCATTGCAACAACTTCCCTACAACATTCATGTTTTCTTGTGCGGACATGTTATCCATGCACGGGCACTGTCCATAATGCACCTATCAATATTCAATAAGCCCCAGGGTGGGGGGAAGGGGGTGGGCAGACCAAGGAGAATTTGACATTTTCAAGAGAGCCCCCCCCTCCCCCGGGTAACCTTTTTTGGGTCAAAAACAGGTCGTAGCATGCTTGTGAACGTGAATATGAACACATACGCAAATCCATTCATGAAAAACAGAAGAAATGAAAACAGTTGTACTTGTAAACACACGACCAGAGACTAAAAGAAGTGATGGTCTGTGTGTATTTAAAGGAAAATAAAACACATGTGCTTACCTTTCTTTTGCTCATGGTTTCACGGGAAAGGTAGAATGACAGAATTCTGTTTGTCCAGTGGCGGAGACTCGTTTCCAGGTTCTTTTGGTCTTCCAAGATGGTGGCCATGTCAAATTCCCAACACTAGGGCAGCACCCAAACATCAAAATCCCCACCCAGAGAAAAGCTCGCTGAGTCAATTTCCCGTGGGTAGCGGTTGTGTGTGGGAGGGGGCAGCTGCCCTCTATTTGGGGAGGGGCTTTGGGGGACCTCCCCCAGGAAAATTCTGAATTTTGAGGCTCGTTAAAATGCATTTCAGCATATTTTGAGCCACTGTGGATTTTTCTCATACCCTTTTTCTTACAGTTTTGCCTTATTTTCGATTATCTATACCATAACCGTGTACTTATTATGTGGACATACTTGTAAATGATTTCATTCACTTATTGTGATGGAATGTGCAAAGAAACGACGGGTTTTGACACTTTTTCCCCTCACTATGTACAACAGCTCCAAAAAAAACCAAACCTTTAAACCTCTAATATTTTATTTCCCTCTTTGAAGCCAGCTTGTGAAGGGCAACTAGATGGAGATTTTTGCTAGTCGCCAGTGCTCACAGAGAACACTGGCCATAGGCCTAGGTTAGAGGCAGGAGTATTAGGAGAACATTTCGAACGAAAAATTGTGCCTACATCACTTTCTAGAAAAAAAGAAAAAAAAAAAAACAACCCATCATTCACGTAGTGATTGTGGTTAGCAAATATTAAGATAAAATAAAGTTGCATTTGATTGTTAAATCTCTGACTCAGGTGACAGTCTTCATTACAAGTAAAGTTCCTTCATATTTTTTTCCCAATATTTCTCACATACAGGAGCTATTCGAGTGGAACTCTGTTCAAATCTGATGGAGGGTGGCACCACACCATCTCTAGGCAGGTGAATTTTATCTGAGTTCACTCTTAATTTAGCCACTCTCCACCAAATGCCTGTCACCCCTTTCAGTATAATTTCTACAAGCTGTTGAATGTAGTTAAAAAAGCTCATCATCTGAAAGTTCAGCCAGATAATAAAACTAATTTTTCATTATCACTCCTTTTATGCTGGCTCCTCGAGCAGGCCCAGCTAGATTTTTCTGGATCAGCTCACCTCCTCCCATCGGCACCCACTCATGCCACCTTGCAATGTGATTTTTGATAGGATTGCATCAGCAGGGCTGTACAGGTCATAATTATGATAATTTCAATGCCTGTCATTACAAATAGTAATTCTTAAGTCTTTTGTTTGGCAGGAATGTTAAAAATTATGAAACAACGAGCACCAATTCCAGTGTTTGTGATGGTAAGACCAAGGGGTGGGGATTTCCTGTACTCTAATGATGAGTTTGAAGTCATGAAAGAAGACATTAAAATATTGAAAAAGGCTGGCGCAGATGGAATCGTGTTTGGAATCCTTACAAGGTGTGTAACTTGATTTTGCACAAGTATTAATTTAAACAGTCAGTTCTGAAGCATCGCACTGGTATCGCGGAGGTCACGGGTTCGAATGCCGTTGAAGCCCTGATTTTTTCAGGCTTCTCCTTTCCAATTGCTTAAATTGGAAAATTAACTGCGATGATCATTCTTCACTTTCCTACTTATCTTTAGTTAGTTAAAGGGGCACTGTCAAGCTAAATTTGCTGTTTTTAGGTGAAAACTGGGTAAAAATCTAATTTTGTGGTTTAGCTCGCACGTACAACATTCCAGACAACCCACTGACAAGATATGAAATATATTTTATGGCACAAAGAGCTATTCGTATTTAACTTTTGACAACTTTCTGAAGACGACACTGTCTAAAAACTTGAAAAAACTGGCCAGTTTTTCCAAGTTTCAATCCATTTCCATCCTCTCCATCCTTGGATGCAGACAACAAAGAATAGCTTCAGTGCACTTCAATGGTTATTGGAAATAAAATTACAGCATTATTTTTTGGTCTTCATTGACGCAAGGACGTGTTTTACTGTTCTGAAGTTTGACGAAAATAGAGTGACACTGCCCCTTTAAACAGCTATTAATGTATTCAATGCCTGGACAACCAGTGGAGAAGACATTACTGAACAGTGTCAAAATGTGAAATGATTTCTGTATTTCATTAAAGTCACCATAAATTTACTTGCAGTGTGCATAGCTAAGTTCCTGGACATGTGTACAAAAAACAGCAAATCTTTCACTTGGAGTATACTTAGCTTGCTAACTGACTTTTTCCCAAGGGAAAGTTATTGAAGTTTTGAACCACTGGGACATGGTGATGTGTGTTGTACTGTATTTGTTGTCAAAATTTAAACCAGTTTAACTTTTATTTTCCATTGTGTTACTGAGAAATGTAACCATAAAATCTGGAACAATGGAACAATATTAAGGTGGCTCAAACCGGTTTCAACACTTTCAAAGAGACTCGGTTATTAGAACAATTGACACTACAACATTGTATCAGTTATTAGGAATGTTATGGTACCATACAAAACAGCAATTATTGCTGAATAAGATGTGCTCATTATTGTGACATAATAAGTAACCATGGCAATGGAAAGGCCCTGCAAAAACACTCTTTATCTTGGCTTTGGTTGCTTGTATCTCAAAAACGAACTTGGTGACCGTCATTTTTTATGGTTAGAAAGTGACAGGCAGACAAAGATGAAACTTTCTGCAAAGTTTAAAAATTCTGTGAAGTGGATCCAGAGCCACCTTAAGAATAAAAAAAATTACGGTGGCTCTGGAGCCGACTTTTTTTAAACTTTGCAAAAAGTTTCGTCTTGGCCTGCCTATTTGAGCCACCTTAAAAAAAAAAAACGTACTAGTCGTACGGGTCTAAAAATGTTTGAACCAAGGATAAATTTAAACCACAACATATTCAAGAGCTCTAATTTCCATTCAGAAAACATTGAAATTGGCTTCGGGAATCCTGTTTTTCTCTTCATGTATAATGCTATTGCCTTAACAGACTGAATATGGTGTTACATTGTGAGGGTTTTTTCTTGTAATTTTTTAAAAAGTTCTTCTAGCATCAGATGTGCATAATCACCTCTTTTCCAAGAAGGTAGCAAACTATTAAATAAAATTTAGATGAATGGTTATAACATAGAACTTGGAATGATGAATTTATAAAAAAATGACAGAGAGTGTAGATTACATGCATACATGCAGGGAATTCGCCGGAGTCGAAACATAGTCTCTGTAGGCAAACGAGTTCTTTTCTTTTGATTAAAAAACGGGGGAGTGAATGGGCCTTGATTCAGCAATATAACCAGTATCAGACATGTTTGCATTCAATTTTAGTATAAGTTAGTGCACTAGAGGATCTTTTTTTTGTTTTTAGTGAAGGTGAAGTTGATATTTCAAGATGCCAAGAACTATTAGGTTGGTATATGTAGGCCATCCATACAGGCATTCGGAGTTCTAGACTTCCTGTTGGACCGCACAGCACTATGGGAACGCGGGCTCAGAAAAGTGGGCATCAACTTCCAGCTTCCGCCATAGTGGGTTATATCGAGTGAGCCTTCTAACGCGAAGAATTTCTCCGTTTTTGGTGAATTACCCGTGCAGAGAGATAAAACTAAATAAAAAGTATTTTAAAGGTAAGATTTTCACCATTTCTATTTAAAATAAGAATAACATGGTATTTTCCTGGCATTCTAGCTATTCTAGGATGTAACTTAATCATGAGAGAGTAGGTAGTCGATTCGTGATTTTTTGTAGTGATTCTTGGATACTTAGAAGTATTTCTTTTGTAGATAGTTTGTCCTATGGGAGCTGGCCATCGAAATTGCATAGTCATAGGCTGCCCTAACAGCGGTCTGAGGCTAGGGAAATGGGCTAATGCGACCTGTGAGCTCCATGGCTGTAAGAATGGCTCGAGCCCATGTGACTGCCAGCCGCCATTCCGATTGTTTCCGTTCCCAACGGAGAAGAAGAACAGCGAACGCCGATTACAATGGGCTAAAAATATAAGCAGGAAGAATCTTAATGGGACTCTCTGAATGCCTAATAAGGATTCTAGAGTTTAAATAGCTTTAATAGATAACTCTTAAATTATTTTAAAGTATTCATGACTAAATTGAATACTCCCCTTATGTTTTCTTCGACAGGGGATTCATATAACGAGAAACACAGGAGAAAATTATGTTTTTTGTGACATATAGTTATTATAAAACCAAGATAAGTTAGCCTCTAATTTACTCCAACAACTCTCATCAAACTAAATTGTTTCTAAATGGTAACCAGCCTGAGAATAAACATAGATTTGGCACCAATATCTCTTTGTAATTGCCAGTTGTCCCTGGATCTGAGCAAAGTACATGTGGTTCTCTTTCAAAACCACTTTTCCATCTTGTGAGATCAGATAAGGTAAATTCTCTGGCAGTGGGGTTTTGTTCATAATAGATGAAGGGCATTTGATTTCTAGAACCCCGTTGTCACAACATGAACATTCCACTAAAGCATCAGGGAAGATACTGCTTGGAATTATGAATAAACAGCCCACAGTCCCTGATGCTTGCATCTCTGTGATTTTCTTGGAAGTGTATCAGATATGCTTTCTTTGCTCTTCCTTCCATCTCTCTACCATATTTGAGAGAAGGTAAATCTTTTTGAGGACCCTCAAAACCACAAAGATGTTTAACAAGTTTGTCTGCAGCACCACCACTGTCCCCACTGGATTTAATTGTCTCCACTTTAGTATAAACCCTATAAAAATTAGAGGCAGTTATTCGCCCCTTATGATACTTGTGCCAAGTCTCATTCTCCGACTGTCCTACTGTGTTCCTTTCGATATCTTCAATTTGATCATCTGTGAGTTGTGATGCTTTGTTATAGTAACTGGTGACATAATCTCTTGTTCATGTTCAGCAGTTTTCATCATAACAATGCATGAGTCAGGAAGGATATCCTTTAAACCATTGAAGAATAATTCTCTCTTTTCATTGTCACTCCTGCCAACGTTGACCGCAGGCTCAAAGAGAGTACGACAGGAATCGAGCACTGATCTCTTGGGTTCTAGAAGTTAAATAACGAAATTTAATTAGGATAGAGCAACCATATATATTTGGAACAAGGAATTTTATACAGTCACTGCAATAAACCAAGTACTAGTAAATCTAGTAAGCAGGGCTCACAGTGGTAGCAGCAAATTGGGTTCCATATTAGTAAAGATTTCACAATACATTACATTACATAACATAACGAAATAACTAAGGAATCCTTTGGCTTCATCTTCACCTTAAAATGGTGCTGAAACATTGTTTTTTCCTGGTTAAATTGGGAACATGTATGGATAAAACAAAAAAAACTACGGGTGGCTTTGCCTCAACCCCTTTTCCCCTCCCTGTCTCTTTAAATTTCTACAATGATATACCGGTAATGTAAATACCTTTATTGAGTTTTGCTGCTTTCCAATCTATGCCAATAATCTTGGCTGGCTTTATCACAGTTTTGTCTGCCGGTTTGTTCCAAAAACACTGTTTTGAAGTACATGCCGGGTTGGTCATATCAGTCCTGTTGGCGGCTTCTATGCGGAATAACAATGCTGTGACATGTATACAGGAAGCACTGATTCTACCAGCAAAATAAAAACAAAATAACAAATGAAACAAGTTAATAATCTGTACTCAAGCGGACTCAAACAGACCTTGAGAAAGCTAACCTTCTGATGCTCTGTTTTCTTTACGAGCTCTTCAGCTTTCGGTGTGATTGGTATCCCCATCTCCGAGGCAGCAAATACACGAGCTACTAGCTCGTCTTTACTCCCGGTAACTTTTAAGCCACGTTTTCGGCAGAATAGTTTCAGAGCTTCGACCTTCCAATTCCTCGAGCGTGTAGCAAGGTTCTTCGCTATTCATCTTGAAAATAGTCAGTCCCAAGGCTGCAAACACTGTAGGAATATGCCAACTGTTTCAATGAATGGGATATCTTATCAGTAAATGAATCTCAGCTCGATTGCAGACAACAATGCTATGATAAATTAACTCGAAACAAGATACAAAAGCGAAACGCGAAGTACTTATCTAAGAAAGCTGGAAGTTGATGCCCACTTTTCTGGGCCCGCGTTCCCATAATGCTGTGCTGTCCGACAGGAAGTCTAGAACTCCGAATGCCTAAAAGCGGAGCTCCACAATTCCTTTTTTTAATAGAATTTCTTTGAAGTGCTACTACAATCAAAAATCACTTTTCGTTTTTCTTCACATTGCGAGGCAGTTATTCGCCCCTTATGATACTTGTGCCAAGTCTCATTCTCCGACTGTCCTACTGTGTTCCTTTCGATATCTTCAATTTGATCATCTGTGAGCTGTGATGCTTTGTTATAGTAACTGGTGACATAATCTCTTGTTCATGTTCAGCAGTTTTCATCATAATGCAAATTGAGTCAGGAAGGATATTGAAGAATAATTCTCTCTTTTCATTGTCACTCCTGCAAACCTTGACCGCAGGCTCAAAGAGAGTACGACAGGAATCGAGCACTGATCTCTTGGGTTCTAGAAGTTAAATAACGAAGTTTAATTAGGATAGAGCAACCATATATATTTGGAACAAGGAATTTTATACAGTCACTGCAATAAACCAAGTACTAGTAAATCTAGTAAGCAGGGCTCACAGTAGTAGCAGCAAATTGGGTTCCATATTAGTAAAGATTTCACAATACATTACATTACATAACATAACGAAATAACTAAGGAATCCTTTGGCTTCATCTTCACCTTAAAATGGTGCTGAAACATTGTATTTTCCTGGTTAAATTGGGTACATGTATGGATAAAACAAAAAAAAACTACAGGTGGCTTTGCCTCAACCCCTTCCCCCTCCATGTCTCTTTAAATTTCTACAATGATATACTGGTAACGTAAATACCTTTATTGAGTTTTGCTGCTTTCCAATCTATGCCAATAATCTTGGCTGGCTTTATCACAGTTTTGTCTGCCGGTTTGTTCCAAAAACACTGTTTTGAAGTACATGCCGGGTTGGTCATACCAGTCCTGTTGGCGGGTTCTATGCGGAATAACAATGCTGTGACATGTATACAGGAAGCACTGATTCTACCAGCAAAATAAAAACAGAAAATAACAAATGAAACAAGTTAAGTAAATAATCTGTACTCAAGCGACTGCAACAGCAATACACTGAAAAATAAAGCCTAAAAAAAATAAATCAACAACTAGTAGAAATGATGGATAAAGTAAAAGTAAAAAAGAAAACAAGGCAAGTTTACTTATGTTTATAAGCAAAGGAAACTTTCTTACCCAGCAACACAAGTGCAATAGGCATTGAAGATCTCGCCAGTTGATTTAAGCGCAGCAACCCAAGTACTAGAGATACTCATGGTATGCGTGCACTTTGATTTCAGGAAGCAGTAGTCTGAATCGCCAGATATTTCGTGGTACTAGACTTCCTTCAGGAAGCCAGAGTCGAATAAGCGAAATGCTTTTCCCTCCTTATATTCATTAAGGACTCGTTTGTGCAGGTCGATATCCTTTCCAGGGTGATCTTTCATTAAATAGATAGTTATGTCACTTAAGTAGATAGGAGGCCATGATTCTATACCATTGGTTTCATCCAGCCAACCATTCTCTAACGAGTTGGGATCTGGAAGCGTCATCCCTGCTGAAACCATCAGAAGGTTAGCTTTCTCAAGCTCTGTTTTCTTTACGAGCTCTTCAGCTTTCGGTGTGATTGGTATCCCCATCTCCGAGGCATTAAATACACGAGCTACTAGCTCGTCTTTACTCCCGGTAACTTTTAAGCCACGTTTTCGGCAGAATAGTTTCAGAGCTTCGACCTTCCAACTCCCGAGTTCCTCGAGCGTGTAGCAAGGTTCTTCGCTATTCATCTTGAAAATAGTCAGTCTCAAGGCTGCAAACACTGTAGGAATATGCCAACTGTTTCAATGAATAGGATATCTTATCAGTAAATGAATCTCAGCTCGATTGCAGACAACAATGCTATGATAAATTAACTCGAAACAAGATACAAAAGCGAAACGCGAGGTACTTATCTAAGAAAGCTGGAAGTTGATGCCCACTTTTCTGGGCCCGCGTTTCCATAATGCTGTGCTGTCCAACAGGAAGTCTAGAACTCCGAATGCATGTATAATATATAGATTTAGCCAAGCCTAAAAGCGGAGCTCCACAATTCCTTTTTTTAATAGAATTTCTTTGAAGTGCTACTACAATCAAAAATCACTTTTCGTTTTTCTTCACATTGCGAAAGTACTTGTGCTGAATACTTGGCATGCGAGATTTTATGCAATTATTTCAAGAGGAAGAGTATTTATTTTGACGGGAATTTTTTGATATTACGGTCCGCCATTACATTGGTGCGGTTCCGACCGATAAGCCCTGAGAGAGCTGGATCAAGGAGAAAATGACGTCGTTAATTAGTATGCAGCACGGGAGTAAATTAAGCCACATTCACACTGCATTTTTAAGCTAGTAAGTAAATGACGTCACTTTCTCCTCGATCCAGCTCTCTGAGGGCTTATCGGTCGGAACCGCACCAAGTAATGGCAGACCGTTAAATAAAAAAAAAATTCAGTTAAAATAAACAGTCTTCCTTTCGAAATTACTGCAAATGATCTAACATTGGTAGAAATGGTTAATATTTCACTTTTTTTTAGAATTATCAAGACCGCTACCAGTCACTTTCCACAGAGGTACAGTGTTGTTTTTATTATATCAAGAGAAGATGAGGTGAGAGAACATATCGCCATGCCCACTGGTAATAATTTTCAATCTATTTTTAAATTTCGCGTCACGCATGGAGACTATTTTTAAACTCAGCCCCATGAACAATCAGACGGAACAATCAGATTGGGTTCTTTAAATAACTAGTCTCATGACCTCGCACTAAAAATAGATTGGAAAAAACTATGATTGATAGAGGGCCATGTATGGAGGATACGTTCTCTTACCTCATCCTCTCTTGATTATATATAACATAACTAAACCGCCGGTTTTGGTCTAGGCTTTGAGTTACATGTCAGGCTGCGCGTAGGCTACTTTTAATGGTACGTTTGCCTTTCTTACGTTTATGTTTGGGTTTGCCAACCAGAGAATTCCAAGTTTGCTGGACAGTACTGCCAGCAAGATACCTAAACACTTCATTACTACCCTGGCAAACGGCGAATATCCAGTAGAAAGGTCGGAAAGAATACAACTAAAATAGTGTAGGCGAAGCCAAGGTCAAGCAATTGTGGGATCACGTAGCCATTACATCCTGGATATGAAAAATATAAAATACAAGGAAATCTGTCGGTTGTTGGACTTTTAACGTTTAAAACGAAACTTAATGCAAAAATAGACAACTTAGTTCTGGTGGAACAAATTGTGTACAGTGAGCAGGTTGACAACACATTGTCAATGGGTTAGAAGCAGTTCAGCTAGCCTCTCGGGCTAAGTTATCCCGAAGGGGCTAGCCCAACCGATTTCAAGTAAAACACGTGTGCTGAAATAGTTTGTTTTGAGGCCATCCCTGGAAAATAGAATGGTTAGGTATCCTCAAGCACAGGTTCCCAGCAATATCTGTATCATGATTTTAGAGACTGGAGCGTGGCTTTGTCAGCACGGCTAGAATACCCTGGGACCTCCTCCTGAAAGCTAATTACATAAACTGAAAGTCCTCCTCTGCAGAACACATGCTGATAGGGATGACGTGTTGAAGTGAAATATTCATTTGACAGGACAGGTTTATTTTCCACAGCATTTGACATGTTAAAGGATCCATTCACGTCTCTAGAAATCATAATTCAGTTGGGTTTCGAACGCATTTTGACAAGTGGACAGGATTCTTCAGCTTTGGAAGGTTTACCAACAATAAAGCATCTTATTGAAAAGGTAAAAACATGTCGGTGCATGCTACGTCGCTGACGGCCTAGTAAGGAGCGCCAGGAATAGTTCATTGCGAACATGTTCGCATCTCCACTCAGCAGCTCTGCCGCGAACTCTTCTTCGCGCGCCCCCTGCTAGACCGCCGGCTACGTATCAAACTGTGAACTTTTGAGTGGCAAATTTGAGTGGCGTAGAAGTGTAAATTCATTGTCGTGGTCACATCCTACACCGAACCTAAAGTTTGGTTATTGCACTGATTCACGCCGTTGTTCATTAGAGGAAGGCAAGGAAATGTACCAAATTGAAATGTAAAATGTACGTGCCAGTTATGGAAATAATTTTCTTCCTTAGCAAGACATGTGTCCTTTCAAATCGTCCTTATGGTCGGACATTTTACCAGTTTGACAATAACCAGTGGACAATAATAAGCATAATGCAAATGAATACGGAATTCTGAGGATACATAGAGGAGTTTTCACTTGAGTGTCACTGAAAGTAATTACGCAATTGCTCTTGCAGGGATTGGGAAGGCCGTGCGCCATGCGCCATGCGCATATTGCATAAATTTTAAAAATGTCGGATTATAAAACTGCTTACCCAGCCCAACATGCGCCCTAGTCGCCTAATAGGTGAAGCAGTTCAATTTCCGTATTCATTTTGTGCTGCAACAAATAAAAACATGAAATATTGACTTGTGTATTTGCTTCTTCGATCGGCGATCTTTCGTTTAATTTCTTTCCCAGACCTCTACTCGCAAACGGGCTTCTGCCGAGGCATGACATGTGCTTTGAGTTAACTGTTTGCGTCTTTGGCCGAAATGAATTCATTTCCACCGAAGTTAGATGATACCCAAGGCCAAAGAAAACCTTCAACATTTTTTAACAGTCTTAACACGAAATCAACCGCCGAGTCGGCTGAGACTGATCGGGAACATAAAAACAACAAAGATGCGACTGTCGAGTTTGAAGGACAAGGTCCTTCTTGCGAAACGAGTTCCACACTTTCCAGGCCTGCAAGTAAGCTTAGCAAAGACGGGAAGTTCCAGTCGAAGTGATTAACTTTGTGGCCGTGGCTAGTGTTTGAAAGAGATGTCACATTTTGTAAAATTTGCCTCAAACATGGCAAAAAAGTATCCCAAATTGCACATTATCATTTCCGTATTCCTTTTCATCCGGCCCATATTTTTTACCAAATGGCCCATAACTTTTCAAAGTCAGGGACCATAGGCCCATTTGTCTATTTTGCCATCCCAATCTCTGCTCTTGTTTGGGCTTGGGTTTGCCCTATTACTGGATCAAAAAAAGGGCCCGAACTCTTCAATCAGTCGGATGAAAGGCTAAATACTAACGATACGGCGGCCATCTTGAATTCTATTCTTCTAAAAAAGATATCATGGGCTGCCCAGGGGGCAAATTCGCACATATTGTAGGTATAAATTCCTTTGCCTTGCTCAGATTAATTATAGTGTGAAATCAAGGATGTAAAAATCAACGAGGCTTGAAATTTTTCATAGGAAAACCAAACTTATACCCACAACTTGTATGAATTTGCCCCTGGGCATCCCATAATATCTTTCGCAGAACAACAGAATCCAAGATGGCCGCCGTATGGGCAAAAAGGTCGATTTCGATATATTAAAATTCACTCTTACATAAAAGGCACCGTCTCGAGGCTCGGACTACAAAACTCACACAAATCCTTACTGTGTTCCTCAGAGCCTCGAAGTTATGTTTATTGTTTGACGTTGAATTTTAAAGTATCGTGTTGGTCTCACACTCGCTTTCCCGCGCTTGGCGCCGGCTGTGTTTATTTTTTTTGGCGTTCTGATTGGCTACTAAAACCAAGTCGTTAATTACTTTGAATTTTGGTTGGCTAAGGGGTGTGTTAGATATGAATTGGCTCACTGATTAGCTCTGTAATTAATTTGGTTTTGCTTTTTACGACACTCAATTGAAAGCCGCAGTATTTTGCAATGCATTATGGGGCGATTTTGATACCGGGGAAACAAAGCAAATTGCTTCAGAGTTATCATGGAAATATGGCTCAAACAATGGAAGATTTGTCGGTGAGATCAGTGTACGCACATCTTGTCGGATCATTGTGTAAACATTGGCCGGACTTCTTCAAAATTTGGTGGCACATTGTCCGCTGACCGACTGTTGTTTCCAGCATTCTGTGCTGAGCGCGTACATCCATATTTTTGTTTATCGAACCTTTTATTTTTTGTGCCGTTCTCGTTGCCGTGGACGTCGTCGTTGAACTGAGGTCACCTAGGAGCACCCCTGGGAAGTTCTTCTGCGCGGATCTTTTTGCTCGAGAAAAATCATTGGTGTGCAAGTGCAGAGAAGGCCATTGTGGTGGTTTTAGTACGCAGCCTATGAATTTGCGAAAAGAAAGCGTGAATAAATTCAAGTTTATGTGTTACGTAGTCAAAGCTATGCCGGAGTCCTGTGACCTCTAGGATACCAGTGCAGTGTTCCGGCAATTGGGTTAGAAGCCGGTTGTTAGCTGGCATACGTTTCCCAAAGTCTGAAAAAGTTTTCGGGGTGGAAAAACTACGACTTTCCAAGGAAAGGGTCCCCTACCAGGATTCGATTTTGAGTATCATGGAAGACTGAAACATAGCCGTGCAACGTTTCTAGTTAAAGAAATAAAGCGAGCTGCTCTGTACCGAACTCCACAAACGATCGATAGAAAAGGGAATTGAAAAGTCAAACTCGGGTCCGGGAAATCTCGGGGAGTTTTCTTGGCGAGAATTGGTCTCATGTGATAAATTACCCCGTAGCTGTGATGGAGTGAACCTCTGACGCAGCAGTATTTCAATGTAAGTGGGAGACTATGAGCTGTTATAGAAATATTAAAATGTCTGTGTGTTTTATTTGCTTAGGCAAAAGAAAGGATTATTATTGTACCCGGTAAGTTTTGATGAATAATCGAATAGTAAATGTCCCTAATTTAGCCGCAATAAGGGTTTATGGCCCGTAGAACAAGGTGTTATGGGTCTTGGAGTCAGGCAAAACAGACCGGCCTCATAGGTGTCCTCATACGTTGTGCCGTCCGAAAAGCTTTTAGTGACCCGATTTTACATTTTAAAAACCTTTTTATCCGGAGTTGAACCATATGCAAATTAGTGGTCTGTAGCCAAGGTAAGACACTCATAATTTTGATTTATTCGATGTACTTACGTCACTCGTCAGTTGTTTATAGAGGATCTCAGCTGATATGAGCAGTAGAGGTGACTGGAGCTGATTGGGCTTATGGTTAACTTTTTTGAAGGTGGTGGAATAACTGAACGCAACTTGGAGCGTATTTTACATGGAACTGGTGCCAAGGAATTTCACTGTTCGGCGAGGAACTCTCTACCATCGTTAATGAACTATAAAAGCACTAACACTTCCATGGGTGCAAGTCTTAGACCACCTGAATTTATAAAGAAAGTAGCAAGTTATGAGAAAGTGAAAAACTTTGTGTTTGTTGCAAGATCAGTGCTGACGGAACAAGTAACTGGTCACAATCTTGAATAATTTCAATGAGACCTCTTCACGCTTTTCAGTGCATCATGGTATGGAAGTTCAAAATGATGAAAAGTATTTATTATATGCAATTTTTGGCGCTTTTATCTTACAGAACAGAGCAGATGCGCTTAAACATCCGGCTGAATAAAATTGGAGAGAACAGCTATTGTAGAAATTACTTTATTAAACTTTTCTGCCATACATTCTTGTAATTCTGAAGGTTCAACATTACAGAGAATGTCTGGAGGAAACAAAACAGCGATATTTAGGAATAGATTAGATACCCAGAAAAGAATAGATACCCAGTCCAAATCATCTCAGTTCTGAACTTGACACGGCTTATATATTTGGGTTATGAACGCGAAAGCCAAGATAAGTAAAGTCATGAACAGTTTATTTTTCATTGAAGTTTCATATAAACCTTTGAATTTCCCGCCACGTTGCCCTCATTACCCATGATGCACTCACGAGCGTGAAGGGGTCTATTGACGGACAGGATTGCTCTAAAAGATTCTTAAAAGTTATGAAGCGGCCCGGGCGTTGGCAACGGAATTTAGGCAGGAATTGAAGCACATGAAATCGAAAGCAATGGCAATGGTTGAGTAGTTCAAATTAACTGTAAACAAACACACTTGTCGAGTGAAAGAATGATGATGATGATGGATATGGTGGTGATAGTAATGATGATAATGACTAATAGAAACTGAAGTTATTGATTCCTTAAAAGACTACAAAATTTACTAATTTCTATTGCTTGATATTGAAAGCGGAAACCCCACTTAATTTTATTTAGTTTAACAACTTGAGGTCTTAAAGTCTATCGTTGTGCTACTAAAGCAATAGAGGACTTTTTCCGTGTTTACATAGCCTCATGTAAACACGAGAAGGGGTTGGGAGAATTCGAGACTGTTATGCAAACCCGAGACGCAGTCCAGGGTTTGCATAACTGTCGAGAATTCTCCCAACCCCTCGAGTGTTAAGATGACGCTATGTAAACACGGAAAAAGTCCTCTATTGCTTTTATAAAATATTTCTCAAAAATAATTCGACAAATGAAGGAAAATGCTGTTTGTTTTACTTCTTGATTGAAACAGGTTTTCTCAATACACGCTCAAAACGAGCGTTTGACAACACAACCAATCAAAATTCGTGTGATATCACAACCGTGTTTAGATACTCTCATCTAAACACACCGATTGACCAATGAGAGCGCGCGTACTATCCTACTTATTTTATGAGAAAAGCTTATTTACGTGACATGAGGCATTCTCGGCTATATGGGCTTCCCTGACCTTCTGTAACCAAGGTGCCAAAAATTTGATAAGATAGATAATCTTCATTTATCCACGGACAATTCATGAGCTAAGAAGTCTACATTATAATTTAAATGTACAATCATTTTGAACTATTTACAATAAACAAAAATTAAATAATAAAAAGCTGCTTTCCACGAATGCCATGCCTTAGAGTGCTTGCTTGAGAAGGCGTTTGAATTTGCTAAGGGACTCTGTTTGCCTCACATTACAGGGTAGACTATTCCAAAGAATAGCGCCACTGTAGCTAAAACTATTTTTGTCATAATTTGTCCGTGGCAATGGAGTCCCTAAGGTTATACGCCATTTCTCGTGTTGTAGACCTAGCACATAAGTATTCGGGAGCCAACCCGTGTAAAGACTTGTATATCAATTTCGCTTGGCGAGTTAAATTTTTTCATTTTAGGAGCTCACACAAGTAACCAACATCTGCGTCATAGTCTGAAAATGTTATAACACGGGCTGCTCTATTTTGTAGTTTTTGGAGTTTGTTTCTTAATGTTATACCACAGTTTCGCCAAACAGAATTATTACAATAATTGAATTGAGGGAGTATTAGAGCTCGATATATTAGGTGTAAGGTCGCTTGAGGGAATAAGGTGCCTCACTCACTTTATGGCCCCGATACCGGAGGGGACTTTCTTTATCATATTTTCTATATCGCTACCCCAATCAAGATTATCATCGATAGTCAGTCCAGGTGATTTAGCAGTAGAAACTTGGGTAACTGGAAAATCATTAATTGCAAGCGTTGGGGAAACTGTCATTAGTACTTAACCTTTGCCTAGGTCCAATTAACGTGAACTCGGTTTTAGTCATATTTAGGGTAAGTTTATTTGCTCGTAACCAATTGCGAACATTCTCTAAGTCCGTGTTGTCTGAATATCGTGCGTATTGTCGCTAGCATATGTAAGATGGGTGTCATCAGAGTACATCCGAGGGTCACAGTTCGACAGGCAATTGGGAAGATCGTTGGTATATAATAGGAATAGTAAAGGGCCTCAAATCGTGCTCTGAGGGACACGACAACTTAAAGTGCAACTGCTAGACAAGAAACCATTGATGGAACACCGTTTGTGTGCGATCCTCTAAATATGCGTAATACCATTTACACCGTAGATGCTTAATTTAGATAAAAGGATCTCGTGGTCCACCGTATCGAAAGCCTTTTTTAAATGTAAGGGTACAACAGCATTAATTTTGCCACGGTCAATGTTATATGCCCAAGTATCCGTGGTCTCAAGTAGAGCCGTTACAGTTGAATGAATTAATAGTGCGAAAACCCGATTGATATTTAAAGATGGTGTCATGTTCATCTAAATAGGAGTATAATTGATTATAGACAATCCTTTCAAAGACCTTTGCCCCTACTGAGATCACAGAAATTAGGCGATAATTGTTAAGATCATCCCTGTCGCCCTGTTTAAACAGAGGGGTAACTCCTGCGCATTTCCAGTCATCGGGAAATATACCTAGGCTAATAGATGGGTTAAAACTATCACAAATAGGGATGCAAATAAGTTCTGCACATCCATGGATAAGCCTAAGGCCTGGTTTTCACTAGCGACGCAAGCATAAGCACAAGCAACATACGCAAACTCAGTAGCATCTTCATAATCAATACCTTTTGTTAGGACAAAAGACACTAATGAACGAGGAGATAATGCGCCTGCGTATGTTGCTTGCGCTTATGCTTGTGTCGCTAGTGAAAACCAGGCTTAACAGATATCTTATCGAGACCAGTTGCCTTTGACTTAGGTTTTTCAAAAGTGAAAAAACTTTGTTTGCACTGGTCGGGCGGAACTGAAAACATTGACCTGTGCTGGTGAGGTACTTCTAATAAACATCACCATGTGGAGAGTCAATATTACGGGCAAGTTTTGGACCAGTGGTAGCAAAATGGTTATTAGATTCACTTGAAAGCTCAGTTGGATCGGTTATTGATACTCCATTTACTTTCAGAGATGTTACCACTGTTTTTCCCGATTTACGTGAAGTAAATTCATTGATTGTCTGCTAGGTCTTCCTGGAATCGCCAATGTGGACGTTAAAACTATTTTGATAATATGCTTGCTTAGCTAATCTAATTTCGGTATTTATCATATTGTTTGTTTGTTTGTTTTTTTTTAATTTCGACCAATCAAAGGGATCATTGGATTTAGTTGCTTTAACTTTTAGAATAACTCGATCACGCATTCTTCCCTTTAGTTCGGATGTAGTCGAAGGCGAGCCGCGCGCGCGAACACGCATTGTCCTAAGGGGGCATGTTTGTAATTATGATCGAGAGAAACAATCTCTTCCATTGTGACCACATTTCATTTGGATTGGTTTAACAGTATATCGGGTCCCAACTTTGAGACGCAACATCATTACGAAATTTTTTCGATTGAACATACGAAAATTCCTGTTGGTTATAAACGTTATGCCCACTTGAAGTTCCATTGATAGATGATTTTCTATAGGCGCAGACTAAGCTGTGATCACTGATACTTGTGTGACGAAGTCCCGAGCACACAATTTTATCAGGACAGTTAGTGAAGATTACGTCAATTAAAGTCGTAGAGGTATGAGTTATTCTAGTTGGCTCAGTTATAAGGTGATGAAGACGATATATCAGTGATGCTCATTAGTTTATGCGTGTTATTGTCATAACGAGCTCGAGTAGAAATCATATCACAGGTTAAGTCTCCCATAAGATGATATTCAACATTTTCAGAATCAAGTTTCCCAATTAAGGTTTCGAAAAGTGAAAAAATACCGACAGAAGAGTCCGGTGGTCTATACCACGTGACAACAACAAACGGTCTACATCTAGGTTTCTGAATTTCCAGACACAAGTTTTCAAGAGTGACCATGTTTAAATCATTTCGCATGGTGAAATTTATCGAACTTTTCACATAGAAGCATACTCCGCCACCACCGCGCTTGTAATTCTGTCTCGACGAACTATAATATAACCAGGGATATTGACTTCATTGTCTTTAATAGTTTCATCAAGCTTAGTCTCATTAATCAGTAGGATATCTATTTCGTTATTAGCTAGAAGGATTCTAAGCTCATCTATATGAGTAGTTAGTTTATTGATATTTAAAGAGACTAATTTAAAACCGCGACGAGACGGCAATAGGGAGCCGGGCTCTCTGACGCTTTGGTTTGACATGTGAGATTGATCTACATTGTTTAAGTTGAATAGGCACGGCATTATTGGATAGCACGCAGCGCAAGCACAAACAACATGGATCAAACGTTTTCCTTTTGCTTGCGTTCGCTTTGTGTGAAAACGGATCATAACATAAATGCAACAAAAGCTCGTATGTTCGTCCAATGAAAACACCGGTTCCAGATTCCACACGCAGCGGCCGGTTGTAAGATAAAGCCTGGAACTAATGAATCCGGCCTTGTGTACTGTGCTTGTGTTTGCGTTGCAATTCGTTTTCACTTGGCATGGATCTCTTCTGTTTGCGCTTTTGCTTGCGTCTCAAGAGATCATGAGATGTTCTCATGTGGACCTATTAAACCTGTCATATTAAGGTAGTTGCAATTGTTCTTCAAATGTCAACTAAAAACTACGTATGGCAAAATAAATCATCTTAGTGTTTCATTGTTAATTTTACGTTTTTAATATTGCTTGTGTATCTCTGTGTGTGTTTAAAATGCTAAATATTTGTGAGGAAATCTTGATATGATATTTAATACAATTTTAATAAAGTCTTTCCAAGATCTCGTAACCTTTAATTGTCTGCCCTTATCCAAGCGATACCTCGTCTAATATTTACTTCTTTTCCCCGCCCTGCATAACTGTGGTAAGCAAACAAGTGAATATTAAAATAATGATATTTGTAACCATGGCGGCGTATCAGGATCGTGCTAAATAGCACATTATCATTGTACCCACCAGGTGGTTTCTCTATTCCGTGTAATGTCTCTTTTGATATACTTTCAGACGGTAACCCAGGGGGTCTCGTCGTTTGATCTCAGCTTGTGCTATGTTTTACTCGGCATGTGTCATCAACGTTACTCGCTTTTCAGAGATAAGCCGGAGAGAACCTTGCACATGTTTTGATTTGTGTTATTTCAAATACTGTATGCCTACAGTTCCACTTGAGGGCCCAAGGTGACCCACGTCATTATAGCGTTTGTTAGGAAGCCGAATTAATCGCCTCAATCACATTAGGGATTATTTAGTTGTGATTAGGTTTGTTTGGTAAAATCCGGTTACGTCGTACTTTCTCAGCGTGGGAAGTTGATGCGTTTTGGTTTATATCAATTTTCTCTGCCAATCAATGGAAACCTCGAGTCCTTCATTGGCTCCTAAATGTTGCTATAACCGTAACAGGAAAGAACAAAGGGGCATCTCTTGCCTCGATTAAATTTCCTGTTCGGTTTGCCCTGAGAGTAGCACTTGATCGTTTTGATGAAGTTTAGCACTTAAAAGTTTAATTGACGGGATCAAAAGTTCTCAAAGGTGCGGGATTGCAGTAAAACATAATATATTTCGTTTGCATCTTAATGAATAACAGAGGAGGACCTTGTATTATGCCTCGTTCACAAAGAACTCGCTTACCTGTTTTCCGCAATCTCACAGCTCATTCCAGCGGACCATATTTTTATACCGGAGGAAAAACGAAAACCACCGTATTATCTATTTGTAAGACATTTGCTAATAACGGTAACGTTTCGTGACTACTGTACATCTGTGAACACAAACAACGTGCTAATGATAATAAAATATAAAAAAATATCCCACTTAAAGCCAGACGAGTGCAATACTGTAAATTCCGCAAAATCGTATAATATTTCTGGTATCCTACGTACTTGCAAGTTCGTCGTAGCAAATTGAAGTCATCCTTATGGTTCAAAGCTAATTTTTTGTATTCTGGTATTTAAATAAAGCCATTCCCTCAATACCTCAATGTTTGTCCGTTGAACAATTTCTAAAACTAAAGTATTCTTTTATATTCAGGCTACCTCATTCCTTAAGCAGCTGAAATAACTTTGCTGTATGATAAATTCATCGGTCAACAGTGCTTAACTTCTCATTTGACAGAGTGGTCAAAGTTTATCCGAATGGGTCGATAAATTGGGAATGAAAAACAAAAAAAGGTTATCGCCCAAGATAAGCGTCTCCTAAACACTGTGCTTTGTAATTTGGGAGGCACTCTCTTTGATGTTCCATATAGAATTCATGTGAAAGACAGTGATCATTCACTCCGAAGTCAACGTTCTAAATTTCGGAAGTATCAATAGGTTGTAGCTCGAGTGGTCTTGTGATGGTGATAGTATTCTTTGAATTTATGTGACGCATTTTTGAAGCACTTTGTTTTGTTAAAGAATGCCTTTTTGTCATAGACAGAAACAAAACAATTGAGATCGCTAATGCTTTGGTATAGTTCTCAGTTTTGCATACATTTTTTTCTCACAGACAAGTGCATTTTGACTAAATTCAGAATTTATAAGTAAGAGATAAATACCAAGAGCGGAGGTCAGATTAATTTAGTCATGTGCTTCCTCAAGTCCAACCTATATTTTGAATTATTTTTCTATCGGGCGATTAATACTTTCCTGTTTAAATTTCCGATGACGTATTTAATAAACCTCTTTGGAAAGAGACTACAAAAGGAACAATGGGGTTAAAATAATAGTTCTCGTTTACATGCAAATCGCCTTTATCGCCCCTGTTTATGCCAGTGATTTATTCAGCACTCTTAATAATTTTATTTTCAATCTACGTTTACAACTGCATGCACTGGCAGGCCAAACCCGGCAACTATGACAGTTCGCAGGCCTTTGTCAGATAAAACGCATTTCTGACGCATCACAAGCAAGCACGTGATTTCGTTTTCTATGTTTTCGTGATCGCGAGCGACGTATTCAACTTTTATACTCTTATTCAGGCGCAGGAAACAGAGGCAATTTTCGTAATTACGCTTGACAACATTTGTGGTTTGCTGTAAGAGTGTATCAATTGTCAAAGGTTGTTAAAATGACAAACGAGAGACTATTTTCTGGTGATGCGAAGTTTCTTCGTATCGCTTCGTCAGCTGAGGAAAAAGATTGGAAAGTAGGAATTGTTACGGACATAGCTCAACACGATTGGCCAATGATGGACAAAACACCAAAGCATAGACCTCCGTCAGCCATACAACGGTTGCTGGACTCTTTGAAGCTGTCGTCAAAGTTGCGAGGAAATTCTAAAGAAAGGGAGGTGAAGAAACCCCGGGTGCAATACCCCATCACAAAGGAAGTTAATGGCCGGTCAACAAGCGGTCATTTAGCCCATGAAGGTTACAAACACGCAGCGATATGGACATCGGGCTCCCATTGTCCCGCAGAGACTGAAACCTTTGATTCTTCGTCGGATTCCGCGTACTCGCAATGTTCGGATACATCGGCGAATTCTGACTTGAGATCGCAAAATACGACTTCAACAGATTCAGAAAACAATCAAATATATAAAGAAGGAACGGCAGCTAGAGACCGCGTATCGCTGAAAAACAACAGTGATGTATTAGATGTGGAGGAGGGATTTTTGAGAAGAGTGCTGATGTTAATGAAAGTGGTTCTCTATTTAAGACATAGCTTTCCTCTCAATATAATCCGCAAAAAGAAAATTTCTCCTGAAAACACAAGCAATCAAATCAAATCTCAGGACAGTTCGAGTTTAAGTTCCTGTGAGTCGGGCGAATCATGCGACTCTGGTGTTTTCAGCGGGAAGAGCCCGCGAAGTCGGAAACGCATATCTTTCAGTCCAATTACATTACTTTTTTCCGCGATTACGGAAAGAGCTTACGAGGAAGCTAAAGCTATTTTGGAAGAGCAGGAAGTCGACGTGAATTTCCAAACACCAAACGGTCAATCTTTGCTACATATTGCTGCTTCCAATGCAGATTTAAAATCTTCTCAGCTGCTTCTTCAATATGGTGCTGACGTGAACGTTAAGGACATCGATGGCTGGGGTCCGCTTCATGCGGCAGTCAGACGAGGAAACTGGAAGTGTGCCATTTTACTGATTGAAGCTGGCGCAGACTTTGGAGGGTATGCACAGGCGAGAATTCAGGAGTACAACCAAGTGCAGCGAATCGCAACAACGTTTTACCGATCAGTGGAAATATATGTTTAATCCCTTCCATTTATTCTATGTATAGTTCCATATTCAGAGAGTTTTAACTTAAAAATTAAATTAAGAGTTCTGTATCATTGATAAATGTGATAACTTTCGAGGGGTCGGAATCTTTACAATGTTGTATTTTATGGCTCAATGATTCCACAATAAAACCAGCTTTTAATGCATATGAATTAAAATCTTGTGCGTCTGTTCTTGTACAATGTAGCTCTGTCGCTGACTCAGTTCAGTATTGCTGAAAACTCGTCTTTCGATTTCATTTTCATTAATTTTCCACGTTTGTCAGTGAGCTTTTAGCTTGCGAAAGAACAGACTATCCTGGTCAAATTATTAGGACAATTCCAAAGTATTTATAAACCTAGAAAGACTTGTCATTAGCCCGAAGCAATAAGCGTCTAAACAGCATTTTATATCAATATATGCTTCAAAGAACTGCCTGTTCCACATAACAGCATTTTTCGCATGACATCCGGATTTCGGGTTTTGTGTAGACACGGATTATTTTTATACTGTTTGTGTGGTCTTCAGAAATTAGCGTTGAATAGATGGGCTGTTAATGAGGTTATTTCAAACACAACATAAGCATGAAGTGCGTGTAGGTAACTTTTAACTTCCAAACAGTAGACGAGATTCAATCATTGTTGTTTTACATACTTACTCAATTGCTAAAAGGGAAAGGAAAGAGCACTTAGCGAGGTACAGTTGAACGATCATATAATGACAGGAATTTCAAGAACGTCGCTGCTAAATTGTTTACAAGTGGACGGCCTTTTTTCTGCCATTAGAGACCCCATTGGAAACCTATTAAGAATGAGATTATCGTAAAACGTCATGATCGGTTTATTTGATTAACCCAATGTGATAGGTGGTTTGTCACTTTTGCTTGTCTCGGTTGAAATTAAAGGATTAACTGTAATCTTTGCGGGCTAGTTTAGGAAGACGCTAGTTGCGTGTCAGATGCTATTTGTTTTCTTCCTTTACTTGCTCTTAATATAAAATGACGTGGAAATATTTCAGATAATTAGTGTTTTGACATAGCGTACATGGAGTTAAATTACGTGCAAACCTCTTATCGAGCTGTCAGCTGTAGTTTGTTCACCTGAGTCGATGAGGTTTGGTTTTCTGTTGTAACAGACCTCTCTCATTCCATTTTGTCGACATGGTTCACTTCACGGGAAAATACACTGTGGCGTACTTGATTCTTCAAACGGCGCTAGAGGAAGCGTGACGTTTTTGGACACGCGTGACTAAAAAACGCGGGCGCGTGTTATTTCGCGCGTGCCCATAAAACCTCTCTAGCTTTTTGCAGAACGCCCAACGCCGAGAGCCAAATAAAGGTCAGCGCTCTATATTTAATCACTAAAACCAGCGCGTCTTGGATTGGCAGCCAGAGTATTCACGGCCAGAGTTGTTA
>BLFK01000290.1:0-11460 GCA_014634185.1 Astreopora myriophthalma
TCAAGGAGGGGAGAGATGTAGTGTTGTGACATCAGTCAATCAGAAAAGGACTCACCCCCACCCCCCCACCCCCTTTGTAGTCGTTTTAGTGTGTATTCAGAGTTAATAAACTAGAGTTGAGTTTTGACTCTTCGGGTTCTACTGAAAGCCTGAAAACCACCACACCAAGTAGAAGGTTTTCTTCTCAGATTTTAAAACAACATATAACTTTTGAGTTACCGTCCACATGCATGGCTTGATTTACTCAGCAGCGTCACACCGGCTGTGATAGCGATGAGATGGCGTGACGATAATTGACAAGTCGCTTTTCGAGAATCGAATTCATCAAAAAGTATGTATATATGATATCTTTCTTTGAGACTAACTGATAAAGACTCTTGTAAAATAAGTCTACAAATTTTGAAACTCTCATTGCTGTGAAATAAAAAACCTGGTTCTAATATTTTTATGCCGCGGGCGTGTGATCCTTGAGTGTGGTATCACATGACAATAAGGGCCTGATTACATGAGCCGGGCTGGCCCGGTTAGCCGGGCTGGTGTCAGTTTGCCGGGATCTCGGCACGTTTGTTAAACGCAACAAAAATCAACTTCGCGATTACATGACAACCGGGCCAACCCGTTTAGCCGAGATCCCGGTATCGCGGTGCCAGGATCCCGGCTAACCGGGCTGAGATTTTGCCATGTAATCGCGTTCACCGGGACAGCTCGGTTGGCCGGGCCAGCGATTTCTAACCACATTACTACACTTCAGAGCAAAATGGCCCACGGAATAGTCGTTCTTTTTATGTCTAAATTAAAGATATATGAGATAGCAAGCCTTAAGGCTTCTTTAAATTGTAGAATGGTGAATTTTAATAACAATTTAGCGAGACAAACGTCTCTCCACTTCTTCTTCTTCTTCTTGTTATCTTTTTTCACGCGACATATTCTAAATTTAACCCAAGCCGGGCTGGCTCACCCCATGTAATGCCGGGCTGAAACTCATCCCGGCAAACTGACACCAGCCCGGCTAACCGGGCCAGCCCGGCTCATGTAACCGGGCTGGCCCGGTTAACCAATGGAAGCTGGCTCGGTTTGCCGAGGTGAGGTTCAGCTCACTATTACATGAGGTGAGCCAGCCCGGCTTGGGTTAAATTTAGAGTATGTCATGTGAAAAAAGATAACAACAACAACAAGTAGTGGAGGGACGTTTGTCTCGCTAAATTGTTATTAAAATTCACCATTCCGACAATTTAAAGAAGCCGTAAGGTTTGCTATCTTATACATCTTTTATTTAAACATAAAAAAATGACTATTCCATGGGCCATTTTCCTCCAAAGTGGAGTAATGTGGTTAGAAATCGCTGGCCTGGCTAACCGGGCTGTCCCGGTTAATGTGATTACATGGGAAAATCTCTGCCCGGTTAGCCGGAATCCCGGCACCGCGATACCGGGATCTCGGCTGAACGGGCTGGCCCGGTTGTCATGTAATCGCGAAGTTGATTTTTGTTGCGTTTAACAGACGTGCCGAGATCCCGGATAACTGTCACCAGCCCGGCTAACCGGGCCAGCCCGGCTCATGTAATCAGGCCCTTAGAAGATGTACATGTGCTACATGAAGGTCAGGCGGTATTTTTTGGAAACTAATCCTTCAGTCCAATCCTCCTTAGCGGCATCCAGATGTCTTGCAATCATGTTCTTAGGCAATTTTGGCCTGTGATAAAGTTCAGTAGTTATGATTAAATTTCCGGTACGTTAAACTTTCTTTCTGTTCCTTTGGTTTTGATTCACAAGAGATATTACATTTCGGAAAAAACACAAAACGGATTTCGCCGGTGGCATGTAAGCCCGACCAGGGGAGAGGGGAGAGGAGGGCATGCAAAAATGACCTCGAATATCCAATTTTAACAAATTGAACATGTCCAGGATTCGAAACCCTAGGACCGCACGTGACGCACGTGCCACCAACGATTTGAGAATAACTGCAGGTGGCCATTTTTTAGTTGTTATTGTCATGTGATACCACACTCGAGAATCACACGACCGCGGCATAAAAATTGTAGATCCAGGTTCTTCATTTCACCGTAATAAGGGTTTCAAAATTTTGTAGACTTATTTCACAAGAGTCTTTATCAAGTAGTCTCAAAGCATTATGATGTCAAAAGATATAATAAATATATTTTGATGAATTCGATTTGCGAAAAGCGATTTGCCAATTATCGTCACGCCATCTTACCGCTATCACACCCGGTGTAACGCTGCTGAGTAAATCAAGCCATGCATGTGGACGGTAAGTCAAAAGTTATATGTTGTTTTAAAATCTGAGAAGAAAACCTTCTACTTGGCAATACCACTTTGTTTGAATGAGAACACGAAACGCCTTGCAGCACACGTAGAATAAATTTAATATTCACAAATTTCCGCTTCAGTAAACAAATACACACGTACTCATAAACAAGTTAGAACTCCTTTTCAGCGTAAAAAAATATTACTTTCGATAACGTTGCCCACAGAAGATAAAGAATAACTACAAATCATTTAAATGGGGGAAATGGTCGCATTCAGGCTAAGATTTCAACTGTTGTTTAGGTTGTCTCTTGTATTCATCAAGACAACCGTAAGTTCAAAGGTCATAAACTTCAAGCGAGTACCGTGTTGCCCCAAAATTTTATTTTACAGAACGATAGAGGAAGCCTTACTCTTTCTCCACAATACCACCTTTACAGCGGAATCCATGTACCAGGTAGGGAAATTTGCCGTTGAAATTTGCCAAAATCGAGCTTTCTGATAATGCTGTTTAGGAGGGTAAATATGAAATTTTTTTAAAAATTCAGGTTTGAATCTTTTCCAATTCTAATAACAGTACTTTGTAAAGAAAGGGTCATTGAATTGTGCAATATCGAAATAGTTTTGATGTTTGTTTTAGTTTTCTTACACGAGTCGCAAATACGAAGCACATTTTTCAGTGGTTCGAGGGCTTCTCCAAGGGTGAAAATTAAAAAATCGCTTTACTTGGAAAATATAAATCCAAACGAACTAAAAGTTGTATTTCCTTAAATAGTTTTCAGAGGGCTTTCTTGTGAAAAAGTTTGAGGGAATTCGATTTTCGCATTTTGCACAGCTATCCGTAGTATTTACAGGAAGTCACTCTTAAGCTCTTTGCATATTTTCGCATACCTTTTATTATTATTATTATTATTATTATTATTGTTATTATTATTTAATTTTTTACTGTTAAATGCAATTCTCATCAATTTTAGGGGCTTTCATTTATTAGCGCATGGGGGGGGTGGAAACATTGTAGAGGGGTTACGTTATTTTGGAAAAGTATTAAGAAGGTTGTCACATACTGAGAAGCCTTTTTTTTGGGGGGGGGGTGTTTGAAACTTTATGTCGGCTTTCCCACTTCACTCTGCGGACTTCAAAGCTGAATGAAGCAAAGGTGCAAGTCTTTTAGTTTGACAATAATTTAGCCTACCATGCACCTATGCTTCTACTCAATACTAGTCATTACGTGTACAACTGAGCTGCAAGAATAGCTTGAGGGAATGGAAATCAATAATTACTGTATCCAAACTTTCCCTACAATAATTCATACATATCGTTTAGCCTTTGTGGTGATCCAGATATTGTATGACCCATGATGTATTTGTCTACTTCGGACAGTTTAAAAGTGATGTTTTTTTCCCTGTGTGATACAGCATTGCTTTATAAATACACACCATGTGTTGGCTGGTTTTAAAAGTGGTTTGCGTGTAAGCTGAATTGTTGTTTCTAAGGACAGAGACGATTGCTGAGTTGAGAATATTGATTATAAACATTCTAATACAACATTATGAATGCACTGGATGAACTGGCTGAGCTGTTCTTCTTTCTTTTTTATTTTATTTTATTGATTTTTTTTTCACTTTAATGCATTGGTAATACATTTAGTAGAAAAATTGACGTACATTAAATTATAATGGAATAATGAAATTAAAAAACAACACACGTATATACACGCACATACACTCACTTACACTCATCCGCATTACTGTGTCAACTAGTGATCTTAAAAATGCATAATTCATGGCATAATAGGTGTGATTTTAATTACACTTTTTATATTTGAATTTTCCCCATTTCATGTTATGAATATTAAATTTGTTGCTAGACTTTTCGATTTCAGTTTCCACTTGATAATTCATTTTCACTCTGGGGATGAAAGCTTTCAAACAGGGTTTGTTTTGTTGCTCCTACAATGATAAATGTAATGCTTTGCAATGAGAAGGATGTGATTTAGAAAGAGAAAGTCTTCTTTTTGGTTCCAGTTACCAAACAATTTGTCGGTATCGGAGAAAGAATAAAGGAGGGGCAAAAACTGAAAGCAGAAAGAGTCCTGAAAAGAAAATCTCTGCTCACAGAATCAAAAGCTTTTTGAAAATCTATAGCTACAAGTTTCCCCTCTATTTGAAATCTCTCTGTGTATTCTAATATGTCATCTACTTTTCTTACAGCGTCAAAAAGATCGACGTTAATTAACGATATAGGTCTCCAGTTTGATATGTTTCTTTTGTCTTTCCCTTTTTTCTCTAGCAACGTTATAATGGCTTGTTTCTGAGAGTTGGACAATTCACCACGGTCGTAGGCACAGTTTAAACTTTGAATCATAAGATTCCCTACAACATTCCAAAACGCTTTGTAGAATTCAGCTGATAGGCCATCATTCCTTGGTGATTTGTTACTTTGAAATGATTGAAGACTTTTAGGGCATTCATCGTTGGTCAGTATTCCTTCGCTGAGTTTGACGTTGTCATCGGAAAGCTTCGGAATTTTAGAATTGTTCAAAAGGGAATTAAACAAATTTGCAGATGGAGCTAAAGAATCAGCTTTGTATAGCTTGGAATAAAAATGTTCTATTTCTTTGAGAACAAGTTTTGGATCGGATATTAAGCCGTTTTCTGAAAAGACTTTTCGAACTGTACTTTTAGCTTTCTTGTAATTTTCGAGATTCAGAAAATATTTATTACTTTTTTCGCCTTTTTCGTACCATGTAGCTCTCGATCTTATTATTGCTCCTTTGGATATACGTTCATATATTTGATCATGCTCTTCTTTGGCAGCTTTCCATCTTTCAATGTTTGCTGGAGACGGACACACAGTACAGTCCTCTTTGCATTGCTTGAGAGCGGATTCAATTTCAGAAATCTTTCTCCTTCTTTCGCATGCTTTTTCTTTAGCAAATTTGATCGAGACCTGTCTTATTCTGTATTTAATTAGATCCCATAATACCCTTTTATCGTTAACTTCTTTAAATTCATCCACCCAGGCTGGCACACTCTGATTGATTAACGATAAATAATTATCATCATCTAAGAGACTAGCGTTAAACTTCCAGTAAGAAGGCCCATGTTTTTGTCTTTCTATGGTGATAAAGTGGAGAGGTATGGCTGAATGGTCGGACTTAATTCTTTCCCCGCAGCGCGCGTGATCTATCGGTACAATTATATCGATAGCGGAAATGGGCATAGAAAATTTGCGTTACTTCCGGTTGCCTTGAAACTTCACGCAAAAGAAGTCTATATAATTGGCCAATCAGAAGCCAAGTTTCAACGCCATCGGTCAATAGAAGCTACGTCACAGTCACTTCCGGTCACATCTTTAGAATGCTCGCGCTCGGGCGCCAGTAAATTCGCTTGGAAAAGGTTTTAAAGGTCTAATTTAGCCAGAAAAGGACACTGAAAGCATTTCCAGGGATAGGCGAAGCCATCTTCATCCTTTCGAGGCCATATAAAAGCGAGGAAACGTCGAGAAAACGACGAAAAGCTCAGAGATAATTTTATGCGTGTTTGCAGTTAAATATCCACACAGGACAGACACGTGTTGTTCGCTGGCAATTTTCCTTGGTTTCGCTCGCTGTTTTCCTCCTGAAACTTGTTGTTTGCTTATATTTCGACACATTTCGATGTAGAAAATCCTTTGGGACAGATATTTTGGTAATAAAAGAATGTTTGGACTCGTTTGTGACGACATAAGTGAAAATTGAATTATCGCTGCTTAGCAACGGCCCGCAAAATATGCAATTGGATCCGTAGTATCGATTTACGCATCCGATTACCAGCTTGCGTTACGGAAAAAAATCTCAAAAATTCGACATTTGATCGATCTCAGGAGCCGATTAGTTGGAGCCTCCATCTCCCATACAAGCCCTCAGAGTCAACCCTATGCCGTTTAGTTTTATTTATAGAAACAGTTTTCGCGGAACATTTGTCACCTTATTAGTAATAACCAATCAGAGCAGAGCTATGACAATGCTTAATTCACATACATGCTTTCACACGTCTAAACAAAAATGTCGGAAAGCGTGGAAGCCCAGTTTCGCGGGAAAGGCTGTTCTAAAAATAAATCTAAACGGGAAAGGGTTGACTCAAGGGTAAAGAACATATGGAGGCTCCAACTAATCGGCTCCTGTCGATCTTTGTGAAATTTTCGACACATAAAGGTCATATGGTAAGGAAACTTTTTCCCAATGGTTTAAAAATTCTCGGTGAACAACTCGATAGACCGAGGTCGCTTTGAAAACGATTTTTGCGAAATTTTCGCGGATCTCAGTTGTTTACGTTCATTTTCTAGTGTATGATTTTTCTCCGCCGACAGATGTTTTTTTTCCTTGAAGCTTATTAAATAGCCTTTAAAATGCGGTATAATTTGCCGCATAACTGTGAATACTTGTAAAAATAAAAACTTTTATTTGAGAGCGATTTCTTACGCGCAATGCACCGTGACTAGATGATGTCAGTGTCTTCTACGTCTTCCTGGCAAATATCACTAATCAACCAGTGGTCCAGCCTTCTTTGAATAAAAGGATTTCTTTGTCTCCAGGTAAAACGTTTCATATCGGGATGTCTTATTCTCCAAATATCCATTAGATCATGGTCCAAGCATAAATCTTCGACACTTTTGACAGAATCATTTTAAGTGGGAGTACCGCCAGCGCAGTCCAGAATCGGACGAACGTGATATTAAAATCTCTTCCTACAATGACCTTTGGCTATCTCTAAAATAAAAAAGGTGGAATGAAGGAATGGGGAACGGGGAACGGGGAATCTCTAAAAGCGGGAATCTCTAAAACCGGGAATCTCTAAAATAGGGAATCTCTAACAGCGGGAATCTCTAAAATGGGGAATCCCTAAAATGGGGAATCTCTAAAAGGGGGAATCTTTAAAATCCTCATCGGAATCTCTAACAGCCAGCATTTCAGTGAGGATAACTGAAGCAGAACGAGTGCGTTTGCAGTTCTTGTTATATTATATTTTGTTCGTTTTGCTTTTCCCGCTAGTTTGTATTATGCTCATGTTGTGACTGTTTCGCCAGCACCAAGTGTAGGTCATCACAAACACATGAAAACATCACAAAGATAAGATTTTATTGCGGGCGACAAAAGGAGCCCGCAATCCTAATCTCAACGTTGCTTTTACAAACGCATGCGCCGCAGTTGTATAGTTTGGCCCTGACTCGATTTTGCTGAAATCTTGAGGGTGCTTTTGATTGGGAAATCCGAATTTAGATCTTAAAATCCGGATCTTCGGATTTCCAATCGAACACAAAATCCGAAAACGGATTTCGCGACGGATTTTGTTAATTGAAATCCATGTCAGGGAAGGATTTCAATTAATGAAATCCACGGCGAAATCCGTTTTCGGATTTTTGTGTTCGATTGGAAATCCGAAGATCCGGATTTTAAGATCTAAATCTGGATTTCCCAATCGAAAGCACCCTGAGTCTTCCACCACGAATGCATGGCATGCAAAGAATGCTATTTTCTCACGCACATCACGCGTAACATTTGGGCCTTGGATCACGTGAAGGTCATGCATAGCAGCTGCACCGACCAATCCAAATCGAGCGTGTTAACTTGGATTCGACCTTTCTGTTCACGTTGTCGCGTTGTATGCCATTTCCTGGCCGTATTCCGCTTTAATCGAGAGTGGCAACTGTTCTTCCTTTACTTCAATCGCGGAGCGTCAGAATTGTTTGCCTTTGAGCCGACAAGCGCATAGTGTGAGATCGCGTTCTTTAATTTCATAAGATTAAAGGGGGTAAGTTTCTAAAGAAACTGTGGTGCTGCGTCGGTGGGAGTATTACAAGATAATTTGTCGAAAAACTCGCACATTTCCTCTGATTTCAATTTCTTAGACTTCGTCGCCTTTGTAGTGAAGACTCTGATTTTTCCTTAAAATCAGAGGAAATGTGCGAGTTTTTCGACAAACGTGGCTATCCTGCCTCTGTTGTTGAAGCAGGCCATCATCGCGCTCAACAAATTGATCGGCAGTCAGCACTACAAACGTCTCAGAAGGAGAATAACAATAGAATTCCATTCACTCTCACATTTCACCCTCACAACCACGCAGTTAAATCCATCATTCTAAAAAACTATAAATTACTTCAAAATGATCCCGAAACTGGCAGAATCTTTTCGCAACCGCCATTAATTTCATTCAAACGCGACAAAAACATAGGTAACTTTTTAGTCAGAAGTGCTTTTCAAACTAGTGAACAACCCGGTACTTTTAAATGTGCACGCGCCCGGTGCAAAACATGTCCTTTCATTTGCAACGTTGAGAAATTGTCGGGACCCAAGCGATCCATTAAGATCACTGATCATTTTACCTGTACCTCAGCCAATGTCATCTACTGTATAACTTGCACTCTTTGCAAAAAGTTATATATCGGCGAAACAGGTAGACGACTAGGCGACCGATTCCGAGAACATCTTCGCGACGTAGAGAAAGACGACAAAAACGCATCTAAACCGGTCGCTAGACACTTTAATCTGCCTAATCATTCTACGCAACATATGACAGTCTGTGGCCTCTCGCTACATCAAGGAAGCACAGAAAGTCGCAAAACTTTAGAACAAAAATTTATTTTTCAAATCGGCACTCTTAATCCTCACGGTATCAACGAACGCTTTTCATTCAACTAATTTATTCTGTTGTTTTTCACGTTGCCAGGCACCAACCAATAGCGTAGCTCCATATTTCTGTATATAAACCACACACAACCCACAATTGCTCGATTTGCTCCGACGAAGGGCTAGCGCTCGAAACGTCAGCTTACGAATCTCTTTACGGTGGCTAATTCACATTATCAACTTAGTTGATAAAACCAAATTATCTTTAATTTCATAGTAGCGTGGAGCGAAAGCTGTTGGTCCTTGACTTGACAAGCGCATGGTCTGAGATCGTTGTCTTCGATACCTTATAACCTAGAGTGCTTTCATTTACGCCGTGAAACATCAATAATTACAGCATATTACTAAAACTAAGGAAAGCAAACAATGGGATTAGTGTCTCGCGGAATGCTCTGGTGTTACTGTTTCACAAATTTTGTACAATCACTCTATTGTTACTGTCAAAATGGAGGAAAAAGTGAGTAAAACCTGGAGGGTGTGCTCATGGACAAACAAAATCACCCGACCTTTCCTTATAGACTCCCAAATCTTGTATTCACCAAGTGGGCCAAAAACAAACAAAAATTCTCGCCCGCATTTGCTAACCTTTGGTTATTACTAGTTCTAAACCATGAAGCTTTCCATTTTTCATGTATCGTACTTCACTTCCTTTGCCATTCATAACCTGATAACTTGGCTAAAAATTAAAGACGGTCTACAAACAAAAGAGCCAAATGCAACTTTATCTAAAATGGGGAATATAAGGTTTTTGCAGGCGTTTAGACGTTCAGACCGTCGTTAATACTGGACGAGACAAACGTCTGGACGCCTGCAAAAACCTTATCTAGAGATCACTTTAAAAATGCAAAGGCTAAAATTGGCATTGTCTGATCTCTCCTCCCTAATGGCCTTGTCTAATAGCCGTTTCTGGTTGCAAGAAACGTCATGTTTTGCAAAAGAAAAAAAAGTCAATGAAAATTTCCCCTTATCTTTAATGTTATCACCCTGCTTCCCGAGGTATGGTTTCGCCGCGCTGATATAGATCGACAACGCTTTGGCGTAAACCGGAAACCACCCAAATGCTGAATATGTTTATAACATGACTTCAAGCAAGCAAGCGCTCTGATTGGCTAATAAGTGCGATCCATTTCCGAGTGGGTTGCACGCTGACGTCAAGTGTTCTGTAAGACCTTTTGCCGGCAACTTTTTTTTTCGCCATGTTCCAGGTTTTCACAAGATAATTTTTGTTTTTTATTTCGCTTAATTATGGAAAAATCTTCTGGACACGACGAAAACAATTCCGATGAATTTCCCAACTTTGAGCTCAACATCTTTGACGAGCCACCAAGTAAGGTGAAAAGAATCGCTAATCTAAGCGAACGGGAGCTTAATGATCTGGTCGAAAAAAGGCACTCGGACAAGACGAAAGAAATCAACAAATTGGTCCGTATCAACCTTTCGAGGTGAGTATGTGTAGTAGTAATATTCTAAAGTTGCTTTTTAGAGATTTGGCGACAGTAAAAAATCACTCTGCACAATCTTTCAGAAAAAATATTTCTGGCTTAGAAAGCCATTTGAATGTTTTCGGCGAGCAAACGTTGCACGCAGTTTTTAGATTAACTTCTTGTTAGTTTTAGGCCCGTTTCAAACGTCGAATTTTTGCAACTTCAAGTCGTACTTATCAATTAAATCCATGCATCTGTTTCAAGTATAAGCTTACTTTAAAAAAGAAATGTTTTACCGAGCCGCTCGGAGATATTAAAGTTTTATCTGGCAAGGACAACGCTTGAGCATCCAACTGTTTACATCGTTAAAATTTGAAATTAACTTTGTGAGACGATCAATTTAAACTTAGCGACAGCATGTCTTGTTCGTTGCGAGTTGAATACTGTACGAGAGTTAACTGAGCAGTTTTAAGTTACATGTTGTCCAGAGATCGATAAAACAGAATAAATGAACTCACTGCGATCCAAGTAAAATGTTGATGTGTAGCTTTGTCAGTTTTTTTAATGAAAATTTTCGCGCGGTTGATCATGGTTTTGACTTCATGTAACACTACAAGATTCAATAAATATTTTCATCCGATATAAGTCTTCATGTTATAAAAGAAATGGTAAGCGTGCAGCGTGCAACTATTGAGTTATGGACGCACTTGGGAGGTTTGCTAAGCACACAAGAAGCTAGAGTCGCACTCGGCTATCCCCTCGTGCGTCTCTTACGGCCGATTTACACGGTACGACTTTGTTGCATGCGACAAGCCTACGACAGGCCTACGGCACGAATTGTTTCGTGTAAATCAAAGCTACAACTCGCTTACGACTGTCGTATACGTCACAAAAAATGTGGTAGGATTTTAAAACATGTTTTAAAACTCTACGACAATCGTAAGCACAGTCTGTGCTCAATAGCGAGAGTTTTACGGGACTTTTTACGTGACGCGAGCAGCGCGCGCAGAAGCAAAAGTTGTACCGTGTAAATCGGCCCTTACGCTTCTCTCGTGCTTAGCAACCTCCCGCGTGCGTCCATAACTCGATAGTTGCACGCTGCACG
>BLFK01000291.1:12335-29835 GCA_014634185.1 Astreopora myriophthalma
GTTTTAGTTAACATAAGCTGATCCGGACCAGTTAATTCAGATTTTGATAATCTTATTGTTATCGCTGAATTGTTTCTCAATGCTGAGGCTAGTTTCTCTTTTTGCCCTCTTGATAGTTTTACACCATGTGGATAATACGTTGACATATATTATATATAAGTAACGTACATAAATTTGTATTTGATTTTATTTATCGGAACAATAATTTATTATCTCTCTGAATAAGCTCAGCTTCTTGTTCGTATAATGTCAATGCATAAACTGAATATGCTGTTGCCGTTGTACCAGATAATTCGTAATGAAATGTCAGCTTTGTGGTGCCATCTTTGATATCCATTTTTTGTTTTGTCAAATCAAAATACACAAATGGAAATAGTGTTTTGAAGTTAGTGATATTCAGTAAAGTTCCCTGGCTGTATTCATTATTTGCATGCACATATTTTAAAACATCTCTGTAAACTCGAGATAAATCAGCATCTGGAGTGTAATGTACATCGGGATATTCATTACCATTTCCAACAACGAGATGACAATTTGTCAATGTTCTTGGGTTAGTTGATACACTGAATGTATTATACAAAAATGGATTTGCTGTTTGTGGACCAATACTGGCATCATTTATAATGAACACAAATACATGTCTTGGCTTTGAAATGCCACTTGTTATCTGGAAATTACCACTTCTTTGTGTTGATGAATTGCTTCTTTCTACATTTTCACGTAAATAAGTCCATTTATGAGGCCTTAGATACTGATTCATGTATACCGACTGCCCTTCTGAATTGAAAGTGATTCGTGGCACAATGAGCTCCATTCTTGTGATTATCACACGACAATCATCACTAGCTTGCCAAATAAGATTGTCATCAGATTCAATCTTTAAATTCAATTCTAACCGCGTGGCTGGTAGTAACTCATCTCTCAATGCTTCAAAGAATGCATATCTGTTTAATGATATTTCTGTATTGACAACTGCTGATGTACTCAAAAGTGTCTTTCTGCCGGCAAAACCTTTATTGTAGTTGTCTTCAGCTGATCGTTCTTCAGCGTGTCGGCTTGTATCCAAATAGAAAAACTCATTGGTTGCAGTGGTTTGAGCATATACTGGACTATATTCCAATAGATTTTTGATATTTACACAATGATTTGCTTGATTGCAATCATACACATGATTACCATTTAACCTTATGTGCAAATCATTTATGAGACTATGGGAACCATTTACAATACCATTATGGTCGTCAACTGCTATGTTTGCATTTACCATCGTTTGGACTTTGAAACCAACCGATAGTCTTGCATTATACCAATCAAAAGGAGTAACTTCTCCTCTGTTATCAACTACAAAACGATAACCATCTTTCTTTTGTGAATTATTATTCCCTGGATTACCAGTATTTAGTGGTGTCTCAAGTTGAAAATATACATCTTCGTATCTTTCAATATGTTTTGGATTTCTAAATGATTTCTTATAAACTATAAACTTATGTTAGATAAATATTAAACTCTTATTCTCTTTTTGAGTTTTCCGCCAGATATTATCCTATTAACTCTCTCAGCTATTTGAAAATCAGTCAGTGGCTGCTCCATTGTTGGTTGAATATTTACTGAAGGTGAATTCCTTACTGAAGGTTGTTTTTTACTCAACAATTGAATTATTTTATCTCCTGCTTTATTACCAGCAAATTCACCAGTTTTGGTGACTGCTTTTTCAGCTGCAGTTTTAACTCCTTTTTTAGCTAATTCTTTCGCCGTTTTTCCAAAAAGTTTTGATCCAATTGATTTGAAAACATCTATTATTCCTTCACCATGAATTGTTTCATCATAGATATGTTTGTTAACATAACGACCCACATCTGGGTCAAAACGTGGTTTAAATTCACTTTGTCGTACCATATATTGATATTTTATATTAAACTTGATTTTAGTATCAAACTCATAAACCAGTCAATACCATTTAAATCAACAGGTCGCCCCAAAGAGTCTGTTACTGTTATCCCCAATTCTGAAATAATTGTTTTGGAAATTGGGTTGAATAATGCTCTTTTTGGCTCAAAAGTAAATGGATAACTCCTTGTTAAATTGTCTGTGGGTATCATTATTAAAGTATTTGTGAATATTCCATCACTGAGGCTGTCTGAAATGATACTATTTATGTTCAAAACATCAATATTATTAGTTATATTTGGCAATTTTGTTCCGTGTTCATTTTGGTTAATTATCTTTGGTTCAAATCCAATAAGATCTCCAAATTTAGAGTCTCTAATGTCAAGCTGCCATTGGTCATCTAGCTGAATGACAACTTTGTATGATGAAAGCACAAAATATAGCTTTATCCCATTACTGGAAGCTGGTTTATCACCCTTTTGAACAATCGATTGACTGATATAATAATCAAGATCGTCATAAGAATACATCCCGGCAACAAATATAATCGTCTTCCAAGAAACACCATTGTCTTTGCTATATTTAATTGTATCATTCCCGTATTCATGGTTGACATTATGCCAAGAATATGTCATTGTAATTCGATCCACGGCCATTTCATGTCTCATTTTTGTATCAAGCTTCAATGGGGGGTCAAATTTAATAATAAAATCTTCAGGTCGACTTTGACCAATTTTCTGTCGGTTGGCAGATGAAATATGTATCGCTCTTTCTTGCATATATCATTACATTATATATTGTTTCAATAAATCTATCAATTGTTGGTTGTTTACGATTCCAAGTTGATTCAATTTATGGGCTATTTGTGAAAATTCCTCTTTGACCCCATTATTGCCCGCTACAATGGATCCGCTAAGTAATTCCATTCTGTCCAGTAAATCTTCCGCATTATTATAATATACAACACCGGAACCAATTTTCTTGAATTTATTACTGGATTTATGAATTGGGATCTCGCTCAACCGATTCAATTCATCGAATGCCATTTTGGCAATATCCCTGTGTTTCTTTTTTGAATTAACTTTCTTTGTTAATAAATCGATTGTATCAAAATCAACCTTTTTGTCCATCACTTTGCGGTTATTTTTTGTCGCGACGAGCCTAAGTTGCCCCAGTAATTTGGGAATATCAATCATAAGTCCTCCATATTGCCCAGAAGATGATATTTTGTATGCATTTCTCTTTGGTTGGGTATAACCAGAACCCTTGAGAGTTTTGAGTCCTTCGGGCAACACACTTAATCTTTTCTTATATTTTTGCAATGTTTCGATTTCTTTTGTCAGGCTTTCAATTTCATCAGCGTTTTGTTGTTTCTTTATCTTAGATCTCGATAGTCCGACTCTTTTACCTCCTAAAGTTTTGATAATCTTGGTTATTTTGTCGTTATATTCGTTTAAATCAATTGAACCCTTTTGGGCATCGTTTAATACAAGAGACGGTGGAGGAAGTTGATATTTCATTAATGTTAACATATCTATCTGATCGAACCCTTGATCTAAATTAGATTTTATTGGCATAGTTGGTTTGTAACCTATTGGTAGCTTTGTTTCCGGTACTGGTTGTGCTTCTGACTGATAGGTTAGCATAGCAATGTCTTCCAAACCAGAAGTCAATGCTTTTTGGTTCTTTTCTAATTGTTCAATCAATTGGTCCTGTTTTTCATCGATTGCTTGTTTGGTTTGCTCTTGAGCGGTAATAATTGGTTTGAAAGTTTCTGATAAACCTTGTTGCAAATCTTGTTTATTATACTGGTACTCCTTCAATGTATTTCTGACTTGTTTAGTCATTGTTCCAGCCTTGATTTTGGCTTCAGATAATTGTTTCAATCGTTGTATATCCATATACTATTAACTTATATTAACTTATCTATACTTATCTTTCGGAAATTCTATTGCATTTATCAATTGTATTGATATACATGGAAATCCCAAATTATGACAGAAATGATAAAAACACTAATTTCAAAAGATTGTATGGTTACATGCCAAATGACACTTTTCAGATGTTGATATGTGGTAATTCAGGAAGTGGGAAGACAAATTTATTGTACCATATGCTGATGAAACCACTTTTGTATTATGACAGAATACATTTATATGCAAAAAATTTGGAGCAGCAAAAATACAAAGATATTATTCAAACATTGACTGATATATCAGATAGTGTTGGGTATGATGTCCTTGTTTGTAGTAATGATGATATAATTCCAATAGAGGAATTACAGAATGATGATGCCCAGAAGATAGTAATATTTGATGACTTTATTTGTGACAAAAATCAAAAGCCATTGATTGATTATTTCATTCGTGGCAGACATAAGAACTGCTCTGTGATTTATCTAAGCCAATCATTTTACAAAACACCAAAAGATATTCGACTTAATTGCTCTCATTTCTGTGTCTATGACTTTCCTAGCAGTAATGAAAGAAGTCTGATATCCCGTGAGTTGGGAGTTGACAAGGATAAATACATTAAAGCTACCCAAAAACCATTTTCATTTCTATATGTTGATAAGCCCATGAAGAGAATCAATAGGAATTTTTATGGAACTATATAACTTACTGATATAAATGGGAATATTTAACGAACATTATTCATCATCTTCTCAGACATCAGGACAAACAGTAATTAGACAGCCTGGACCTCCTGGACCTCAAGGAATAGGATTTAAATTAACCCAAGATGGAAATTATGATATAGAAAATAAAAAACTGGTTAACGTTTCAGAACCTGATAATGACGATGACGCTGTCAATAAAGGCTATCTCGACACACAAATATTAAAAATACCCGCTAATGTGGATTCATTAAAAAAAGATGGAAGTGTTACAATGACTGGAAATCTAGATATGGGAAATAAAAAGATCATAAATATGGCTGATCCAACTAATTCCAGAGATGCGGTAACAAAATCTTATGCTGATACGAAATTAAGTAACAAATTAGACAAAAGTTTGACAGGTAATTTAAATATGAACCTGAATAAGATCATCAATATGAGGGATCCAACTAATTTAAGTGATGCTGTAACGAAATCTTATGCTGACACACGATTGAATACAAAATTAGACAAAATCATGATAAGTAACCTTGATATGAATGTACAAAAAATTGTAAATCTGGCGGATCCAACTAGTTCACTAGATGCTGTAACAAAACATTATGCTGACACAAAATTAAGTCAAAAATTAGACAAAAGTATTACAAGTAATTTAGATATGGGTAACAAACAGATTACAAATCTTGGATATAACATTCAAAACATCAATGATGTTGTTAATGTAGGTTTCTGTGATATTAAATATTTGCAAAAAGTCTCAACCAGTAACCTTAACATGAATAACTACAAAATCGTAAATATAGCTGATCCGACTAATTCGAGTGATGCTGTAACAAAACATTATACTGACACACGATTGAATACAAAATTAGACAGAACTCGTTCAAGTAACCTTGACATGAATGAACACAGAATTATAAATATAGCTAATCCAATTAATTCAAAAGATGCTATAACAAAATCTTATGCTGACACAGCTCTTAGTACAAAAGCTGATCTTCAGACAATAAATACACAAACGTTCAACAGTCGGATCCAAATACCAGACTACAACCCAAATACGAAGTCAAATAGTGATCTCGTCAATTTGGGATATATAGAAGATAGATGTTTGAATCGACAAACAGGTGGTACGTTATATGCTTCAATCGCTTCTTCTCCAACTATTAATGATGGTGAAAGGCAGATATATAATCTAGCAACCCCTCAGTTGCCTACTAGCGCTTGCAATAAAGGCTATGTTGACACACAATTATCAAATTATTTGAAAAAACATGGAAGAGTTACAATGACTGGAAATCTAAACATGGGAGGTCATACAATTAATAATGTTGCTACACCTGAGTCGAATGACAATAGTTCCGCCCTCAATGTTTCATTCGTCAACACAAACTACACGTGTGTATAACAAATGAATATAAAAGTTATGTAAACAAGTCACACGTATCTTCGTCTTCTAATGATAAAGACGTTTTTAGATATATGATGGAAGATGTTGATGAGAGTTCATCAGAGACTGACATTATTGTTAACGGTATCGTAGATTTTGAATCCAGTATACATAAAATCAATAAGAAAGCCTATGATATAGAGGTTCGGACAGATTCAGATAATGATTATTGGTCAAGGATAAGTTTTAATGCCTATAAACTTCCTGTAGGTCAGTACACAATGGTGGTCGAGTTTTTCGTTCCTGATAAAGCTCACATCAGCACAACGACTGTCAATGTGGTCTCAACCGTTCTTACTATCAACCAACAATCTGCAAAAACATTTGATACTGTAGGTTATACAAGAAGCATTGTTCAATTAACTAAAGGGCAAGAATCTCCATCTGAATACATATTTATAGATCTATCTGGAAGTATAACAGCAGGGCATACAAAAAAAGCACATCTAATTGTTTATGGTGTTCGTGGTCATTACGCAAATGTTGACCCAAATGTATATGATACTGTTTCTTTTGTTGAAAATGGAATTATGAATTTTTACCTTCCAATCAACATGAATAATCATGAAATAACAATGCCGGTTTTTAACAGTTATATGATGGGGTGCAGTCTTTACCTCTCCAATAAATTAGAAAATAATGTCCGTGTTAATATAGCAAAATTTATTTTTTATTATGATAATGTTGGCTTGGATATTAAAGATATTGTTGACTCGATTTATTTTGAAAAAATCACATTATCAACAAGACCATTAACTACGTTTTATTATATTATGATAAATGACCATAGATATCTGATTAATTCCTCACCAACGAGGGCTGTTGTGATAAATGTTAACAGATATTATGAGAATATACAAAGATTGGAAATGGTAACAAATACACGAAACCCAGTGACTTGGATTGCGGCGTACAAAGTAGTTAGTCCATAAATATGAGCAACAAAAAAATATAATTATATTATATGACGTTATATATAAAAGATGAACATAATAATGACATCCTAGATGAGTATGGGAATAAATTAGAGTATTCTGTCGATTACCTTTCTGATTCTGATTTTAGTTTTGTAAATAACAACACGAGTAATGATTCAAATGGCAACAACACTAGTAACGATTCAAACGATCTCGATATGGGAAACAATAAAATTATCAATGTTACTGATGGTACTGCAGCCAATGATGCTGTAACAAAGCAACAACTTGATTTGAAATTAGACAGATCGACATTTATTATTGCCAATGCTTTGCCTGGAATTCCTGTGCTGGATAATATATCAATTGCATTGATTCCAAATCTAACAGTCCTGACTGTTGATAGCTCTGATAGAGTGTCTTCATGGTTGGATCCTGTAAACAATGTATCATTTGAACAAGCGACGGATGCAAACAAACCACTATTAATACGAGACAGCCAAAGAAAAAGGTTTTTCATCCGTTTTGATGGATTAAATGATGTTTTACGTCTTCCATCCTTTGATGTTAGTTATTTGGCGGGTGCTAATGGAAATAATTGCACCATTATGTTAGTCGTTAAAACAAAGAACCGACGGGCACAATCCCAATTTCAATGGGGTTCGGGCAATACACGTTTTGGTGTTCATTTCCCATGGAGTGATGGAACAATATACATTGATTTTGGTTCATTACAAACTGGTAGATTATCTGTCTCCAGTCAAACAGGTCTTACAAATCTACTAGAAGTATGGACCATACGTATTAATGGTACAAATAGTGAATTATATAGAGGTGTTTCCTCACTGAATCCAATTGGGACAGCAACGATTTCAGCAACATTGGGTGGAGCTGCACAAGACTTTCTCCTTGGTGCTCAATTACATACAGATGGTTCCTTTGTCAATCATTGTGAGATGGATTTATATGCATTTGCAGTTTGGGGAAAAACATTGACTGATAATGAATTGAAAAACATGCATAGGTTCATTGAAGATTATTTTGATTTGTAAGCAAATTAATATGACATAATTTATATGGTACGAGACACAATAGCTTATATAAGACTTTTTTATGAGCATACCCAACTATACAATCCTAATATAGACAGTGTAATAATAAAGTCAGCTTTAGCATACCAATATCTATACCAAAAACATTTTGGAATATTTATACCATTAGCTGAAGTATTGAGATTGAATGATAATGAGATAGGCTTAATTGGACCCGGAAATGGAAAATTGACACATTTTCTCGAAAGATTGTTTAGAAATTATGACATACTTCATTCACATAGCATTTTGCATGATGCTTATGGAAGGTTCTATAATTCACACTTATTAGACCGGGGATATCTATATGTTATTCCTGAAAACATGACTACAAAATGTATGAAAAGGTCTCCTTTATGCGGTCAGATTACTGGTTTAATATACTGTTTGTGTAAAAGATTGAGTATATAATATAATAAATATGTATGGTTAAAGTGAAAAAAACAATATTCAATTGGAATCACATTTCAGATGAACTAACAAAAGAAAAAATCGATGAATTGAAAAGTTATTATCGAACTTATCATCGAAAATATTGGGCTTACAAGCAAGCAATGATGCGTATGAAAAAATACAAATTTATTGGTGATGCATTGTCTGTTGTTTTTGCATCAGGAGGCTTAGCTTCAAGCATAGCAACTGGTGGAATTAGTTTAATAGCAATCAGCACATCAGCAATATTAATTCAGGGTTGGATGAAACATAAGAACTTTGATTTAAAAATTCAGAATTGTCAATACGCTTACCAAAGTTACGGACATCTTTTAATTTTAATAAAGAATGCTTTAAGATCTGGAGAAACGAATATACCCGAATTAATTTCCTCAATGAATTGCATAGACAATTACGTGATGGACAACAGTCCTATTATTGATAAATTTTTAGAGAAATACGATGAAAGATTTATTTCATAATAGCATCTATCTTATTTCCTATCATGGTTTTAATTTTAGACCAATATTCATCATGTTTTTTTTGTGTAATTTTAGATTTTGACACTTTTATGCGCTCGTGGGGTAGACCAAGCATCATAAACAATTGTTTGATAATATATTTAACACTAATCAACCGTTTACGTCCGTTATTTACCTCTTTATTAACCTTTTCTATCTCATTAAACACAGTATAAATCTGCTGTTTTTGTTTATAAGTTAATTGAATATTGTTTTCACTTGTTATAATATTCAATACATTTTCAATATGATACTTACGATTATAAACCGATTTGCGTCTTATCTTATGCTTATTTTCATGAAAATCTATATACTCATTAACATAATCATAACCATGAACTGAACCGCAACTTTGACAAACATTCATACCATTTATATTTTCCATAACCTGTTTGCTACAGCATGACTCAACTACTTTATCAACTTCTACTAAGAGTTGATCACAAAAAGGACATGTAGACTCTCCCATATTCTTTAATTCATCATGGATCACTGAATTACAACTCATTCTATACTATTATATGAGATATTATTTTTATGCTACTACAATATGACGTCACGCCACAGTTGTGGTGTTTTAAAGTAGGCATCTTTCTTGAACTTCTGATAAAACTCAACAAATTACTTTCACAAAAAGTTTCACTGAAACGTTTCAGAATTTTGTAGTTGAAATGTGTAGCTTTTGATTGGTGGCTGATGACTCATCTTCCTGGGGGAACCCCCTCTTAAGACCTCCTGTGTTTCCGAGAAAGTCACGCTTGGTGATTTTTCTGAGAAAGCCACACAATAAAAATATATAGTTCACAAAAATACGAGACCAAAATACGAGACAAAAAATACGAGTAGTTTTATAGTTGGGTTGGTATGAAACACATGACGTCACGGCACAGCTGTGCCGCTCTACATACAAGTACCGCAAGCACAGTCTAGTTCATGCTTCCAAGGCATTGCTACAGCTGGGTGACTTTCAAAATATATGAAACCGAAATACGAGACCAAAAATATGAGTAGTTATTGAGTTGGGGAGTAAGAGAACATTTTTTAAAAAATGTTCTCGTACCCCCAACTCTATAACTACTCAGGACTGTGGCAAAAAGTACAAGACAAGAGGTGGTTATGAAAGAGTTGCTAAACGTAGTCACGCTGCAAGTGAAGCATCTCTGGCGCCGTTTAGCTCTAGCCTTCTTGAAGAAATCATGTCCAGTGCAGTTTGTAGCGTAAACGAAGCTGAAGTCTTTGCTGAAAGTTTAAGGAGTGAAAGCTATACATAGCCGATCTGGGAGGCACCGATGAGTTCACTGGATTAAAGACATTGTATGATGACTTCTTAAAGAATGGAAACCTCGAGAAGTTTTATAGCAAATATTATGCTACAGTGCCTCTGAAATCTACAAGATTTTTCTGTGGACTATCGAGAAACGTGGCGACACTTTTGTCTACTAAAGTTGCTGATAGCTTAATTGCTTTCTGTAAAAAGCAAAGAGAAAGCCCAGGAACAATAAACTCCACAACTGCTCTAAAATAGAGAAATGGCTGGCCTCCAATATCTTGATGGATATGTTCTCCAAAAACTACACAAAAAGCATGCAAGAGCCAGCAGCAGGGAAAGGTAACAAGCCATGGCACTTTTAAGAGCAGGAAAGGTGGACTGCACTGGTGATTCCAATCAAAAACTTATCTCAACCTTAAATCGTGGTGGACTTTGGAGTATTACCGGGCCTGCGCAGAAGATCTTTTTAAAGACCGAGAGCTGGTTTAGGCAGCTTGCACCAAATGTTGATTTGCAGGGTGTTAATCTAGCTGGTATAACACACAAGGCCATCAGTGACAGTGATATACTAGCCAATTTTAATTTGATTGTTACGTATGCAGATGTTAAACCAGACAGCCATGTCAGCAAGGAGGTTTTGTATGGCATTGTTAAGTTATATGTACGGGTTTGAGCATTTTCTGTTGCTAAGGATGTTATTCAAAAATATAAGATCCAAACAAAACAAACCAAGGCCAAATCTTTATGCGGGGAAATCGCTAGGAGCCAAAGTGATCAACAACCAAGGCAGGAGTGAAAGGAACAATCACATGTAGCCATTTTTGTTCCATTTTAAATCCATTTTTTTCTTTTTCTATTAACTATGATTTTTTCTAGTTATTTTTCCCAGTTGGTTATGATTAAAGGGGATGTATAGATCAGGCCCCAGTTGTTCGTAGGGTGGATAGGGCTATCCACTGGATAAATCACTATCTGGATAGCGCTATCCACCCTTTGAACAACTGGGGCCAGATGATACATTCTGCATTCTCAGTTTTTAACTAATTTAGATGGAACAAGCCATTCCTTGGAACAGAAGGAACATATTAAATATTTGGGAGTAATAATTGACAGTTCTTTGTGTCCATATCTCATATGTATGTGCAAAGCTCTTGAAGAATATAGGAGGAATTTCTATATTAAGGCATCATTTCTCTCTTAAGCAACTAAAACAAATCTACTATAACCTTATATATCCTTATATCTCATATGCTATTGAAGCGTGGGGCAGCACCTGCAAGACAAATCTTCAAAAATCCAAACTAAGCAAAATCATGTCATTAGGTTAATATTCTTCGCAACTTTATCTGATAATAAATAATAATAATAATTTATTAATTTATATTGCGCTTTTTAACATACAATGATCAAAAGCGCATTATAATATTAAAAACTAAATATATACATTAAGCTAAATTAAATAATAATAAAGTAATTAAGCGCTAAAGTCGTCACTGCGGCAAAATGAGTGCACAGGCTTAACCCACGCGCGAATTTGTTGAACGCGCGACCGACCGCCAAAATGGCGGGAATTTCAATTCTCTGTGTTTGTTTTCATTTTGCTAGGATAAGGAGATAAAAAGGAAGATAAGGTTTTCCATTTGAAGAAAGCTTCTATAAAGAATTTTTAGCACCATATCTTTTTGAACAAAAAATATATCATTGCAACAAGGGTGAATTTATGCTTTAAAGACAAGCGCTCGCACTAAAGCATGAACTCCATTCTAGCTGCTTTGATTGTGGCGATTGTCACTGCGAACTCTTCTGCAGGCAAAGTCCCGGAAGAAAAGGCTTGTGCTCTGAGGGGTAATAAACTAAGGGTACTCGTCGACCAACGTCGACGTGGGCCGACTCAAGTGTGCTGAAATATTAACTTACAAATATGAGCGAGTTTCACTTACCACTTACCACATCGAGCTTTTCATCAGAAACACCTGGATCAAAGTTTTGCCCTTTCTGTCAATGGTCAAGCCCATGTTTAGCCAGAGATTTTGCACACGAACTGCAAAACAACTTCTTCATTTCCTCCTGCTCAAATAATTCACAATCATCTAAGTGTTCAAAATGGCCTGACATCAGAGCATGCGCACTCATTTTGCCGCGGTGTCGCTAAAGTCTAAAAGCTAAGTTAAAAAGATATGTTTTAAGACGAGATTTAAAAGTTAAAATAGAATCAATATTGCGCAGGCTAGTAGGGAGCGCATTCCACAGTGTAGGCGCAGCTACACTAAAAGATCTTTCACCAAAAGTTTTTTTATTCCCAGCTGGATGTAATAGAATAGTGCTAGAATTAGAGCGCAGTGAATAACGTGCATGCTTTCTTACATTAATTAAATCGCTAATATAAGCTGGTGCCATACCATTTAGTGCTTTAAAAGTTAAAAGTAAAATTTTAAAATGTATTCTATACTTAACTGGCAACCAGTGTAAATCATGCAAAACGGGCATAATATGATCATATTTGCAGCTCGAAGTTAGTAACCTGGCAGCAGCGTTCTGTACCCTCTGCAGTTTAGTTATTTCACAGTCTGGGAGTCCACAGAGAAGGCCATTGCAATAGTCAATTCTGCTTGTGACAAGAGCATGCAGAACCATTTCTAATTTATCTTTTACTAAAAATTTACATATTCTTTTAATATTGTGGAGCCAGAAAAATGCCGCACTACAGGACTTAGAAATATGGGTAGACATAGAGAAATTAGAGTTAAACCAGGAGCCAAGATTGCGCACTTCAGACACGGGCTTAATGTCAATTGTGCCAACACGGATCATACAAGGATTAATTTCAGCAATTGCTGTCTAGATCCAATAATAAGAAATTCAGGTAAAAATATGGCTAGGGCCTTACCCCTAATCAACATCCTGGATATATTAACAGTGAAGAATGTATATCGCCTTCATGTTCCACAGTTTGGTTCCAAAGTTAACAGAAGACTTGAACTGTAAGTCCAATTTGCAATGTTGTGACATGAAAGGCCCACAGCTGAGAGCTGAGTATGGTATGAATGACCGTAACATGAGAAATTGGAAAGGTTTTGAACATTCCTTGGTACAGAGCAGCTCAGGGTAAATGTGTTAGAGTTTTTCCCAAAGGACTATAAATCAAATAATGAAGGACTGAAAGCAAAAAGATGAGCTTTTAGAGCATTTGATAATTTTGAGAAAGTACAGCCAAAAGTGTAATGCCATAAATGTTCATTTAGTCATGGAATTACCTATACCAAGTGTTGTGAAGAAAATATCAAAGGTGAAGGGGGGAAAAATTACTTTTTGTTTTTTTTCCATTCCATTGCCTTAATTTTTTGCATGAGGAATGGTAAGTTGACCCTGTGATTTTAGGGCAGCCAATGTTACGGAAATATGATTTTTGGAAAAACCACTAAAAAATCACTTAACAAACTTACCTGGAGCCCTTCCATTTTTCTGTCTCAGCTCAAAATAATTATTGAGTAGATCTACAGACTGTTCGCAGACTTTTCATTATTCTGAGAGATTGTGCACACATAATCGGTGGATTTTTTTCAATCCTTGGTACCGCAGTTTTCCTTGGTTGAACAAAAGTCATCACGAATGCAAAACAAACAAAGCCAGAGACAATCATGCAGAGTGATTGTGACAAGGACATATAAATCAATAATTTCTGTCTCTGGTAAACCCAAAAAATCGGCCAAAAGCAATTCAATTTTGGAATTAATTATGACGCCCAATATGTTACTCCTGACTCTCGGCATCGTCAGTCTTGACTCTTGACATATTACTCTCAACTCTTGACATGTCACTCTGAACTCACGACTCTCAACAATTACCCAAACTCTTTCCACATCACTCTATATACCAGTAACAACAACACTAATAATAATAATAATAATAATAATAATAATAATAATAATAATAATAATAATTTCCTGAGCCAAAGTGCCGAGACAAGAACGGGCAGGCAGTACCACTAGACAAGGTTAAGGGGCACTTAAAGAGAGTTGTGACAGCTGAGCACCAAGAAAAGATCCAAGAGGAGAGGTGGCAAGAAAATTTCTCTCGATGAGGTGGGAAGACGACAAGCTGAATCAGAGGGGCTGTTGGGACTGGCTGAGGAACTGGGCAGAGGCACCCTCACACACTATTGCGTGGATTGTAGAGTTATATGAGCAGCTTACACCGGCAAAGCTGTATACAACGAGACGAGGAAAGTGAAAACAATGCAGGTCAATGATGTTACGTGTTGGATGTATAGCAAAGCACCCGAGAGTCTCCTGCATGTGCTGACTGGCTGCCCGGCTCTCGCACAAAACAAGTACTTGTCGAGACACAATGCGGCTCTCAAGGTCTTGTTTTTCGAGAAGCTGAGGGATCTGGAACTGATAGACGCGGTTCCCCCCTGGTACTTGTCCGTAGATCCTAAACCAGCTTATGAGTCCCAGGAGGCCAAGGCCTTTTGGGATGTTCCAGTGTATGCGGAGCACAGTCACCTGAAGCAGAACAGAGTACATGCGCGATTCATTGACTTCAAGAAGAAAGGGGTGGTAGCTGTGGAGATGTCGTGCCCGTGGGTGGACAACCGGCTGAACAAGACAGAGGAGAAGACAGCAAAGTACGGTCCTTTGAGGTGGGAGATGGCTCAGCAGTATCCAGGATACACCATCAAACAATATAACATCATCATTGATGTGCTGGGCGGATGGTCAAGAGATGTGGACGTATCTATGAGAGAGCTATTCGGAGGCCAGGGAGAGGGGATCCTAAAAAGAATGCAGAAAGCTGTCCTTTTGAACACCTTGAACATTTCAAGAACTTTTAAAATTATCACTAGATAGTTAAGGAGCTCACATATATAACTTTCAGAGGTTTTTAGGCACTAAGTTTCATTTATTTATCTAATTATATATATATATATATATATATATATATATATATATACAACAAATAAAATATATATATATATATACAACAAATAAAAACTTTATTCAGACCCTCATCAGGGGTCTCTGCATTCATATATATCAGGGGTCTCTGCATTCATATATATTTGTACAAAGTTTTAGGAAGATTCAGTATTCCTACACGTAGTCTGGGCCATGTCTAACGCCCCAGCCTTTGTATTATCTTATGGCATACATAAGTTTTTACAACTGTCATAATAATAATAATAATATGGTGGCCTAGTAGCGTGGATGTGGGACTTGTGTGTCTGTGTTTTTTACTTCAAAGGCAAGCCCAGCTTATAGCACCGAGGCAAGTCTATGTAGTATCTAGATAAGGTACTTTGCTACTGTTTGGCAACAAACAAGGTGTCTTAAAGCGAAATCCCGACGATAATTTTGAATTTTATTACAAGACAAGACAAAATATCAAAATGAGCTGGAGAAGAAAAGAGAAAATGGACACTACAAATGAACATGGATTTCCTTGACTGCAAAAGGAATGCAAAGCTTCTAGTGGCGTCTGAAGATGCGCCGAGAAATGATAAAGGAAGGAAGAAGTCTATATGGCTGTCATGAAAGAGCTTTGGGAAGAAGCTGGGTATGCTGAGTTGAATCTTACAAGCCAAAATTTAAAGGACAAGCTGGCGAGTTTGGAGAAGGCTATGGGAAATGTAATGGAAACTATTACTTCGACAGTGGGTCAAAGAGATCAAGAATTACAGGAATCTGAGAGAAATCAAGATTCCGAAGAATGCAAAAATATTACAGAATCGGAGGATACAATGAACATTCATTTTTCAACTCCAAGCGAAGTTTATCAAAACATTGACTCGAATTTGAATATTAACTTCAGTGGAGGAGCTCCCAAGGGACAGGAAGATAAAGTTATCAACCATGAAGTCAAAGAGCTATTGTCTTGTCTATTTTTGCGTCAAACCCCTGGAGATTTTGTGAACCAACCAAAACAGATATAGAAAATATCAAAGAAAGAAAGAAGAAACAAAGGGGTGAAAATCAACAGGTTAAACGGAAATGTCCAACGAGGCAGAAGAAGAGTTTTTTCGTCAAGTGGGAGAATTACGAAAGAAAATCTCAATTGCACAAGCGGAGTTGGAAAGATTACGGCTAAACAGGAAAATCACAAAGAAGGGGAGAACCGAATTTTTCTCATGCAAGAATGTGGAACTCTCTCAGCAGCTTCGCTTGTTAGCTACATAGAAAGAAAGAGGTGCATCCTAAGGAAATTGAAAAGATCAACTGAAAGAAGGAAGAAAGTAGAGGAGTCAAGAGTGCTTAACAAGAGGTTTGAAAGCGATCCAAGTGGAGTTTATTCACTGCTAGACAAAATGGTTGCTAGGGATGATGAGAATGAAAAACCCACATTCCCATAAACTGTATTTTGTACTCGACCGTTTGAGCATTATTGCTTACTAAAGGATGGAAGAAACAAAGGGGTGAAACTCAACAGGTTAAGCGGAAAATGTGCAACAAGGCAGAAGAAGAGTTTGTTCGTCAAGCGGGAGAATTACGAAAGAAAATCTCAATTGCACAAGTGGAGTTGGAAAGATTACGGCTAAACAGGAAAATCACAAAGAAAGGGAGAGCCACATTTGTCTCATGCAAGAATGCGGAACTCTCTCAGTGGCTTCGCTTGTTAGCTACATACACTGTAGAAAGAAGTGTGTCCTAAGGGAATTGAAAAGATCAGCTGAAAGAAGGAAGAAAGTCGAGGAGTCAAGAGTGCTTAGCAAGAGGTTTAAAAGCGATCCAAGTGGAGTTTATTCGCTGCTAGACAAAATGGTTGCAAGGGATGATGAGAATGAAAAACCCAAGTACCAGAAGTGTGTTTTGACTGAGGAAAAGAACGTTGGTGATTTATTTGATGACATCACAGAAGCAAGCTGGAAATCGCTGTGGAAATCGCGGTGGGAGATGAGTGGTACTGGAAATAGTAATTGTCAATGGTTAAAAGAAATCGAAAGGGCCATGGATATCAGTGTTCCATGTCCTGATATCAACCAACGATGGGAATTAACAACAGAATTTGGAGCTAAAGTCATATGTAAGAAACGGAATAGGTGTGACTTGGTCCTGAAACAGATGCAGAAGGCAATGCTATCATGCTCTCTGAACATTGCAAGGAACTTTAAAGTTCTTGAACACTGAATAATTTCATAAGAAAGGCAAAGATGACGTTTAGATGTACTTAAAGGCCGTATAGATTATTGGGGATTTTTATTAGAAGTTTTTTCTTTTTATAAGGGATTTTTATTGGAATTTTTCTTTTTTTTTTTAATTTTAGTTAGGATTTTTACATTTAGACACTTAGGATATACTATTATGTAGGATATATA
>BLFK01000291.1:37335-52335 GCA_014634185.1 Astreopora myriophthalma
GTGGATAGCGCCATCCACCCTTCAAACAGCTGGGACCAGAAGGCCAAACCATGAGGATGCTGTGAAGCTACTAGGGCTGTTTGATGCAGGGACTGCACAGAGGAAGGGCTGGGGGGCTTTAGCCCACTTTTGTGCAATAGTCTTACTTTTCACACGCTGGCGCCATGGAGTCTGGCTGCTTACCGTAGTTCATTTATTATTTATTACTAATAAATAATAATACATAAATAAAATGAAAGGAAAAAATAATCGTCAGTTTGGGAGAGTGTCATGTAGGTGATCATGAAAAGTCACACCCTGGAAACAAAGGGTATGATCGCGAGTCAGGCTAGGTGTCATGCTAGACTGGAAAAATTTCATGCAAATTGGAAATCACACCAAAATCACGCTTTTTGAAGGAAACAAACAATTTTCAATGGAAGTAAAAAAAATTAGGAAGAAAGTGGGAACGTGTGGGGGTCCTTGTGACCACCCGTTCCTGACAAGATAAAACTATGTACAAAAAAGTGGGAATGTAAAAAAATGTACAAAACCATGTGGGAACAAAAACATGGTGGTGTATGACGTGGAGTGAAATAGATGGTCAGGGTCTTCAGGATATTTTCCTTTTTTCACTGCTTCAAGGCATATAGGAGATAGTTGTCTTGAATATGAAAGAAGTGGCATCTCCAGCATCGGGATACACCTGGATAGGTCCTAGCGGGCGGGATGGTGGCTTTGATGACAGCGTAATTGTGCAGGGGGCAAATCCACAGACTGCTGACTTCTCGGCAAACCCGTCTCATCGCTCTGTGCTCTACCAACACTTTCGTTTTCAAAATCATTTATTGCATCTCTGGGGGAGGATGTGCTGCAAACTCTCCATGATGAAAATCTTCTCTCTTGGACTGTGCACTCCCCAATTAGTTATTGACCATGGTGGGTCAATAACCAATTGGGGCCTGTCTTTCGTCACATGGTCCTTTTTTTTTTTTAAAGGGCCGGTCTGAGTCACCAATTAGTTCTCACATTTTCTGTAAGACTCAACCAGAACACGTGGGCTTCGTTCCACTCTTGTCATCATGGCTGACACAGTAACAAAACCTGTGTGTGACACCTGTGATTCCAGTGACAAAGAGGCATGCATCATCTGCCTAGAGTCCAGGGCCCAGTTCAAGCTTGAGTCGTTTTCCAAGATGGTGGAGCAACCTGGATCTCGGCAGAGAAAGGCTCTCTACCTGGGGCTGTCAAGTGCAGCTTGAAGAGGATGCATAAACAATGCCTCTTCAAGTGGTAATTGCCGACTCCCTTAATGCGACCCAAGGCCTGTCCCCACTGCAGAGCAGTCCACCAACTGCCGATGGAAACCACACCCTCAGAAGGTGGTGACGCCTTGAGTGTCAGTTCTGGGGAAAAGGACCTGGATGCTGACGACAAACTAACGTCCAGTGATGGCAGTTACCTTGGGCCGGTGTCGGCCTCTTTCTTGCTATCACCCTCGGACGAGGAAGAGTACAAGCACGAAAGGTGCGTCATCCCAGAGATGCCACCAGACATACCCACCTCAGAACAGGAGCAGCAGGAGGAAGAACGAGACCCTCCATTTGTAAATATTTTATAAACATTCTTTGTAAATATCTGTGTAAATAGTTTCCAGTTTTTTTTTCTTCACATTTTTTGTAAATAGTTGAGGTACAGGAAACCTTGCATGGAGCAAGAAGTCATTGAAGAAAAGGCCCCGACTGGCAGGACACATCCCTCCTCCTCCCTACGAAATCGTCTTTGAAAATGGCATATGGAGACTGGAATTGACAGGGACGGGTGGTCACTAGGCCCCCCATATGTTCTTGCTTTTACAAACTAGGTATTTTCCTTAAAAGAATAGTTTGTTGCCTTTAAAAAGCGTGATTTCCAGTTTGTTTGACATTGTCCAGTCTGGCATGACTCGTGACATCATACCTCTTTGTTTCCAGGGTGGGATTTTTCGTGATCCTTACAAATTCAAATTTTAATGATATGCATCGTGCTCTGATTGGTCCTTAATCCCAATGGTCAAACCGACCCAAACAGCACAATTTAACTACTCATTTGTACAGTGCATGTTGTAAAAAAATTAGCAACAAGCAGTCAGTCAATCCATGATTTAACAGTTTGAAATGCGTGACTGAAACCAGATTGGCTTTAAATCAGAGATCTGAGCTATTCAAGCCAATGATCTTCATAGGTTCCATTAATCACCCATTAATCACATTTTTTTCTGCATTCTACTATTTCATGTGTAATTTTTTGCTAATAAATTGCACAACGTGATGAAAGTACCTCTCAGAGGTCAGCAAATGTGTGGTAGGAGCACTGTATTTTGTCTTTAATTTTAATTTAATAATTTAATTTAATAATTTAATTTAATAATTTAATTTAATAATATTTTGTCCATTGCATATCCTATACAGGATAAATTTGAAAAACCTGTCACCTCTTTAGCCCTGTTTACCGTCTTTGGTGTACGCATGTGTCTCAACATTGCAATGGAACCTCAACTGAAAACGAGGTCCTCAGTGTAATGAACAATATTCTGGAGCCCACTTGCTGTACTCGCGTCCTGTTTCTTGTATTTTTGCAGGAAACTGTACGAGAAACTTTACTTGCAAATGTGATACAGACCCAGAGGAGGAAGTCAGACCAGAAAAACGAGCCGCAATTTTTGCAAAAGAGTTCCAGGACAAGTTATACAAAACCATTTTTACAAAGGAAAATGACGACAAGGAATCTACAACAAACAAACCCACCATAGCAGCCACTACCCCTGCTACTTCATATAATCACAGTAACTGTAGTAATGATGCACAGGTGAGGATCTGGCAGAGGGAGAGGGCATACCAATGATCCAAAACTAAACAGCACCAGCAGTAAATCGTCATACCCCCTAATCTAAGTAAACAATCATTGAACTGTAATAGGTTAGTAAATGCAAGTGTATATTATTGCACAAATTCAAAATTAAGTGTTGAACACGACAGTAGATACTAGCATGCATAGTTCCGTTTATGGAAAGGAATATGTATTTAGAGTTTAATGAGGTAAATGGTGTCAATCATAGTTATGGAGTTGCCGTCAAGATTTCTGAGCTTCATATAACTTAGAAACTGATCTAACAATAACAGTGGGTTAGTGACGATGCACGAGCTGGGAATGGGTTGGTGGAATCGCCAGACATCAATGAATGGTAACTGTCAGTACTGTTCAAGTTGGAATTTGGGGTGACCATGTGAGGGGTGTGAAATTCAAGGTCGCTCAGTTCCTCAAATAACAGCTTTTGATGGCTTTAGGTTACAAATAGGGATACTTAATTAATTAACGCAAATCTACTTCAAGGGGCAATTATATGTGATACCTCTTTAGGACCCCTCATGTCAGCTGACCACCCGGGCTACGAGTGGTAAAACATCAGCATCCTCAAACGGATCAACCACTACCATGAGAACAACATCGGCAAAGCCAACAGTCATATCACCTAAACCTGTCTTTATCACACTAAGTGGGAAAAAGAACAGCATGACTCTGACAAAGCTGAAACATTTCTCGGATTACACTATCACTGTAAGCTATTGCTGCTTTTGTATTTTCTCAGTAATTTGAGTCGGTTATGCTGCTTAAGTCGAATTCCTTGCAAGTTTTTGCATGGACATGATCAATGGATAAAATGTACTTTCATTTGGTGTAGACAAAATTCCACTCACATCTACAACTGTGCAAACATCTACAAATGTGTAAACTCAGATGGATAGATAGATATTTATCTTAATTTAGGCCATTAGAAGTATAAATCAGAACGGATTTCTTTTTCACAATAGTGATACTTATATTTCAGTCTCACTTACTTTGCCCCCACGTTCCTGATAGACTTGTTTCTTAATGACTGTTTGAATATTCGTGACTTGTTTCATGTCATTATTAACAGGTGTGTGCTTGTACGAAGGTTGGTTGTGCTCCTGGATCAGATTGTGCCGTGACAAAGGGAATGACAGACAAGGAGAGTAAGATCAACATGCTTGATAGCGTTGAAAACTGCAAAATATCTTTACACAGTATACTTTATATTAAATGAACCATTTGTCAAGGATGACTTTATATTGCAGCAGCAACATTGATGGAGGAACAGAATTCCCCATTTTGATAGCATTCTTAGGTGCTCATGGCCTAATTTTTTCTCAGCTGAATCCACACATGAGCCAATGAAGATCTGCGAAAACGTTTTGCAATTGAAGGAAACACAAATATTTAAAATCATTATTTTAACTGTTTATTCCTTTTTCTTTTGCGGTACACGCCTTCTGCTGATTAAGAGGACGGGAGAGCTCACGTTGGAAGGCTGTGATGTAGATCATACTGGAAAGCTCATGACTTTGTTTTATTGTCATCAGTAGATGGTTGGAGTGGGAGACAATTCTCTTTCAAAGAGAACAGCTAGAGTTCTTGGAAGTCTACTACAAAATGCAAGAGGATTGCTTCCCATTCCAACCATCTATTGACGATAATAAAACAAAGATGATCTGTTTACAACACTAAAACAAAGATGATCTGAAGTCAAGTTTCCTTGTACGTCACCCCTCCTTGGCATTTGCCAAAATGGTGGCAAATTTGAACGTTTTCAATAGTCAAGAACTTACATTTCAGTCAAATTGCACATATATATATATTTTTTTCCACGTGCGTTCCTTGGATGATGTGTAGATTCGGAAGACAATGAAAGAAAGGTCATTAACGGACTTTATTTAGAGAGGGTGACACTTTGACAGTTTATAAGAACTGACAAACTTTTGACCCTCCTAGTGTCTCCTTGATACAAAGTGCCTCTTAGTGTCTAATTGCCACAAGTGCTCTCACCACTGCAGCATCCCTGCTCCTCCAATTAATACAAACTGAGAATGGCGGTCTGTGTTAAAACCAAGCCTAGGTTTATTGCAGTATAGCAATTTCATCATGTGATAAAGTGTATCTCTAAGTAATGTTAAAAAAAATGTGTGGTAGTGTTTTATCAGGTTTAGCAGCTTCAAAAAACATTCCACAAAAAGCGTGTCCCTCTGGAATCTGAACAATGGTTCAAACTGTTAGAGGAAAATATTAGCATACAAGAAAAACAAGCTATGCCTTATTAGTAGTGTTCTTTATATAAAGAATACTAAGGAGGAGTGTTTTATTGGGTATAAAGCTCATGCACGTGACAATTTTATCGGTGACTTGATAGGCTGTTAGGCTCATAAATTATTAATGAGTTTTTGAAACAAACACAAGGTTTGCCTTGCAGAAATTTTATAATACATCATCCTTCTTCAGTTATTTGTAACAGTTATTCTACTATTTCCCGCAGAAGATGCTGATGATATTGGTGATTCTCTCCATGTTGATGCCAACAACAAGACAAGAAAAGTAATTAATTTTGTTGATGCTTCTTGCTGAAGACAACAAGTCATACACTCCAGTCGAGTTAATGTTTACTAAGATAGCTAATTGCCAGTTCAGGAACTTCAAAAAGGACTTGGTGCTAGTTTACACTGTGTTGAGCTTGTATCATATGACAAAAGTTAAGCCCGCCACCAGGAAGATGGCCTACAAATTAGTAGGTCAACCAAGTTTGGATAGCTTTTATTGAAGAGCAAGCAGACTTTTAGCTATCAAAGGTCACCCAAATTCAGGGTAACGTGCCCTAATTACCGAGTAGAGGTCAAAAGGTACAACTGAATTGTTTGGAAATGCTTTGAAGATAGGCATTGATGCAACTGAAGCCTTGATAAAATACAGAGCAAAACAATCGTATTTTTGGATTAGTGGATGAGGTACATGCATTTCGTTCAAGACAGCTGGAGTTATTTCCATACAATCCATAATACTTTGGCTGGAGATTTGGCTTGTCTTAAATAACCACGTGTCTTCAAGGTGACGTGGATTGTACGTGGTTGAGGTGAAGAGTGAAGATCAACCAGTCAAGCTTGTTTTCTTTTCTTTTTTTTTTGTTTAGCCAACTGGCCAAAGCGTAAATCTGCTCTCAGCATGAAAATGCATCAACTGGGCTTGGCATTAGAGAATAGGTGTTGCCCCTTGTTTTTTGAGGTGCTTTTAATGCTGCTACTTCCCTATAATGTGGTGATCATTATTCTTTAAGTGACATGTGCAACTTAGGGTTAGGCTGTTGCGAACGTGGATGTGAGGACAATGCATACTGGGATTTGTTTTACAGCAATTTCAGTAGAGTGTCGCAAAACCAAAACCCAAATTACCTTGATGTAGTTTGATCATCAGGGGCAGCGAAGTCCTGAGAAGGCCTGTTGTTGTAGGTGACTGACATGCAACCGAACTAAGCGCGCAATCGGATGGAAATGGGGCACAAGGTTTTTACGCTGGTCAGTAAGCATAGTAGTGCAAAGCCTAAGCAATTGCGAAGTTACTTTCAACATTTAATTGAAAACCACTCTATTACTCATTGATATCTGTATTTTTATATTTGTATTGTATTTGTTACAGTATCGTCTGATGTGGGATCCCCCGCCCTCCCCTAATGGAGTGGTGCTTAAATATGACGTAGAGATAACATTGGTGAGTGACCGGTCTGTAACAGTGGTTAAGTCAGAAAGAACATATCGTGCATCCTGCACCCCCAAGACACTATCCCATTTATTTTATCTGTTACAATGAAAGTTACAATGTGAGTTTCAAAATAAAATTTGGGCAATGTTAATGTTTGTCTCGCTTGTTATTACAAGAACTAGGACTTTACTGTGGCATTATGGTGTGACTGTGTTTAAGACTTGTCGTTTCAGTGAGTTAGGTGTTTTATTGAGGTAGATTTATAGAAGAGAGGTACATGACACGATACAAGATTAGGGTGGGCTTTCATCTTCTGCTTACTATAGTGAACAAAAAATGTGTAAATTTCTTTCATCTCCAATTACTTTTGCGATCATGTTTTGCTTCAAACCATTCGAGATGTGACTACCGCTCAGTTTAGAACCTTTTGTTCTTCAATGTACAGGGTGATAATCCTCCTGTAATTCGGTGCTGTAGTGGAAACATATCTTCGTACTCCCGACCAGTTCCAGCGTCAAGTGTTTACAGTTTCCGAAATTATTCCGCTCGAGTGCGAGCCATCACCCCTGCGGGAAATGGATCCTGGAGTAACAGAGTTTTCTTTTCTTTCCAAATAAAAGTAAAACCAACAGGTAAGGATGGAAGGCCTCTTTGCTGCTGTGAAACGACTAAGTCTATTTTTTCGTGGCAGTTTCCTGACCTAACTTATTTCCTCAAATAGAAACTCTGGGTGTCTATTGAATTGGTTCCTATTACAGTGTTGTGGAGCTAAAACCTAGATTACTATGCCAACCAAAACAAACAAAATAATGTGAACCAATCAAAATTCGTAGTCTGATAGCAAAATAGCAAATGCATAAGGCCAGCAAGTTATTAGCCTCCCAGGTGAGGCTAGGAAGACATGGTTTTATGGATTTTGTTTCCGATTGATTGAGAAAGTGTTGCGAAATTGTCGCCAGTCAGTACCGTACACGTAGCGGTCACGATTGTTGAACAAGAGGCCATACTGATTGATCTTTATTTCAGCTTCCAAGTCGTAGTGCAATGGATGTTTCCGAACAGTTTGGGAGAATAAGAATCTCGGTGATCAAAACAAAGTATAGTGTCAAAACACCCGTGGAGAGATATATGTAAGGACTCAGCAGGTTCTTGTTCCACCGTTTTTCTCTTGCAAAATTCGTGGATAAGCAACTATTAATATCATGAGAATAGAATTTGTTAAGTTTTGGGGGCACATTCTCCAAAAATACAGTGTACCAGGAATCAATCAGCTCACATTATAAACGACTGTAAGTTATGGTACAGACCAAGAAAACAACGTTATATCTCTTGCGAATCGAATCGAGTGGGAAAACACCACGAAATCAAGCATGCCATGTGGTAGAAGTGCCTGTAGTATCTGAGAGATACAATAAAAGGATTGATATTTTAAAGTTGTTGAGGGGATATAAACATGATCATGGAAATAAGATTGTTGGAGAATGATGTACTTTTTGCCAGAAGGTGAGGCAGGTATACTCGGAAAAGTCTGAGTATGCCTTCGTCACTTTAGTAGACAGACGTCAATATTATTATTCACCAGGCTGAACACTTTACATCTCATTTCTTTACAAGATTGTACAATCAATCGATATGTAATTGTTATATCGGTGAAAGATTCAACCATTTTGCCAACTATAGTCTGAGCTGCTTTTCAGGTTAAGCGGCCCATCTTTTGTCCAAGCCATGCTAAAACCAAACTTGAACGTAAACGATACTTTATTTCCGTTTGAACCCACCATTTAACTGGAAGGCAAAACATTCGAGGCCAATGCAATCAGTCAGTGCAGGGAATAATATCCAGTCGTGTTGTATACAAGCTTGTGATTCCCATTAGCCATTGGTTGCAGTGTCAGTTTCAATTTTCCGCTGTTATATTTGACTGATGGTTGTGTCGTTTGATGGATGCTTTATAGAACCATATGTTGTGGAGAAAGATCCCTTGCTTGGAACTGTTCTGGGCTCCAGTCTTGCTGCCAGTGTGGTGTTTGTGCTGGCCTGTGGTTGTATTATCTGGTACATATCTCGGAAGAGATACAAGAGGTAATTCATCAAACCGCAATGTCATGCAGTTTTTCATGTTTTTTTTGTATAAATTACCTTGCTACGAGAAGATTTGAGTCCATTCCCTTGTTTAGTCCGGGAGCTTGTGTATTTCCGTGGGCTTTTTTGGAAGAAAGCAAGCCAGTGGCCTAGTAGTGTTTATTGGACCATAAGGAACCTAAAAAATGTTGTTGACAATTTTGTTAAACGTTAAGATGGTATTTATGGGCTTGTGAATAATGACTTGTGTTACTCAGCATGGAAACGAGGCTGAAAAACTATAAGTCACCATAACTTCTTTCTAATTCAAGGAATCTCAACGAAACTCACCAGAATTACCAAGTAAACATTTTTGAAGCCTGCCGATTAGTTATATCTATCAACGAGGATCACATGATCAATCCAACGTGAAATCGAGGCTGATAAACAATGCTTGAAATTAGGATCAATTCGTTTGGCAGAATCTTGGTGTAACTCATCAGATATACTTACTGGACTGGCCTGAAGACAGTAAATTGCTGATATTCAATATTAAAAGTCACGTGATTGACCCAGCATGGAAACGAGGCTGGTAAGATTTGCTTCAAGTAAATTACGGCTAAACTGGACATATATATCAATGGTGGTAACCTCGTGAGTGAAAAAGTAGTTTAGATTGATAATTCATTACGTCATCCTTTTAGCATGAAAACGAAATGTTTCAGCATCGTGTTTACTTACTGCAGAAAAAATGATTCGAATACAAACATAAATGAGCTTAATTTCAAGGTCTATCAGGCCATTATCTCTAAATCTCACCGCCAGTTATTACTCATTGCTTTCATCATCATCTATCATTTCACTGAAAATATTCTGGCAGGGCTCATCCTCTTCATCAGAAGAAGAGCAGAGGTCTGCGCATAACAGCCCATTTTTGCGGCACTGGCATCGGTTGCTTGCACATTGTTTCATGCAGCCACATTTAACTAGGTGAATGATGGCTTCTGGTGCTGGTGGCAGCTTTGTCATCACTGGTAGCCATCTGTTGTCGTGTTTCTCCCAACCATAATTTTCAGGAGATGATATGTCAGGGTTTGCCACAATGTCGTTGTTCCAGACCGTGACTTGATAGTGGGCACGTAGTACAGCTTCGCGTAGAGCACCTTGGGTTGGTGGCAGTCTCTCTGATTGGGCCTGCTTCTTATGAAATAACCACCATCGGAGATCTTTCACTGTGGAAAGCGACGTCTTTGGCACATAAAGTTCGCATACAAACTTCTCAACAGCCTTCATGGTTTCATCAGATGGTGTTGGAGCTGTGCTTCTGACAACATCTTCATCGACATTTAGAAATGCCTTCCAACACAAAGGTTTTGCGTGACCTGAGAAACATCTGGTATTATCTGCTCCACTGAGTGTATGGAAGGCCGGCAGAGCGGCTGTTCTTGCTTCCCCGAGAGCCTGAACTATTGGTTGTAGCTTAATTGCTCTGTGGTTACACCCTTTTCCTGTTACGAAAGACACATTAGCGCAGAGCTCTGGATACTGTCTTAAAGCAAGAACAAATACATCAGTGTCAGGGGAGTAGACTTGGATTTCCATTGCACCATCCGATGTAGCGTCAGCAGCGTGAAGGATGATCTTTGTCGGCTTCTTCTTGATTGTTTTGTAGGTTTCGGACATCTTTGTTTGTCGCCTTGCATTCACTGTCATGTGCAACAACAAATCGCCTTCCACCCTGTCGACTAAAATGCGTAATTGCCTTGTCTGCGAGGTAGGTGGTTAGCTCCATCTTCGTTTTAGTGTGTGACAGAAGCTTCTTCATAGGAACTCTTGAAATTTTGGTGGAATCTGTTATCCTATAGTAGACAGCGTCCTGACCTCTTCGCCTCTTTTCTCTTGTGGCTTCTTTTAACGACATTGATACGTCATATCTATCGAAAATCAGGCGAACCTCGTCCCTCCTGCCATACTTTTGTTCAATTGTGGCAACAAAATGCTCTGCTAGCTGGGCGCAGTTCTTGACCCAGTCTGGTTTGTCTAGGGACTGTAGCTCTGCCATACCATCAATGATGATGACTTTCAAATGGGATCCAACGGAATCTGTTGTGGTGCTATCAATTCCTCTCTGGTCAGGGGATCTTGGTGGGAGCTTCTCCAATATGGCCATAAGAGCACTTTTTGAAGAGCAATGCAGCATGGAGCCGTCTGGTGCGAACATCGACCTGGGTACCAGCGCGAATTTATACAGTCCTATAGTCTCCTTGATGTCGATATCAGGACGGCGTTGACATACCATCATCATCCTAGCAAAAAGGGACCGGTCCTCTCGCAACTCAATCAGCTTCTCCTTTGAGCAAACTTTCACCTTCTTTGCATTGGTCTTCCAGGTACAGAGCTTTCTTTTCTTCATTGTAGACCAAAGGGTGACCCTCTCTGACTGAATGCGATCTTTGATAAAGGTATCAAATAGTGTTTGTCCTATGACACTCCGATTGCACATATCTTCCTTGATGTTATCTGGCATTACAACTTTGGTTACAAGATTAAAGAGATCAGAGCTTTCATCTGCAAAAGGGTTGGTAAAGGTCTCATTAGTCTCCATCAAGGCTTTGATATTCTTATCTTCTCAAGAAACTACAGCTGGAGTGTGGTTGTGATGTCGTGCCTTGATCTTGGAAGCTACACCTGCCATATCCTTTGCTTGCCCTGCAAGATTTGCCATTTCGGGAGCGATGAGAAAAAACTTGGTCCGTGCAGCTTGGTTAAGCGTGATTCTACCAGGCCTCCACTAACTTTCATCGACCGATTGACGTGCTCGAGTCCATGGTCTGTATCAAGCGCACAGAATGGTACGGTGGAGTTCTTGTTGACTACCCAGTCTCCTGATAGGAACTTGGCATAAACTTCGGGATTGGTTGTTGGTAAGGAATTCATTTCAGCTAGATACAGAGGTATCATACGGGCATAATTCAATCGATCGTGTGCGAAGAAGTACTTGGTGAAGACCTGGAGAGCTTGAAGGTGCAGAATCCAGTCACCTGTGCCATAACCATTCGCATATACTGTCTAGTCACATTAAACAACGGGTTCTTTTCTTGCATTGCATCAAACTTGGCCATGTTCTCTAACAGGCAAGTTTGCTCAACAGCTTCCACTAACTTTGCATTTACATCCTTCACATCAACAGTTGTTGCTTGGGTGCACGCATCAGCAACTTCGTTTGAGAGATCTGCGATGACCTTTAAATCCTCTTGAGAACTCTGTAGGAATGCTTTCTGGTATAGCGTAAATAACGCTCCCAGCGTAACAATATGTGCTACTTCACCTCTCTTGACATGATTCCCATCAAGTATCTGTTTCACTGTCGCTGGGCCATAAATTTCGGCTTCAATCCAGCACATGTCAAGACCACCGTCCTCGATGAATGCCCCAATGGTGCGCAATTGTGCCATAACCATATGCAGTTCCCCTGGTCAGAGTATAAGATTTTGAAGGTCGTTTCTTGCCATCTGAAGCTTTTTCGCTGGCTGATACAAGCCCATATCTAAAGAAATGACCGTTTTTCTACCTGGCCCAACAACGCTAGCTGTAATATTTTGCGCTTGCATTCAGATTGTCAGTAGGGTCGGCCATTCATGAACTGGCGCAGCTAACAGCGGCTCTGTTCCAACTTTCGTCACTCCCATGGGGTTGTTAATGAGAGAGTTGTATGCTGACCACACGGGAATTCCCATTCTTTGACAACACTCTTGCGTTTCTGCTTGAAAGTGTTCATTTCTCTCTTGACTCTCTTCTGCTGATACTTCATCGCTAAGTTCTCTCTGACGGGCGAAATTACGAGCCAAGAGCCATGAGAAGTCTTGTAAACTGACAGTAATCGGCAGCTCATTGGCATTGAACAGTCCGAATGAAGGGAATATTTGACTTGAAGGATTTGGGCACGGACTGGGGCATTCCAATAGGGTCGTGATTGTTTCTGGAACGCCCTTTACGGAACGACTCTGATCTTTGGTGTTAACAATCCTTTCAATAAGAAAAAATAACAATTATCCTATTTAGACCGGCGCAATATCAACTACAAGTATAATAGTTGTAGTAGCAGTCCCGTATTTTACATGCTAGCTTTACATTTGATAATTTGCTTCTAACTGCGTATTGCATGCTTCACATTGATGTCGAGACAACTGTGGCTTAAGAAACTAACGTCATGATTACTTACCTCAATTTCTGCTTATCATCTTGTGGGTCCTTCCTCTGGTAAATTGCCATAGCAGCCCCGTGGAGAGTACGCTGCCCATCATATGTGTCCTCTGCAAAATCAACATTATCAATCGCGAAAAATACGTGTCGTCCCTTGACAATGTCAGGTGGAAGGTACACACCTCCATTTTGTTCCATTCGTTCAAGAACTGTAGCCTCCGTCTGAGCTTCCACTCTCAACACTCTATTGTATTCGACTGACCTGACAAATCCATGGAGAATGTTGACTAGCTCTTTGCTTCGGGTAAGCTGATGAACAGCCAGTCCAACAGCTAACTGTTGCGGCATCTCCCTCGACAGGCGTAGCGTTTCAGACTTTTTGTTAGTAATCTGCCTCTCTGTAAGACACAACGATATTGCTGTTTGGCACAAACTCACAGCACGCTTCTTCACGTCTTCTGTCTTCTCCTTACGCAACCTCTCAGTTTTCGGACCTTGGATGAGCCACATGCTGAACCGATAGAGCTCCTCTGGTACTACATCATCACCGACGTCTTCAAGTGTCCGAGAAAATTCCCACCGCTTGGATTTATGAATGGCTTTCCTTAGAGTTGTGGCGGCATCAAACAATACTTTCATTTCCTCGTTACATTTGGCCTTGGCATTCTCCGACGGCTGGATAGCTTCAGCTCGAGTTTCTTTGATGGTAACTCCCTCAGACTCATTCATTGACCTTGGTTTGTGAAACTCTATGTCGGGAATTTCACTCAGCAATAAAAGCTTTCATGCTTTTCTACTACAAGTGGCTTTTTGGACGTCATTCGCTCTTAAGAGCCAATGTCGGAAAATATCGAGAATCTCAAATCAGTTCTAAAAATTCGAATTTTTGCTGATACCACCCAAACATCCCTGTGGGTGAACTATTTCAAGAAATGATATTAAGAAGTCCCCAAGCATTTTACATTTTGAGAATTTTAGAAAAGTTCGAAAATTCGCTAAAAATACATTTTTTTATTTGGGAAATGGGTGCATATTTCAACAATTTCCATCAAAACAGTACAAGAGCGCAAAAGCTCCTATGGACTTGATATTACTCATGTATTTAGCAGACATCCAAAGCTTTAAGACCTCATAAAAAAGTTTTAAAAAATAACTGTTGTAATATAGTTTCTGGCTTTTATTGTGTGCACCCTGAGTGAGTGTTGTTTCGGCAGTCAAAATAGCACCCAACTTCAACCGTCAAAAGTCGATCCTGGTATGTCACAGATTGAAAAACGTACTATACTAAACGAAAGAAATGTTATTTTATTAATTACACCTGAAGTTTTAGCTCTGCAAATTAGAACGTTTGCGAGTAATAAAATTTTAACTTGAGCCCCCAAGTCGCCGTGCGCGACAAGAACGTGGAATGTAAACAAACGGAAACATGCAAATCGAGGAGAAAATCGCACAGAAGTTATAACTAGCCCATCAAAGCGCAAAGAATTGATGAAAATTCTGTTATCTAAGCAAGTATTGCTACCTGGGAAGATAATAAAGCGAAATTGTTCGTCGAATAATCTAAAACAAGGAAAAATCCTAAAACAAAGTAATTAAAAAAACAGCGATTGGCTTTGCACGGTCACGAAATCTGGTCGGGTGAATTCACGGTTCTGAAGTAACAGGCGTTCGGTATATCAATCATTCAAACTTCAAAACCCTATCGGCAAACTATGTTTATTTTTTTTTATTAGCTTCGCCAACAGATAATAAATTTACTTAGATAAAAGTGAACTATGAAATGAAAGTCAAAATTATTGTAAATGACCTCTCAACAAAATGGAATGACAGCGGTTATCAAGACCACAAACAAAACGGACCGAAATAATTGTATCCCAAAAAAACAATAATTGTTTGTGCTCAAAGCCAAAAAGCATCAAGATGCAAGTGTACCAAAGCAAACATTTACAAAAATGATGAACACACCTTCCAGGCAAGGTCTGCTACAGAAGTCCATCTCTTCCAAGCTCTGAGATACTCTTCAATACGAAAGAATTGGTTTCTCGATGTTTGTCCAGGATTTTTAGAAACCAATACCCTCCACCCAGTCACAGTCTTAGCAAGTGTTCATCATCTTTCTCGTGATGAAAGGTCTGTAGCTTACCTGAATAAAATGACTTAAAAACTAGCGAGTAA
>BLFK01000291.1:54835-72335 GCA_014634185.1 Astreopora myriophthalma
ATTTTTAGAACTGATTTGAGATTCTCGATATTTTCCGACATTGGCTCTTATTAATAACTCTTCAAACGTGTTTTGTAGCTCAGACATTGTAAGGATCTCCCCTTCCCTCAAAGCTGTCTGTGTCATGGAAAGGAACTAAATTCTTGCTGCCGCCTCACTAACTAAATCTGAACTGGAATTATCAGACAACGACGCCTTCTTAATTACATTCGTAACATTTTTAAGCCAACAGTTCTTGTGGTATTTTATATCAGTGGCATTGTGCATCAGTTGCATCTACTGCTGTGCTAAGTTTTACTCGTAATACATTGTTTTCTGATAGGTTTATGGCTTCATTTAAGGATTCACCAGCAGAAAACGTGCTAACATTGTGCAGAGGTTGTTTTGCATTTCCTTTCTCTTCACAAAAGAAACAAACAGTTTTGTCAAATGGTGTCGTTTGGGAGCTGGTGAGCTGTAAAGGCTCCTTGACTTTCCTTTTTGCCTCGTTTGGACCCTCCAGTTGTCTCTCGTACCTGAGTGTGTATGTTGTCGTACATTAGACTGATACAATCTTCCATGAGATATGCAAATCTATCAAAACCTGTTCAGCTCTTTAGTCTCTAATTTTGATATGAATACCAAACCATCGTTAGCAAATGTAATGATAACATACCTGTCCTTCGCTCTTTTCAAAAGTCCAGTGTGCACAGTTTCCTGATAGCAGCTCCTGTGCCATGATATTTTTCTCTCAATTAATTCAGACTGAAACAGATTTTAGCTTCGACCACAAATCCAAATATCTCAAATTACCGCATGTAGCCCATTCCTCTAAAAATTTCAACACTTTTTCATGAGAACGTGGATTTTGTACAAGCTGCTCACTTTTTTCTTTTTGGCAAATTAAACAAACTGAAGTCCACCGACTTTTCAGTCATCTTTTCAGCACTACACTACATCACCTGGAAGTTCAATATGGTGGACTGCCTCTTTGATGCAAATGTCAGCTGACCAGTAGCTGGTGATTTTCTCAGGTCCCAGTCCTCTTTCCTTGCTGTTAACACACAGTGGAATTTTATGAATAAATATTATATCACTAGACAAGCGCAATAGTACACATCAACAAGATAACTAAAAAAACATTGGATGAACCATGTCGAAATTAGCCGGATTATATAAATGGGTTTTCATTCGAACAAGCAAATCTTACCACCCTCGTTTCCATGCTGGGTCAATCACGCGACTCATATTATTGAATATCAGCAATGTACTGTCTTCAGGCCTGTCCATTAAGTATATCTGATGAGTTACACCAAGATTCCGCGAAATGGATTGATCCTAATTTCAAGCATTGTTTATCAGCCTCGATTTATTGTTGGATCGATCACGTGACCCTGATTAATAGTTTTGAGTTATCGGCAGGCTTCAAGAATGTTTACTTGGTAAATCTGGTCAGTTTGGTTGAGATGCCTTGAATTAGAAAGAAGTTATGGTGACTCATAGTTTTTCAACCTCGTTTCCATGCTGAGTAACACAAGTCATTATTCACAAGCCCATAAATACCATCTTAACGTTTAACAAAATTGTCAACAACATTTTTTAGGTTCCTTATGGCCCAATAAACACTGCTAGGCCACTGGCTTGCTTTCTTCCAAAAATGCCCACGGGACTTATTTATCAGACATATGCTCCTGGAGTAGTTTCTCAATTTCTCTTTTCCACTTGTTTTTATGGTTATTATTGTCAAATGCAGCCTGTTTGTTTTAATTAATCAGTGAATTCATCGACGGCTGTGTTCTCCTTCAACGGAGTCATCATCAGATTGAGAAGCTTGGGCGTTACGATAAAATGAAGCTTGGTCAACGGGGTCTCAAGCAGTTTTCGGATTGCAAACAAGATTTGAGTTTCTTTTTGAACGTGATTTTGCCAGCTCGCTGTGACAAATCAGATGATGTTACAATGAGCCAAGGCAAATTCTAGTAAAACAAATGGTTACTTGGCCTTCCACTCCCACAAGGGTGATATACCTCAGTCTACTGTAGGCCTTATCGTGCTGCTACAGCTCAGTAGTCTGCTAGGTCTCTTCTGCATGACATATTATTGGTTCTTAGAATCCGCTCCAATTCAGTTCATATAAAAAAGTAAGAAATTGTTGGTGATCGCATGATGGTGAGTTCATTGTACTGGCCACTCCAAAAAATACCATGAGGTTCAACATGAGTGTGGTGTCTTTGAATGCGAGGCTTAACCTGCTTTTTTAATATTATGGTATTTTTTGGAGTTGTCAAATTGCAATTCTGTAACCTGGCGATGTCCTCTTTCTTTTCAACAGTAAAAGAACCTGTACAGCTGCTTTTGTTTTTCTTTGTCTTAGGTACAGTGATGAACAGATTCCTGGAGTACTGTACGCTTCAGTTAATCCAGAATACATGACCTCTACGGATGGTATGTGATACCTTTGCTTTGCGGGATGTTGTTCTCGGTGAAGCCTTAAATTCAGTATTTTCTGTCTTTGGGATGATGTATATAGTGTGTCTGGCGTCAAAAACGACGTAGTGTTATAACCTTAGGCTTTCAGCGAGTTTTAGGTTAGAATTTCACGAATGAGTACCTTGGCGGATGAGTCAGTAGTTGTATGATGACGTTGATGTACCTTTGGACTGTTGGAAGTGGCGAGCTGTATTGGCTGAATTTGAATTTCGTGCCAAAAAGGAGCACGCTGATTGGTGGATGGAAAAAAACGGCCATTTTGAATAAATTAGGACATCACGGAGGGTCGGTCACCCTCCAACCGGAAGTGACATCATGTCCAACCGGAAGTGACATCATGTCCAACCGGAAGTGAGTGGGAAAATCACATTTTAAAATTCCCTGCAGCACACGTGATCTATCGGTACAATTATATCGATAGCGGAAATGGGCATAGGAAATTTGCGTTACATCCGGTTGCCTTGAAACTCCACAGAAAGGAAGTCTATATAATTGGCCAATCAGAAGCAAAGTTTTAACGGGATCGATCAATAGAAGCTATGTCACAGTCACTTCCAGTCACATCTTTTGAATGCTCGCGCTCGGGCGCCAGTAGTTCCTGTCGGCGAAACTAAAATTCGCTTGGAAAAGGTTTTAAAGGTCTAATTTAGCCAGAAAAAGACACTGAAAGCATTTCCAGGGATAAGCAAAACCATCTTCATCCTTTCGAGGCCATATAAAAGTGAGGAAACGTCGAGAAAATGACGAAAAGGTCAGATAATTTTATGTGTGTTTGCAGTTGAATATCCACACAAGACAAACACGTGTTGTTCGCTGGCTATTTTCCTTCGTTTCGCTCGCTATTTTCCTTCTAAAACTTGTTCTTTGCTTATATTTCGATGTAGAAAATCATTTTCTATCCTTTGGGACAGATATTTTGGTAATAAAAGAATGTTTGGACTCGTTTGTGACGACATAAGTGAAAATTGAATTATCGCTGCATAGCAACGGCCCACAAAATATGCAATTGGATCCATTGTATCGATTTACGCATCAGATTACCAGCTTGTGTTACGGAAAAAATTCTCAAAAATTCGACATCTGATCGATTTTTGTGAAATTTTCGACACGTAAAGGTCATATGGTAAGGGAACTTTTTCCTTTGGAGTAAAAATTCTCGGTGAACAACTCGATAGGCGGAGGTCGCTTTGAAAACGATTTTTGCAAAATTTTCGCGGATCTCAGTTGTTTACGTTCATTTTCTATTGTGTGATTTTTCTCTGCCGATAGATATTTTTTCCTTAAGCTTATTAAATAACCTTTAAAATGAGGTGTAATTTGCCACATAACTGTGAATACTTTTAAAAATAGCTTTTATTTGAGAGCGATTTTCTTACGCGCAATGCACCGTGACTAGAAAGAGTTAAAAGAACACAACAAATTTTAATGAGAAAAAATGACTAGGTACAAAACGGGAACGTGTGGGCAGGGTCCGAGTGACCCACCGTCCCATACAAAAAACGACTACGTACAAAAACTATATACAAAAATATTTACAGCAAGGGTTCAGATCTGAGTGGGGGGGGGGGCATGTCTGGCATGACAAAGCCGTAGGTCCCATCACTGGACGAGAGTTCATCATTGGCATCTTGGTCCGTGGAACTGAGGCTGAGGGTGTCCCCAGAAATGACACTGATTGTGTCCCTACCTTCGGAAGCACCGAGGGTGTCTTCAGAGAGTGCGACTGCCATTGTAGTGCCAGTGTTGACGAGGATGGTGTGGCAGTGGGGGCAGGACCAGTCTCATCTACGGAGCTCCCTGAATTGTGTGATGCAAGACCACAAGGCCGAACACATGTATTTTCTGACTGCAGCAAATTTAAATGTAAAGAAAGTCATCACCAGCACTTATGAAAAAGTCTGTAACAAAATTTTTATTGTACAAAAAAATCAAGGAAGTCCCAAATGCCGTGCACGGTCCATGTTCACAAAGTGCATGTCTCTGGGTAGGCCTAAGGCCCCGCACATCCATTGCAGAAAACAAACGTGTCATGTGGTAGAACTTGGGGCACTGGAAGGCTTCGAGGTTGATGCAGGGAATGTGGAGGTTTTCGAGGAGTTTCTTCTTGTGGATGTAGCCCACGACAGGTCGACTCATGGTGGCATGTTTGGCATATAAGGCCTTGACTTCCTCGGTCAGTTGAGTTTGGGGTGTGGTGTTTTCGCTCTCTTGGGCATGAAACGAGAGCTCTGTCACATGACGTCGGGCATACCAGCATTTTTTCCAATCGGTGTCAAGGAGGACGTGGCCATGACGACGAACAATGACACCAGGTAAAAAAAAGTCCCTCGTTTTTATTAACCCCAAAAGGATACTTGCCAACACGCACACAAACACAGGCATGCACACGGACAGTCACTTTCCCCAGAACTTCTTCCACCGGTCTTCGGGTACCCTGAAGAGGGACTGGATGGCAGGAGGTCGTTGCTCGTTCTCCAGGAAATGAAACCGTTGGCCCTGTTTGTTGCAGTACCAGGTGGGTCGGGGTGATGGAGGCCGCCTTCCGTTCCCTCTGCAAACATGCCGACCAAGGCTGGGTCACCCACTGGTAAAAGTTGCTCTTGACAGGCTGACGGAAAGTCAAGTAGCACTGTCCATCGTTGGGCATGTTGCGCTCCTTCCCTGCTGTTCTTTGTTTCTGGCCGGATGGGCGGCTCGCAGATGGTATTGGCGTCGACGGTGGGCACGTGCCTGCTCTCATTGTTGGGTTCAGATGGGCGGCCTGATGGGTGGAATCGGCATCCTGGCGACGACAGTAGGCACGTGCCCACTCCTGGTGGTGTTTGGGGTCATGACAACGGCAAGGGCACAGTGGCGGGGCTTGTGTGGGTGGTGGGGCACAGCATTGCAGGCAGATGGTCAAGGGGTGACATCACTGCAACAGGGTCTGATGTCAGGCCAACAGGTTAAGTTTTGTGCTGGGCTTGGGAGCAACCCTCCAACACCACCTGGCATCATCCCACTCAACAGATGGACCATTCTTCGACACTCTACTTCCCTTTCTTTTTTTCTGGGTATGAGGCTCGCACTGAAGGGCAGTGCATGCGTGGATCCACTCATTTCTCACTTGAGTGCTTGTCGGTTGGACATCTCTCTGTGTGAGTCAAACAATCATGGAGTCATGGGATCTGGAGTAGAACGATGGAGACGATGAGCTGACAGCCCCAAAGGGGATGGTGTATGGCCATGGCAGACGAGGTGTGTGTGTGTGTAGGTGTTTTTAGTTTTTACCTGTTTTTAATTTTTTCCCACGTGGATTTTTTTCGCACGTTCAGGATGATGACGATGCTCAACTGATGGCGGACGTGGAACCCACCAAACATTAACTAACCCACCAAGAACAATAGGGGTGGTGCTGCATCCACCAAGCGAGACCGGTTTGTCTTTCACCGCAATCCGGTGGTGGATCGACGGAGTGTCCGGATGGGCATCATGGAAGGTGTGGTCGAAAACGAAGACATTGCCAATCAGGATCGCATGTACATGGCGTCCAGCTGTCTGCAGAACGCTTACAACAGCTGGGCTTTGACAGCAAGGGAATGGCTGACCAATGCCACGCAGGTCGATGCTCTCTTGGAGAATCTGAGTAAGATGCTCAACTCCAAGGAACAGTTTGAGATGGACGATTCATTCAACCTGTCCTTCGTTCACGTGTGGGGTTGCCCCAGGTGGTTCGGGTCCTAAATGTTGATGTGCGTGTCTGCCTGGCCATCAATCGTCCATGCGGCTCAAGGCCATGAAGAAAAGCATTGTGGAAATGCTGCAGAACGAGGATGGACTGTGTTGTGCGAGCCATCATGACAAGGTGGCCATTAACCTGTTGGAGGAAGTGGGGAAGGGTCTCACACTGTCTGGCCCCGATGAACTGACGTGTTTGGCGTTGGCGCAGAGTTTGTATGTCTACGAGCTCGTGGTCATCGATGCCAACTGGGCATACGCCCCTTCGCGTACGGGCAGGGCGAAATCTTGCTGGGCCTCATCCAAGACCACTGCGACGCCATCACATCATTGCCTGGCCTCTTTTATCAGCAACATTTCTGCCTGCACTGTTACCAAGCATACTAGCACGAAGGACAACATGCCTGCCTTAACAGCAAGGCCAACCATTGCAGTTGTTGCCTTCAGGATGGTTGGGAGGACCACGCTGAGGCCCACCGCGAGTACCAGGCACCCACCATTGTGGGTCCACACTGTCATGACTTGTTCCATGGGCAGGCCTGTTTCGACCAGCACTCTTCAAGACCCACGAGGGGAAACCTGCCTTGTCGGAGAAACCGTCCATCTGCAAAACGCGTCGCAAGTGTCTTGAGTGCTGCTTGTACCTCAAGGGTGCCGCAAAGCCATCAAAGACCATTGGTGTGGGTTCGCCGAGTTCTTTTGCTGCAAGGGGGTGGTGGACATCACAGAGCACAAATGCCACATCCAAGTGCTCAAAACCCCCGAGCAGGAGCGGGAGGAGCAGCGGGAACCAGGACGCCGACAACGAGACCGCAACCACCGTTGCCACCGAGGAGGCCACCGAGGAGGGTGCCGCGGCTGGACTCCAGGCCAATGATGATCCTGCCGTGGGCAACACGCTGCCACAGCCTGACGACCTCGACGACCTTTGACATCGAGTGCATGCAAGTGGAGGGCTGACATGTCCCCAACCTGGTGGTGTGCCAGACGGCCGAGAGCGACCGCTTCAAGTGGTGGTATGACGACAACTGCATCAAGCAGTTCCTCAGTTGGTTGGTGGAGCTGAACGACGAGGGTCAGCAACCCCTCACTGTCCTCGCCCACAACTTCCAGGGCTACGACAGCTACCCCATTGTGGAGGCCCTGCATCGATGGCGGCCCTGCATCGATGGCGGCACCACCTGGAAGAGATCCAGAAGAGGGGCAAGGTGCTGCAACTGGTGTTCTCCAAAAGCGTGTGGTTCAACGACTCCATGTCCTTCTTCCAGATGCGGCTGGCGGACTTTCCATAAACCTTCGGGTTGACGGAACTCAAGCAGGGGTATTTTCCCCATCTCTTCAATACGCTTGAGCACCAGGAGTATGTGGGACATGCCCTGGACTGCAAACATTACATGCCTGATGGGATGTCAGGCAAGAGCGACTTCGGGGAACACATCCACTACTTTGACTACAGGAATCTTTACCCTTGGGTCAAGAAGAACTGCAAGTACCCGATCAGTCCAACGGAGTTCCTCTACGAGCCCGGCACCACCAACCTGTCCCACTACTTCGGACTGGCCAAAGTCACCATGCCCAGCCACCAGAAGAACTGCTCCATCCCCTCCTGCCATACCACAGCAACAAGTTGACCTTTCCGCTGTGTGCCGCCCTCATTGACGAGAACATCTACAAACCCTTGCTGGACAAGGTCGGCGAGTGCCACCTCACCAACAAACGGTGCAGTCTGGTGGGCACCTGTTGCACAGAGGAACTGGCCCGAGCCATTGAGAAAGGCTACGTGATCCTGCACTTCCACGAGGTCTGGCATTTCCCCTAATAAGACGAAGGCCTCTTCAAGGACTACTTGGACACATGGCTGAGATTGAAGGAAGAGGCCAGCAGCTGGCCTGCTGGATGCACCACCCCCAAACAGAAACAGCGTCACATCCAACGCTTCTTGATAAGGAAGGCATCTTGCTGGACACGTCCAAGATTGCCTAGAACCCCGGGCAGCGGGCATTGGCCAAACTCATCCTCATCAGCATGTGGGGCAAATTCAGTCAATGCACCCACAAGATGCAGGTCCTCGAATTCATCGATCTGCAGGCCTTCATCACCTTCCTCGACAGTGACGAGCAAGACATCCGCTACGTCAGTGTCTTGACCAAAGACCACGTCGAGGTCCATCATCGTATGGACATCTTCATTGAACGTCCCAGGGATCCGCCCATTCATCCACTTCTGGGCTAGTTCCTGGGTGATTTCACCGACGAACTGGACAAAGGCAACCACATCGTTGAATTCTGTTCAGGAGCCCCAAGAACTACGGCTACAAAATGGCAAGGGGCAAGTTCTTGACCAAGGTGCGTGGGTTATTGCTGAACGTCGAAGGGAGCACTCAACTCAATTACGAGGTGTTGCGGCAAAACACCCTTGACGAACTCCGATGGCCTTTAGAGGCTCCGCAGACCATGCGCATCACGAAAACGCACAACATCTACCGCAACGCCAAGGCCTACCAGCTGTCCACCCGCCCCTTGCACATGATCTACCGCTTGGACAAACACGTCTTGGACCCCATCACGGCCTGCACCTACCCTTACAGATGTTGCCATCTCACCATGGAGGATCTGGGCAACGTTGACACCCCAATGGACTTGTAAATATTTTTTTGTCCGAGGGGAGCTGGGTTGACACCAAAGGGTAGGGCTCGTCAGGCCAGTCAGCTTCGTTGCCAGCACTGTCAATGGGACTCTTCTCAGTGACCACCCGGTTCCCTCCCATTTGTAAATAGTGTTTTTCCTTTGTGATCCAGGGACGGGGGGTCATTCGGATCCCCTACACGTTCCCACTCTGTAAATAGCGTTTTTGTAAGTCAAGACTTGGACACCAGGGACGCGGCCCGTTTTGTACATTTTGTGCAGGTATGGTCATTACAATTTGTTGTTTTTTCCTTAAAAAAAGGTGATTTTTTTTTTGCCCCCGCCATGCCCTAATTTATTCAAAATGGCCGTGTTTTTCCGTCCACCAATCAGCATGCTCCTTTTCGGCGGAAATTCAAATTCAGCCAATCACAGCCCGCCATTTCCAACCGTCCAAAGATACGTGAACGTCACCATTCAACTACTACGGTCAAACGTCAGCTGCAAGCCGTACCATGCATTGTTTTCTCCGTCTCATTTTTTAGTTCTTGTCTGCTCCCTAAAATTTCAGGGTATGACTAATACAAGTGAACCTGACCGCGGGATTTAGGAATTGCACATTTGTGGATTGTGTTTGTGTTAACCTCTGCTTTCTTCCCCTTTAGTGTACATTGCCGACGAGTGGGAAGTTCCTCGAGAGAAAATCAAGCTGGTCCGTGAACTCGGAAATGGGTCATTCGGTATGGTGTACGAGGGTGAAGCGGAAGACCTCTGTCCTGACATGCCTCAGTGTAGAGTTGCAGTTAAGGTAATGGGTCAAAACTTCCGAATGGAATGGTTGTGTTTTGTTTTGTCCCTCTTCACTGGAATCCGAAAACGAATCATAAATTCAGTTAATACGTACTTGAGAAGGGTACAGTGCAGGGGCACCCAACAAGATGCTTCAGTTAAATATCTGTTGGGGAGAGTCAAACCGTCCAAGGTGTTTGGATTCTACGTTGCAAAAAGCTATAAATTTCTTAACTGAAATATCACCTTAAAGACCCGCAACCCGGGAAAAATGGTCCCGACCAGACACTTAAATAAAGTTCCTTTCCTTTCCCTTCACGTTTTCAAAAGGGTCATTGTTTGCAATTTTTGACACTCAAAAAGGTCAGCTAGGATTTCGGGAAGCAAATAATTTGCTGGGAACTTCGTAGAAGGAAACTTTTCAGCTAGAAATTTCTGAAATAGAGATGTTATTCCCTAAAATTCGCGAGCACTTCAATTTTCAGCTACGAAATCCAAACAGATCAAATTCTTCTAGCTAATAAAAACATCTCTTTAAACGGTCTTTATTAATTCGTTACAAGGAACTTAGATATGTCCCTCTTAGCCTTTAAGATTAATTTGTGGACCAAATGGAAATCCTGATGTCAGGGATTCGGGGTTGTTTTGGAAAGGATTCGCAGAAGTACATCTGGCGAGCGGTGTCTTAAGGACATGTACTCGTCATGAGCCGTCTCCTTTCTCTGGCGTTATTTTAATCTCGCCTTGTTATGGAAAATTTCGCCCTCATTTTTTAATGCTTAATAGAGGATTGCAAGAAGTAGTCGAGAAAATATTAATTGCTAAGTAATGACGTGACAGCGAGAAAATTCGTTAAGTGTTGTAGCCCGCGCGGCAGACCTTGGAAGTGGTAAGGGGAAACCTTTGTGTGGGCGTCGACGCTAAGGGCGCGGGAGGTAGGTCGGTTTTAACTCTTCCAGCGAATAATAGGGAGACGTATAGCAAGGTGGAAGTTTGTCCGCCGCCGGTTACGGTCATGATTCTAACAAAATTAATATCCGCAACACAAGTCCTTCGTCGTTTGAAAATGCTGTTGCGTTTTATGGTATAGTCGATTGTCTAAACACAATACAAAGTTGCTGGAAGGGCAGATCTGCCGCACACTGAACCATGAATTAAAACCCATTTATGACAGGGAAGAAGTAACGCTTTCTGTTTGAGTCACGCTGAGTCAGTGTTTTTGTCAAGGAAGTAATATTTGCCACGTGAAAATTTGATGCTCTTGAAAATGAGTACTTAGGTTCTCTGGTTTTTAAGTTAGTTTTATCGTTCAGAACTATCTTCCGCTAAGAACAACATCAGAGACAGACTAAAACAAAATAGAAAATATGAGGAATCTACTACTATGCGGGACGAGCGTTATCTCCTGAAAGTCTTGTCCGTGATGAGCATTATCAAACCGAACACAAATGGAAATAGACTAAGTTAGTGGTGAATTTTAATTCCTTACATTGTGCATTTCCGTATGACGTGATCGGTTTGAACCAATCCTCAACGGAGAATCGTAAGTGAAGATCTAAATCATAGTGTGATTCTCTCACTTTGATTGCCTCTCGCAGAAAATTTGCCATGTGCTCACTTTTCCTTAGTTAATTTTCCCAATTGCCTTTTAAAACAGTGCATCTTCATTACAGTTAATTATTTAGCAGTAGAGGTAGTTTCTGTTCATTCTCTCTTTCCTCTCCACAGACTGTGAGTGAAAACGCATCAATTAGAGACAGAGTAGAGTTTCTTCAAGAGGCCTCTGTTATGAAGTAAATCTTGTTTGGTTACTGAGTTGTGTTAAGGATAGCCGTCGTCCGTTTTGTTTGTGCGTTTGCGAGTGTTTGTGTGCAGCGACTGAGATACGCAAGACTTGTAAAGATCTGGTCAGTGCTGTGTGGTGTGAAGACAATAGTACTGATCAAGTCCAATAAAAAGTATCTATTCAATAGAATTAGCCTGGACACCACAAATGGATTATTCGTTCGCTGGATCCTGCTCGAATTGATACTTTCAGCTGCTGCCTGATTTAAAGATGGAGCGAAGTTTTTTTTTTTTTGTTAGGTGCTTCATTGTTCGTCTCGCTTTCTTTCCAGAGAATTTTCGAGTAACCACGTGGTGAAGCTGTTAGGCGTTGTCTCTGAGGGGCAACCCACCCTTGTTATTATGGAGCTTATGGAGCGTGGAGATCTCAAGAACTTTTTACGATCTCGCCGACCAGGGGTGAGTGAGCTCGAGCGAAAAATCACATTGCACAGTTAATGGTGTTCTCAACGTTTCCATGGTTGTCATTTTTTCAATTTTTAGTTATGAGCTCATTAGGGGAGCTCACTAGTGTTGTTATTTTAGTTATTTAGTTGATTTTTTGCGTTTTATTTTCAGGAAGGGTCGCTGCCTGCCCCGACTATTCAAGAACTTCTTCAGATGGCAGGTGAAATAGCCGATGGGATGGCCTACCTGGCGAGTAGGAAATATGTTCACAGGTATAACACAATATTAATTGTAACTGCCGGAAGGCTAAACAACCCGAAGGGCTCAAGCAAGTAACTTTTCCAACACCACGATGGTAATAAAAGCTATAATTATTGAAAAATGCAGGTTGAAAACTGCAACAGAAGTAAGCGGAATAAAAGGTTACAAAACTAAACACGATACAAAGGTTATACGAAATGCCGCCGACAAACAGCGGAAAAAAATGAATACTTACACTGTTACGACTGCAGAATTTACAAGATGCGTGTATACACTGCTAAATAGAGGAACGGAGGAACCGAACTGTATCTGTTGGAACTGAACTTAGCGCGACTGCTTTTACGAAGAGTAGAGAAGACTACACGACGTGGAACTAAGGATTACATACACTAATACATTAAGCAAAAGAAAACCAAAGCGAGCTAAGCATACAAATGAAACGAAGCGTACAATAAACACTAATAAACAGGTGAAACTTAACACTAAAAGACTACCAGAAAAGCAAAAGGTGGAAAGAGAATGCTGAATGCTAAAAAAAAAGAAAAAAATGTGACTCTCATACATTAATTTTAGTTTTAAGCTCCATAACTTCGTAAAAGTATCTAACATGTTAAGATGTTGTACACAATGTTGTTTTTACTTGTCGCAGGGATCTCGCAGCGCGGAACTGTATGGTAAACGTAGATTTCACAGTCAAAATAGGAGGTGAGGCCTTTGACTGCCGACCATGTTTTTTGTAACCGAAACAAAAAAAATGTTTGCTCAGAAATAGAGTTCGATTCCCGGACGATTGGTTTGGGACACCAACCTAATGGTCGCCGTTTCTCTGTCGAGGGACACCAACATGGTCGCCGTGATGTCTGCTGAAAAAGCTCTGTGTTTAGGGAGCAAGTCTGGGCGGCGTGAGGCAAGAAATGATCGCCTCGTTTTCCTTTTGCCTCTCATACTCGCCCCCTTAACATATCGATGACTTGGTCCTTTCTTCTTCTTTCCACAGATTTTGGAATGACGCGTGATATTTATGAGACAGACTACTACAGAAAAGGGGGCAAGGGTAAGCTGTTTTACTTTTATCTACAGATGGCGATCGCATTGTTACCAATTTATGATTCTTTTGCAGGTCTGCTTCCTGTTCGGTGGATGGCACCTGAATCATTGAAAGATGGCGTTTTCACCAGCAATAGCGATGTTTGGTGAGTTAAGCTTTGTTTCATGAAACCTGCAGACCGTTCATATCATCTTCATTTACCCGGCCTGCATGGTTTGCATTTCTCGAAGGCCCCGAAACTTTTCGGGCCTCTTTTGGGTACCCTGATTCGTTTCTTATCTTAAAAAGGAAGTATGACAGCCTAGAATGGCTTTGGCTTTTGCTATCTTGAAAACATGTCCGCAGAGCACTCTCCGGGAAATTGGCAAAAGAAGTCAGTTTTGTTTCTGTTTGTGTAAACAGGTCCTTTGGTGTGGTGTTATGGGAGATGGCTACGCTGGCCTGCCAACCCTACCCTGGAAAGTCAAACGAGGAAGTTCTTAAATACGTGGTGGAAGGAGGGCTCATGGAGAAACCAGAGGAATGTCCTGACAGACTGTGAGTTTGATCACCACTAGTGTAGCCTTTTCTGTGCTCTCCTGCTGGTACCTCCTTTTCAAGGCTAATAAGCCTCATGCTTGTCAAAATACTGATTTATATGATCTGCTTTAGTTTACAAAGGGACGAACGCTTTGCCTTGTCCAGCATTTACGTAATTTGTTTCGTTCACCCTATTATCACAGACAGCACTCTTGGGATACAATTCAACTTAATAATTTCTAGTTTTTAATGCTCATGTAATAGGCCACTTCCGAGTTCGCGTCAGCCTCTTCTTCGAAGCGAGTCTAAGTGCAAATTTTTTGTGATGGTAATTAGTTCACTTTGCATATGAATGAAAACTCATTTTCTTAAGAAAGACTTCGTACTTAGACTCGCTTTGAAAAAGCGGCTGAAGGGAATTCGGAAATGGCCTATTTACTAAAAGGTCTGGACAGTAGCAGACATGTTATGATTTCAAGAAAATACACGACCTTTCTTATTTTGAAAAATATGTTTCGACAGTTCCTCTGTCCTCTTCAGTTCTAATTTACACAAAGTACAAAGTTAAATTTATAGTGAACATAGAATGTTAATTGGAAATAACAACAAAAGGAAAAGTCGGTACGCAGCTGTGACAACAGCCCACGCGATTGGCTCAGAAAACAATAGACAAACAACAGAAACAGTGAACCCTAACCCTAAAAACAATTAAGCTGCGTCCTAACCAGAACCAATGAAATTAGAGGTTGTAAACAGCTGCGTGGTGTCTGCAAAGGAAACACGACAATGTATACACTTACAAAGAAAGTTTTAAATTGACATGATAAAGTTGGTGATTTAGTGTAGGTTGCTCCCACTGAATACAAATAGCTCCTTTGAACTTAAGTTGGGAGGTGGTGGAAGCGTGACCTAAGATAATGAAACAATCATTAGAACAAAGTGTGGCATTGCTGAGAATTTTGTAAATGTCTAAAGATGTGAGAGGTCCCATCACTGAACAGGTGCTCACGCACGCGTGTGGAAATATGCCGAGAGGTTTCGCCGACATAGCAGGCTTTACCTGACAGCCCGCACACATAAATTTATAGACCACACACGCACGGAGCCCAGCGGGGATAGGGTCTTTCACCTAACAAACTTTAACAAACTTTCCGCTGTCGTGCTGGCTGTCATCATCACAGTGCCGAGGACGTCATTAAACAATAGGCTGAACTAAAAAAAGCAAAGGTTCCGTCTTGTGCAAAGCAGCAACTCTAATTGACCAAATCCAATATTTTTATGGACCACGCCAAAACATGACGGTGAATTTTACATTTTATGTCCTAACATCGTCATTCTTACTGGCTAACTTCCTGCATAGTTCAACTTGTTAAACAACTCAAAGTTTCTGAGTTGGAATAATCGAGCAGAAGTTACTATAGAGTTTTCGTTCAGTTAGCGTTGTCATCGTTGCTAAAGCTCTTCGTTGTCATCATGAGCATGATGCGAGTTGCGGTGGCTATCATCGTCAACGTGCTCATTATCATCGTTGTTATTTTTGTCGGCACTATTTTCAGGGGTTCTGAGCCTTTTTCTAGCTTGGTGATAAAAACTGTGATTTTGGTTGAAGTTCATCCTTAAACAAAAGAATCATACCACTTCATTTTTGTGCGTTTTCAGATATGAGATGATGACGCTTTGTTGGCAGTTCAATGCTAAAGCTCGGCCAACTTTCGTGTACCTGATTAATATGATCGAAGGAGACCTGTCAGATATTTTCCACGAGCTCTCTTTCTATCACACTCTAACAGAAGATCAGCTTAAAGGACTGTTAAGCAGCCATTACAAGCACAAGAACAAGTCTGGAACTTTGGACTCTTCCCTAAATGTTGTCTCGGCAGCTGAATACAAGAACGCAAGTGAAGAGACTTATCAGCAGGCTTGATAATGCAGTCAGCGCCAATCAGTGTGTGCTCCACTGTATCTCGAGTTACGTAAATTCAATTCGGAGCAGGTAATCACCTTTCTGTCCATCGCATGGCTGCAGAACCCGTCACTGCTGTGTTCAAGGTCTTAAACCTGGTTAAAGAAGAACAAGAGTCGCCCGAAGTGAAAGTGTTGAACGAGTTTTGCACGAGCCATGTAGCCCCTTCAGCTGTTGTCGATTGCTTATCACCACTTCTATGCCGCCATTGCTAATTTATTAGGAATGTTCTCTGGTCTTGATGTTTGGTCAGCTGTTGTTCTCCATTTGACCCGGGTTTAACCTGTGTTCACAAAAAGTAAAGCGCAGAAAATACGCTCCCTAAACACAATATGTAAAAGTAATAAAATGGTAATTTTTTATAGGTATCTTTAAGTCTGTGAAAAGTGCATTTTGTATGACCTCCATTATAACTGGAGCTTTTCGAATAAATCATTCAGCTTTATCTCATAATCGACTCCTTGTGAGGTCTTTCTTTCTGATGTTATTTCTCTAGTGTTGTTTTACATTGATGAGAGTATCGGTCCATTTGAATCGCCACTGTTTCGATGTCAAAATGACTTAAGTTTATTTGAATCATTTTCTTCAGCTCCTCAAGGAGACTGGTCAATTAAGTTATTGTTATTATTAATATTATTATTATTTTTATTATTGCACGAAATGATATATGAAATGAATCACATATTGAACTGCGGATATGAAATCAAGTGAAGCTATGATCCTTGCAGTTGTGAACGCAATTTTAGCAATCATATCATTTCGTCCGTTGATTCATTGGTAACTGCGAGGATTATAGCTTCACTTGATTATGATTATTATTATTATTATTATTCATCTTTCCGGGATACTTCCTGCTAACAATATTAGCTAAAATAACCTTATTCTTGCGACTTAAGACGGTGAAGGTATAATGCGCCCGTAAGAAAGTGACATACTAGTTGCTTGGCAACTGGCGAAAGGACAACTGAAAAGGAAATCAGAGTCCAAGGCAAGAATCGAACCTACGACCTCTGTAACACCGGTCGGATGCTCTAAGCAAGTAGCATACACTTATTCATGTGCTAAAGGCTTCACTACTCCTGGAAGTATACCGTCGTAACCAGGGCTCTTCCTAGGGTTCGGGTCTTTTTATTGCTTCTTCCACCTCTTTCGCATAAGTTGGAGAAAGGATCATGGAGTCATCCAGATAACTTGCCTTCAAATAAGATTGATGTAGGATCAGCGGTAATCCAGGAATGATGCAGTTTCATGAAAACCTCTTCGGAAATGTTGTACGATTCCTCGAGATCATCTGTTTTCATAAAGTGATCCCAGTTAATCAACTTCAATTCAGTTCAGTTGCAGTCTCGATATTGCTTGTCGTTATTACTTGTTTTATAGCTGAGACCTTACTCGAAGGTACGCAATTCATTACACGTCAACCAAACGTATTCTGTTAGAATACTTATGCACCACCAGTCAATTCCAGCTATGCGCATGTCTCCACGGCTATTAGTCTTTTGTTTTTCCTTGGATGGTCAATACCCGGGGGTGAGGATGCTTTAAGCTGTCAAATGTCTCGTGGCGGGGACGAAATACATCGAGCCGTCTCAGAACGACTGGTGCCCGCCGTCTTTGATTCGCTGGTAAGTTCAGCCAATGTGTCACATGCTTACAATTCAGCGTATATATTCGCGGGGCATGTAAAAGCGAAAAACTGGTCGGGCAGAATCAAAATATACACCAGGTACCAGGGAGCCGAAATTTTCACTGGGTAGCGAAAAATAATCGATTGGTTCGGTCTCACTGGGTTTGTCACAGAGGGGTGTCTAATAGGCCTCTCCAGATTCTGCTGGGCAACGTTTTAGCAACTTTTAGGATTTTGAGCAACTTTTTTGT
>BLFK01000291.1:77335-86529 GCA_014634185.1 Astreopora myriophthalma
ACAACGAACAACTAGACTTGATCATGTGGTGATTTCCCAGCATAAAACTGCTCTAATGAGTTTATCCCATTGGGACTGTCCGAGCCGAATCTTTCTGTAAAACGAAAGTAAATTATGGCCGCAATTGGCCCAATCAAACTTTGGCAATCGACCGTCGCCTTGACATTCAAGTCCAAGGGCACGTGAATATAAATTGTATGACATTTTCATCACGCGTTTTCGATGGAAAATAGAAAAAAAATGGTGATAAATCGAAGCTAAAGTTGCATTTAACGTGGCTTATTTAAGGCTCACCCGAACCCCAAGTGAGCTTACATGTACAAGCCCGCATTACAGGGCAAGATTTATAGATCGTGTACAACTTTCCTTTAACCTTCTCTCCTTTTTTCTCCGCAAGTTTATCCATTCTTGCTGACTCTCACTGGAAACTTAAAGGCATCATTGAGCTCATCTCCTAAAGCTCGCAGCATCTGACCAATCTGACGAGGACTTACATCGTTATTGTTGAGCAAAATATCGTTTAAATTCAACTGCGTCACAACTTGCTGGCCGTTTTCCATATGGCCCGCTGATCCCGTAACGTGCTCATTTTGGCCTCTAGACAAGCTTTCAGTTACTCTTTCATTTCCCATTTCTGTAATTCTGCTGAGCTGTGACTCCATGTTTAATACTGTTTACTTCTCAAAGGAAAGTAGTTGTTTTTCTCAGCTCCAAGCGGTCGATGATAAATCGATATGTATGGGTACGTCGACAAGTGTCACGAAGAGAACTGAAGCTTATTTCGTCGTTGTCGAATTGTCAAACGTCGATCCACTCCAAAATAGTCTGAATTATGTTTCCCAGCTGCCAAATGTATTCTCAAAAGAGTGACTGTTCTCGTCTAGGAGGAGCAAATCTAATGCCCTCTACTGAACCGGTTAGCGGCGATTTCAGAACACAACACTGTTCCAAACAGTAGTCCTGTTGAATACGTATCTTTCCTCTGGAGAGTTTGTCTAATTGAAGTTGAATGGTAGTTCATACAAACTGTTGAAACGATTCGAAAATCAAACTCGAGGTCTTCGAGTTCTTTCCGTTCTCACAAAACAGACACAAACAATGTGCCACTGTTCTTGACCGGTTTACTTCGAGAAATATGTGGTTAAATATAGGCCTGACGCTGCATATTCCAATACAAAGAGTAACCAATCACATTGCCTGGAGATGGGGATATGATTAGACATGGTCTTGGATCACATGTGAGTTACGACGTCACATGTGACGTTCCTTTCGCGGGAATTCAAATTTGCTTGCTTCTTGCCGATATTGTTCAGACAATAGGGACTACGACCTAACAATACTGGCCCACCTGCACCAATGATCGTCAGCCATGCGTTTAAATTCCTTATAGGTTATAAATAATCGCCGACATCACAAGTTCCTTTCGGGCTTTTTCAGTTGCGGGAATGGCGGAAGGTAACTTCGTTTTGTTTACTTTTGAAAGCATTGAAGTTTCTTGAGGTCTTGCATTTTCGAAGATTAGGATGCAGTGTTTCGTTTTCTTACCATAAAAGTTCACTTTTAGGTAGACGGGACGAAGGAAACCTTGGAGAAGAGACGGCGAGTAAGACTAAATAAGAAGACAACGGTAGCGCTCCATTCGATCAAATGCGTAAGAATTTAAAGCAGTATGGAGAGTCGACTGAAACTGCCGAAAACTGAAGGTTCGCCCACAGCTCAACAAGCTGAGGCCCTTGCCGAAGATTTTATATCTTACAGACTCGGAAATGGCCCAATCCTCATGTCAACTACTGCTGTAACGCTGCGCAAACTTGCCGACCAAATAGAAGAGCAATACCCTTCACTGCTAAGCCATTTGTGCCACAAACTGAACATAACTCGGACTACAGTTTACACAACATTCGTCGAAATTGCCAGCGAAGTATTCGTGGATGGAATTAACTGGGGAAGAATAGTAGCGCTGTTTGCGTTTGGGGGTAAACTGGCTGTTTATTGCGATCAACACAACATGCAAGATCTTGTAGCTTCAGTCACTGAATGGGTAGGAAGATACGTTGGTGGCTTGAGTGACTGGATTGAGAATCATGGAGGATGGGTGCGTAACAGATTCAATCTTAATGTTTTTTCGTTTCCATTTTTCATTTGTTTTCGTTTTCGGAATCTTAGGTGAAATGAACCCTACAAATAGCTCTAGTATTTCTTCAAGACCTTGGAAACGTCGTACGCTGGAGGTTTCGTAATAATTGAAAGTTCTCGCGAGAACAGTGAGAGGTTGAAGTTTTCTGTCTCTATCAGCTGCCACAAACTGGTATTTATAAATAATGAAAGTGATTGCTACTGTTCTTCGGTTGGGTGAACTACAACCTTCAACATCTCGCAAACTGCCTCAAGGTATTTACTCAGTAAGAAAAGGAGGTACATAGCGAACGCGCGCTGAACATAGTTTGGTGGGTTTGTCTTAGAAGTGGCACATTTTTGAAATATTTTGCTATCATTCGAGAGCAATCGTTTTGTTTGAGGGCGGAAACAAGATTGTAATTCGTCGTTGATACACCACGATCGCAAACTGATTACAAAAGCAATTTCTTGTGAAAAGACATTTTTACTCATTTAGTCATTCTTAAAAGCGCGAATCAGAGATGTTAATCACTTTGCTAAAGTAACTGGAATTGGGGGTTTTACCACGGAAAGTTGCTGAGAAATCGATTTTTTTTAAATAAAGTTCTGTGCAGGGGAAATTATTTTAGGCTGTTTGAAGTGATTTGATTGAGTTACAGGTTTGAAATTGAGGTTTCCTTTCTTGCCATTACAAGGACCTTGCGTGCTACATGTAGGATATGCTCTTCTTTCTAACTGTTCCAAACACACCAACAAAGTTTTTAGAGCATACCCGAATGAAGCTATCAAAAAGTATTTGTCATGTTTGTAACGTGATTATTGAAACTACTGTATCAAAGCTAACTTGAGGGAAATGCAAAATATGACTGCTCTGTTTAGCAGTGGGGCTGCATTATTTTGTGAGGAACATTCTAACTGAAGGATTTTTTATTAAAGCGATGATTGCAGCACTGTTTTTAGCCGCAATGTAAATGAACCATTTTTTTAATGCTTGAAGGCACTACTAATTTCAAGTGGTTGTTGTGTTATTAAAACACTTCTTTGTTGATCATATATTTTTTTGTTTTAAATTTAAAAGTCAGAGGAGATCTTACAAATGTGCAATTTTTCAGGAAAAGGCTTAACAGTGCAAAGAATAACTAACATGTTAAGGTTCTGTTTAGGAATTGAGGAAAGAAATTCCCTGCATTATGTTAGTTTTACTTTGAAAACTAAAATGAATTTGTAGGTTATGTGTCAAACACGTTTTAGGGATAGAATTGCTTTCAATCAGCGTGAATTTCAGTGTTCATCTTGAGTGAAAAAGTGGGATGTTGGCAGAAATCTGGGTTGGATGAAAACTTAAGATGAAACTTACATGTATGTAGCTACATGTAGGGACCTTCACTCCCCAGGACAACTTGATGAGATGTTGATGTACAATAAACACTTGACGAATTCAGAATTGATATTACAGTTGAACCTCCACTAACGGCCATCTCTCCGCAATGGCCACTCTTTTTTGCCCCAGCAGACTGTCCTCATATTGACTCTTGTTTTAACCTCTTTACAACGGCCACCTCTCCACAATGGCAAGGGCCAGTAAAGCGCATCCCCACTGCACTAACAACCTCTCAATAACGGCCAGTTGAATCAACGACTCATGAAATTTTATCCTTTTCAGAGTTAAAGCTCATGAAACTTGATCCGTACTGAATGTCGATAATTATTCGGGGCACATTTTTAAATTCACAATTGTTGCTTCCATAAATTATACAAACAGCTGGTTGGACTGATTGACAAGGTATAGAATACAGTAATATCATTCACATAGTTCATAGGAATTCACGTATCAGAATTGGACTTTATAGCCACAATTTTAACAGTTTGGTCTGACAAAATACACAAGTTCTTATCGCCAGAAAATTGGTAAGCATGAACATACCACCAGAATGAGTAAACATGTTGTAACCTGGGAAAGAAAAAGGTGTCATATGACACCCCTACCTCCCCACAACAGCCACCTCTCCGCAATGGCCACTTTCTTGTCCCCAAGGTGGCCGATTGACTGTAGTTTGTTGCATTCTCTTTTCTATCTGCTTAGCCAAGGAAAGTATGTCACAATTTTCCCCTTTGTTTTCTACAAAAGAAATGACAAGGATGCTGCTTTAAACAATATGCAATCCAGTCTTGTGTACTTGTTAAGGCATTTTCTGAATTTATTTGAGTTTCACCACCTGCATTGGTGGTGAAACTCAAATAAGCATCCTCATGAACTAATAATTGCAGTAGTCCTTTCTGGTGACATTTTTTAAAAGCAGTTTTACTTTTTTTACAAAGTGCTTCTGGGATTTCATTCCAAATTTTAAACCCAAGTTGTGAAAAGGAATGGCTCTGTTTTGTCAGTCTTGAGTAGCGGATCGAGTATTATATGAGTGCACAGAATCAACTTGACTGAAAGGATCTAATAAGTTGGGGGTGCACTTTTGCTGTGAATATTGTGCATGAGGTGATAAATAGATTTCAAATAAAGCAAATCAACTGGAAGGATATTGGAACACAAGAACACAGGGGTATGGCATGATCTCTTTTATCATGGAAATAAATTAAACATAGAGCTTTTTGGGGAGATTTAAAATTTTGACAAGATTTGATTTAGAGGTTTGGCCCCAAACTGAGGGGCTGTAAGAGATGAACAGTTTGGTTAAGGAGCAATAGATATTAAGAAGAATATTAGTTGGGAGAAAAATGTCGTAGACATGAAATAATGCCAATTGTTTTGCTTATTTTTAGTGCAATATAGTCAACATGATTTTTCCAAGAAAGATTATTGTCAATTAACACCCCAAGGTACTTAAGAACATTTTTGCATTCAAGGTGTTTAAACACATTGTGCCCATGATCAAATATTTTCAGAATGAAATTGGTTGCAACCTTTCTTTGGTAAGGGTGAAATATCACAATTCAATTTTTTTATATTTAAAGTCAGCTTATTAGCTAACAACCAGTCAAAGACGATAGCTAATTCATTGTTCACAGTAATCTCTGGAGAATTTAAGCTTTTATCTGCAAGTAGTAGATTAGTGTTGTCAGCAAATAAAAAGAAGTTCAGTTTTTTTGATGAAGCGTTAATGTCATTGACATACAAAAGAAACAACAGTGGCCACAGAATTGACCCCTGGGGAACACCACAGACTACTGTCTCTTTTTCTGACACCATGGTCCCAATTTGAGTAGACTGTGACCTTCCTGTCACAAACAATAAATGATGTAAATATTCAATTATAGGCTTTGCAGATGTAACCTAAATTTATTGTGGGGTAAAACACTGCTATCTTTAGCATTAGATTATGGATCTTCTGGGATATAAAATTATTTTAGATTGTCGAGATGTACAGCAGCTGGACAGGATTTTAAAAATACTACATGTCTGGCAGAGGTTTTCCCAATTTCAAGTGAATCTTCTTGATGTATTAACTTCACACTATGCTATCCTTGTTGAGACCACAATTAAGCTTACGAATGCTTACACCGGCTGTAGCCATAATTTTTAGTGGCAATATCTGACCGCTTGGCATTGTGTGATTGACTGATACACATATGCAAACTAAACAGCATCTCCTAGCCCTAATCATTATCCAAGAATTGAATACATGACTCAGAATTAATATTTTCAATCATTGACTGACTGGTGAATAAGCAAAGTAAACAGTCTCTTATCCCTAGCCCTATATAATCAAAAACGAAAAATGAAATACTTTTGGTAGATTGACTCAAAATTGGTTTTAAAAAAAAGGATTGCCATTTTAAATATCTTTAGCTGCCGAACATCTGGACATTTTGAAATTTGAAATCCCTGAATGACCTTGACTTAGCTTGACACACTCTTCACCATGTAATGGTGTCCTTAATTGTCATGTAAAAGTGTCATCTGTTGTCTAATTGAAAATTGGATTTTCAAACTGCAAAAAATCCCTGCCTAGCATCCAGTCAGGGGGTGAGTCTAGCAATACTTGAAGTTGCTTCATGCTACTGTAACTGGAATAAGCTCTCGCTGTATGGGCCCTCTTGGCTTGTAAGCAACTTTACCTGCAGTATAGTTTGTCATCTTGCAAAATTACAGCTATATTTCAAGCAATAAATGCTACTTGAAGGTCACTTACCAGCGACAGTGAGCGACATAACGCAACTGAGAAAATAATGGTCCTCGCTGGATGGGATTCGATACTGCTGTATCACAGGGCCAACCTCAGCAGTACAATGATGTTTTTAATACATGGCCAGCAATTGCATACAGTCAGTGTAGATCAACACTGGCAAGTCAAGGCCTCCAAATGCTAATCTGGTGAACTGAACACTTCACTAATGCACCTCATCTTATAATGTAGCAGGATGGAAAAATATGCTTCATGTTTAACCAGAATGTTTTGTGCAATGATTTTATTCTTTTCAGGATGGCCTAGAAAAACAGTTCAGTGAAAGAGGTCAGGATGGTGCATGGTGGAGGGGTGTTTTTCTCACTACTCTCGGACTTGGGACGTTGGCAGCTTTCATGTACAGTCGATGAAGCATTCACTTAAAAATCAACATTGCAACAACACCTTTTCCTAGCAAGGTTGTTTTTAATCCAAATTATTTTACACGTTTTAAAGCTAAGTGAAGAGTTATTCATTCTTTGAGTTTTCAACCTCACTGATGAGATCAGGTTTTCAGGTATTCAAAAGAAGACTTCCCTTTAGCTAGTGAACAATACTTGTTTTTAGGTTTTCACTTGTTGGAGTCTTGCTGTTTCAAAGGAATGGAAACTGACAGATTTGTAACTCACACCCTTTTCAAACATGCATCCTCATACTGAATCAGCTTGATCATGTTTTTATTAATTGGTATATCCCTTCCAAGGTGCAGCTGATGATATTTTAATCTTGGTACCAAAGAAAGAGTGCTAAATTCAGTGTTCAACCATTTTAGCCATTGTCACAGCTACACCTGTATATATACACATGTATCACTTCAAAGATTATTTATGGTAACAAAATGTGTGTTATTTATAGTCAACAATTGTCACGATTTAAACAGATTAAGTATCAACTGATTGAAATTTGATTACTTGGTGTGATTCAGTTTACATATGAACATTCAATTGACAACTTCAATCATCTAGATATTTCTTAACATTAGTAATTTTCCAAGTTGTAGGTGTATTGTTATGAAACATGGAGTTCTGAAGATAGAGAACAGCTTTAAATGGACCATATAGTAGTTCCTGTTGTATTCTTTTGTTGTTACAAATTAAGGAGTGCAAATAGAGAAAAAAAATATAATCATCGCAATGGAAGAGCTTTCATCAGGGTAAGTAGAATTGCATTTACACGTCAGTTGGTACAGTAAGCTGTGCATTATGTAGCACATGAACAGATTTGTAGGCCTATCTTGGCCATTGACAGAATACATACCATATTTATTATATATATAACAAGAATTTTATATGATAAACATTGCAAATAGAATTCTGTATTTGCTATAATTCACATGCAAAGAATTAAGGAATGCAGTCATCTTTGTGTATAGCTTTCTTCACATGTGAAAAATAATTATAACCAATTATAACCAATCAAGGTCTTGAGTAGAATCAGAGCAAAGCACTTACATGGCTTCCAAGGTGGACAGTTTAGAAATCAGCGCCCACTCGAAGTTTGCATTTTAAAAACATGGCTTTCGCTCCCGTTTTCTTCCTCTAGAATTACAGTTAGATGATTTTCTCGAGGAGCAATCAAACAAAAACACTTTGAGTAAAACAGACAGGAACGTTTCCTTGTTCAAAGAATTTATAAGAGCAAAAGAAATACAGAGATTGAAAACTTGGAAGTGAGCAAGCTACATGATTGAATAGAAAAGCTAAATTATTTTATTCTTTGTATTTGCAAATTCTCCTGTATTTTCAGTTGTTCTGAATGGGAAGTGAGATTAAAGCTTATTTGTGCTCTTGGTCAACTTGTGGCCAGACTGGAAACTAGTTTTAATTTTTTTATTTCGCCTTTTCATTTAGATCAGCTTATGGTATAAAGAAAACTTTGATTAAAACTGATTTGAAGGACTTGTTTAATTCTAGTTATATATATAATAAACAAATTAAAGCATAGAAAGTGCTTCGTACAGATTTTTTGTCACTTGTTGCAAAACTTTCGAAAACTTGTGAATAAAAATCCGTACGTCACACTTTCTATGAAGTAATCTATATATATATTAATCTAGTCAGAATAGGCTAGATTGTTGGGGTTGTATCTACTATTGTAGAAATATATTTGCCTCAAAAAGCATTGTAAGAAAAAAACTTCTTTTAACAAGATGGTGTATGGATGGGTGCATGCAGGTGTGTGTATTTTGGGCCAGGCTGTATCCTCAAACTTTAAGGAGTTGAAGTATTCTATTAATTGTCAGCAGCCAGACATAAACCAAACAAAGTTATTCAAAAACAGGTATTTTGTATATTATACACTTATTTCCGTGAGTTTGAGTATTTATCTTTAGACTTGTAAGAACAGGTACTGAAAAGATTGGCAATACGTATACACTTGGCTGTCAAAAGATAATAGAAACAACAGCCGATGAGTAAGTTAACAAGTGAAACAGGCAGCATCAGAACATAATCAATTTGTACTAAAGGTTTGCATTTCCGTTTGACCTTGGACTTGTGAAAGCAGCTTTATATTTTAAAGGGGCATAGCATATTAACTGCAAAAGAAGTTTCTTTAAATTTGCTGAGGAGTATTACATTTACAACTGTTTTTACTGTACATGTTGTAGGTAAACTCAGGTTGATCCTATTTTACATTTGTAAGCTCTAGCAAGTAGTGAATCAAAATGTAAAAACTTAGGAACTTCTAACTAGCCTGAGTGAAATTTTAATCATCATATGGGTAATACCAATAATAGCTATAATTATAGATAATGTCATGTTTGAAACTACATTTTAAGGGCTGGTTTTCCCATTTATTTATTTTGTAACTCATGTTTGAGGTAGTTCAGAGTGTTACAATAATTATTATGAAAGTAATTCTTTAATGTATAATAAACAAACAAACAAACCCCCCCCCCCC
>BLFK01000291.1:86539-111539 GCA_014634185.1 Astreopora myriophthalma
CTGACAGGTTTGGGAACACAAGTAATTCTGTTGTGTGTAAGAGACAGTTTTGGTTATTTTTTGTTTGCCACATAATGATACTTATATCTGTCATAAAGGGTCGCATACACAGTAATAGTTGGGTGTCCGTAAGGTGGGAGTTGAATAATGTGTTGCCAAAAAAGTTTATTGTTTTCTTAAGTCGTACAGTTAATTTAATTGTCTGTGCTCAGCAGTGTTGGGTTTATGTTTCATCACTTCGATAGAACATTTCAATTTATACGAGGAATGTCTTGTGCTGAATTTTATTTGGTAACAGAAAATTAATTTATCACATTTGTAACATGGTGTACCAACCAATTTTACAACTGTACACATTTCTCTCAGTAGTAGTGAATTAAATATATTTAGCCTAACTCTAAAAGGAAATGTATGTGATCCGAGCAGGCAGGATACTCAACTGCTGCCAAAAACATTCTACTAATAGTAAAATATGAATAATCTGATGCTAGTCATTTTTATAGCCAATAGTACACTTAACTGTATTCATTTGTCAGACTACAATTCTTGTGAGTAACCGAATACAGTTTGCTTCTGCATTGATGCATTTTGAAATAACAGTTCTGGTAATGGACTGAAATGCATTTTATCTTGTAGTTACGATAAAAGAAAATGTGTTGAACTTGCCTTTGGACATAATTCTTTTAGATGGGATTATATCTACTTTCATGTAACAACAGTTATTAATTTTGGAGCAAGCTAGCTGCCTTAGATTGCTTCTGCAAATTGCCATTTGATAATTCTTGTTACTCTGCCTTTGAATATGAAAGAAATTCTTGTGTGAACTCCGAATTGCAATTTGTGTTTCTACTTGCACCAGTCAAATTCACGGTGAAAGCTTTTAGTCTGTAACAACAAAGAAACTAAGTGGGTCAATGCTGGCAAATCACAACACCCAGTGTGATCTTCTTAATGGCTTTGAAGTTTCTCTTCAATTGACAGCAGTGAAAAATAAAACTTTTATTAAGGTTTTAATTTACGAGTCCACATTATTTCATTATTGAAAGGCACAGTAAAGAAGCAAAATGCAAGGCTGACAGTCATTGACTAAGTATTATTGTGTCTTATTAGCATAAAACGTTATACACATGTGGGGCAAGCCCTTTGAGGAGTGAGGAAACAATGCCAAAAGTGAAATAATTAGGATGCAGTAACTGGGATTTAAGGTCTGTGGCTGTTAAATCACTGTCCAAAACAGGATGCCTCAAAGGTCACTTCCTTATCTACTACTAACAGTATAATTTAAAAAATGACTTTTCTCTAAGTCTGGTGTTGTTTGCTGTCTCGTAATCATTACAAGTTTGGCAACTTAGCCATCTGTACTATAATCATTTTGTCTGGCAATGAGAACAAAATAAAAAAAAAACATTTGTTTTATACTTGTTTATTTACTGGTATTTGGTAAAAAGCAGGAGAATCACTGCTGGGCAGTGGATTCTCACTATATAGTTGCATCAGGTTTGTTAGCCTCTGGACAAAATAAATCCAGGCTTAACTGGGAATTGAGCCTGTGAGCATGCTCAACTAACTGAGCTATCAAGCCAACTCAGGTTATGTGTGGTGCAAAATGCACCAGTGATGTCATGCAAAGTCTCTCGGGTAAAAGTTGGTGGCATGGGTGTCTAAACAGCTGAGTGTCTGGTTCAGTAGTTTAGGCCTCTGGGTCGTAGGGTCACTGGCTTTCTGGGTTTTACACCGCACATATGCTGCCAACTGGGGGCTGGTCACCTGTGAATTTGTGTGATATCCATATTATAAAATAATTAGGATAGTATGTGCACTCTCATCGGTCAAAGTAGAGAGAGTACATAAACACGGTTTGTAACATCGTGAATTTTGATTGGCTTATTTGTTGTCAGATGTGTGTTTTGATTGGCTAGCAGTATGCCCTTTAGTCAAGAAAATAAACAGCATTTTTCTTCATTCAGTTAACTGCGTAACTCTCGAATTCTCCTAACCCCCCACCCCCTTAGATGAGGCTAGGTAAACATGGAAAAGTCCCCTATTGCTTAAATACCACTGCAGATATGTAATGATTTCAAGTGTGCTCATTGCAGCCGGAAAAAAAAAGAATCGACATAAAATGGTTACCCATAGTGAAAAGTGTCGAATTCAAAATTATCAGGAAGACCATTAATTTTATAAAGGGAATTACTCAATACAAAACACCTTGATAATTTTGAAATTTCTACCTGTCCTTTTGGTTCAAAAGAGAGTTTAACAGTTCTGTGAATTGCTGTGTTTGGTATATCTGTTGGAATACTGGTGACTTGACTCTTGCCTCATCAATAGTAAACCAGGCACACTCTTCATGAACACTACCGTGAACTTGGGGTGACCTTGCAGTGATTATTCCTTGTTTGCTCTCAGGCGTGGAAACAGAGTCAAGGGACACTTCACATTTATCTTGTGTTAAAGACTGTCCTGCCAAGTGCCTCTCCTCTTTTTCATGTAAAGGAATGAATTTAAAATACTTGTAAATGAATATGTACAGTGCACTGCGCAACAGTTGAATAGTAAGCTTGTCTCCACCTCCCCTGAGGAGAGCCTAAAATTGATTTTAATGAATATGCACTTTTGACATACAAGAATCTACCTTTGGTGTCCTGAAGCCTAGAGCTGTCCAGATGTTCCTCACTGTTATCATCATTATCAGTCCACTTCCTTTTGATACCCCTCTTCTCCTGTGACACATTATCATTTTGGCTGGATAACTGCTTTTCGATGTCAATTTCTTGATTTGTTTGCATGCTTTCATTTGCCGTATTGCCTTCCATCTTGATAACAGTTTTTTCTTGCATGGTTTCCCAGTCGAAATTAAAACTAATGTCTGTCTTGTCTCTGGCATTGCACTCATGCTGTACGTTGTCCTTTGTTTCTTGTCCAGCTGGTGACAAGTTCAGGTGAGGAAATTCAGAAACTCTGAGTTGCTCTACAAAGAGAGAAAGCAATAGTTTACATTTTGTACATTAAGGATTGTGAGGCTTTATGCAACTGCCAAACTTCTGGTTGGCAAATCGTTTGTAAAACAAACAAGAATCACTATGTGCAGTGTCAAGGTCTACGGTTAGCTTTATAAGTACTACTTAACTACAACAACAACAACCTTTATTTCCTCTCAGTTAATTAGAATTAGAATTACATTCTCGTCAAGCTGAATAAAATAACCCTTTAAGAATTATGTAAGAGTGTTTCAGGATGGAGGATACTAAAAAGGTTTCGATTGTTTCAGTATGGGTTGAGCACAATAGACCATTTCCGAATTGCTGTTTACCTCGGTTCCAAAACGAGTCCTGGTGCACAACCATTCAAATGCAAATGAGTTTTGTATTTTCATGCAAATCAAACTCATTATCATTTGAATGGTTTAGCACCAAGACTCGCTTTGAAACAGAGGCAAACAGCAATTCGGAAATGGCCTATTTTGACCCATATTTTGCACCAACTGCCTTTTATTTGCTTTTTGATTAGTTTAATTGTTTGTTGGCCATGCTAAATTTCTTAGAAGCTTGGCAACCCTCTTTAATCAAATACTGACAATGAGCTTTTCTTACATATGTGAAACAAAGCTTCTGGAATCTACGCTTTGCATCAAATTGAAGGGGTTCAGGCAAAAAAAAACGTGTCTTTTAGACAAAGTGTCCATCGATGATACATCTAAGTTCACATCCATCTCCACTGAGAGACCAAACACAATAGGCCAGCCCCCTAAGCATTACAATTCACTACTACAGAAAGAGAATCATCTCAACTCTGTAGTCCAGAAAATCTTTCCCAAACACATAGCCAACACAGTTTGTTCAAATGACTAGCCCATCTCTATGGTCTTCCAAAGATGAAAAAAAAAAAGCAATGTGACCTTTCGTCTCTGCTATAGGGACCAACAACCATGCCCTGGCTGAGTGGCTTGACGACAAACTCCAACTGCAATCAGTGAATTACTACACGATCTCCGACACCTTTTGTGGTGGAGATCAGAGAGATGTCCGTGAATGCAAATGACTTCCTTGTGTCCTATGATGTTTCCTCGTTATTTACAAACGTACCCTAAGATGAAACCATCAACATCCTTGCTGAAAAAGCAGTCACCAACAACTGGTTCAATGAAATGCACAGCCTAGATATCAGCAGGTCAGATCTGAATGATCTTTTAAAATTGGCAACCAAAGATGTACTCTTTCAATTTGATGGTAAACTATAATTATGTGCAAATCAATGCGCTCACCTTTGGGGCCTCTTATGGCCATTGCTTTCCTGTGCAGCATAGAAGACATGCTTGAATGCAACAACAAGATACCAGAACTCTACGGAAGGTACGTTGATGACGACACCTTAACTACAATGCCAAATATACCAGCAGCAACAGCTTTCCTTTTGGCATTAAATGACTGCCCCCATCTATGCCACAACAAACAACAAACTACCATTCCTCTTCATTAACATAGAAAAGAAAGCTGCACATTTACAAGTGTATATCAGAAACCAACAAACAATGGACTCTTTTTGCACTACCAGAGCCACGTCGACCAACGTTATAAGGGATCTCTGCTAGGAACTATGCTAAACAGGGCTCATCGCCTTTCATCATCATGGGAACTACTCTCAAAAGAATATGAAAACCTCAAGCGGATGTTTCCAAGACTAATGTACCCCGCGAACCTCATAAATATGACCATAAACCCTTTCCTGAAATCTGTGATTTAACCCGATCATGACCAAAATCCTTCTGAGGCTGACACACTCTCCATATTGTACCACCCTTTAAAGACCAGGGGTCCACTAAATGCTGTTCATAGACAACTGAAAGATCTTGAAAGGAAAATCAGTGCTAATTTGCAACCTGTGTACACCAGTCCAAAAATCAGTCACAAAGTCTAGCTGCAGGAAATAGGCCTCCTTGGTACCAACCAATGCATTGTTTACACCTTTAAGTGTGATCAGTGTATTGGTTGTACCAAGTGCCACCCTCATCAGCACATTGAAGAACATATAAGAGGTAAATCAATTGGCGAAAACATAAGACTAATAGACTATAAATCTAGTATGCTACTGAAAAAAGATATTACAGGCTTACTTCTTTTTACTTTTTTTGATTCTCTTGAATGGCCTTACATGCTTGACGCGCTAAAAGCTTTTGGTTTCAGCAGGTCATTAATCAAGTGGGTGAAAACGTTTAAAACTGAAAGTTGCATTTTAAACAATGGATGGGCAAGTAATTTTTTTGAGACCTAAAGAGGGGTTAGGCACAAGGCTGCCACTCTCACGTTATCTCTGTGTTATCGGCAGAAGGACTATCTTTAAGTACTAGCCACAGCAATAAGAAATAATGAAAACGTAAAAAGGAATATCTGTAAACAATAAGGAAATCAAGATAAGTCAATATGCTCACAACACAACATTGACCTTAAATCAGTCCAAAAACTCTTTTCTTTCACCTCTTACAATGCTCTACGATTTTAGCAGAGCCTCCAGGCTTAGATTGAATGATAAGAAGACGGAAGCACTACAGATTGGTGCAAGTATTGCAAATGACAACATCCTACTACCAGGCATGGAATTTTTAAATTAAAATAAGCTTGGGCTAAACTCTGGGCTATGGATATCAATGGACTCAGATTTGTCCTTACGCCTGAACTATGACGAAAAACTAGAAACGCTAAGAAAATCTTAAATTGTTGGAATTATCAGACTTATGTTGTAAGGGAAAATCACTGTGATTAAATCTTTAGCCATTTCTCAGTTAGTATATCTGCTCTCACCTGTTGGTTCAAATAACAAAATATTGCAGGAAATAAAAGAATTTCTTTACCATTTCCTCTGGAATGGCAAAAGAAACAAGATAAAGCAAAAAGTTACGATAAGCGATCTGTGCGATGGTGTAGTCATGTTAGATCTTATCTCCTTCAATAAATCTCTAAAGACCACATGGATTAAGAAAATTAATACTTACGATGGAAAAAAGATTTTTTTAGATATAGTTCTCCAAAAATATTGTTGCCAAAGCTTCTTTTCCCACAGTCTTAAAGTTAAAGATATCACAAAGTTAATTGTAGCTTTAGACGGGGTTTTTCAAAGAAATACTGGAAATCTGGGCAGAACTAAATGTTGAATCTCACATAATATTGAGAGATGACTTTATAGAACAATCACTGTGACACAACTCCCTCATAAGGATTGCAAACAAACCTGTTACTTTTAAGGATTGGCTTTTCGAAGGGATATCAAATTCTCTCCCTAAAGGAGCTCAGCTCAGCCTAAATTATGACTTTGTCCCATGCCCACTTGGTTACAATGGAATGCTGATGTAAAGGCCCTCAGAGCTAAATCAAATCTTCAAGACGCAAAAGACGGTAAGAACGTCCATGAAACGCTTAGAAATAACATTTCACTGGCTCCAAAAGTAACAACTTTAATTTACAAAAGAATAGTTTTACAGAAGAGTCTAACCCCAGAATCCAGTCAAACGAAATGGCAGAGAGACTGCAGCTTTTCGGATATTGATATTGAGAACATTAACTGGTCAGGAGCTTACTAAATTTTAATTCCTGCTTAGATGGGTGATAACTAGCACCTTCTTGTTTAGGATTGGCATGCAGGATAATGAAAACTGCTTTTTTTGTAACATTTTTCCTGAGACTTTAATGCATGTTTTCTGGTCCTGCACAAAAATATCTTTTTGGAGGGAAGTCATTAGATGGTTGCAAGATGCTAATCTACTCTCTAAAGATTACTACCATTGCCTTGGGATTGAAACCAGACAAATCCAATTTTGCAATTCAAATTAATCACTTTTATTCTAGTAAGATATCACATATGGCTCGTTAAAACAAAATCAAAGAGCTATCCTAGTTTTAAACACTATCTATATCTCCTCAACTTACGATGTGAAATAGAATCAAAAGCAGGGGAAGCAAAGAAATGGGAACCTCTCACTATATAATAAATGATTAATTAACATATTATATGATGCTTCCTTTTCTTGGTCTCCTGACAGTAATCTTTTGAGCATGAACCTCATGCCCTCTCTGAAGACTCAGAAGTATACCTGTTTGTTGTTTTTCGAGACAATGTTGTTCTATCAGCTTTGTATCTTGTACCACAATTAGTGTTGTAAGTGTTTTCAATAGTTTAAGTGTTTTGCAAGTAGTGTTAGTACTGCGATTAGTGTTAGTTGTATGACTTGTATTCTAAGTAATATTAAAACTTGAAAATGATTATCTGTATGTATATTCTTCTGTAAATAGTTTAAGTACTGTATTCTGCCTGTGTATTGTGGAAGATTAAAAAAAGACATTGAAGAACATAAATCCTTTGTTGCTGGAAGGCACGTGAGAGACCATGGTATCAAGACACCTGGGCCGACTTGAGTGTTTTCAAAGAAATACCAAGGAAAATCGGATTGGTTATTCCATGAAATGTTATTTACTCACAAAAGAAAACTCACCCTGAATACGCAGTCAGACTCAATTTGTGCTAAAGTACTCATTTAATATTGGCGCCTTTCAACCATTTACACGTACTTGATGACCTTAATATGAATTTCACAACATGTTTTGATGCTTGAATAGTATAAATTAACTCCACTTGAAAAATGACTTTCTTGGCTTGAAAATGAACCCAAGATGACTTCAAAATGTTGTTTCTTCTTGCTAATTGCTATAGTGATAATCACTGTGTTTTGTGCAGTTTTGAGATCATTTTGCAAGATCATGGTAAATTTCCACCAAATCAACTGCACTAAAATTACAGGGTGGACTTCCCCATGCTCTAAGCCAAAAATTGCTGCATTTCCATATTTTCTTTCTGTTGTCTCCACCTCCCCTCACTTAGTGCTCAGAGCAAAAACGTCCCAAGTGACTTTTTTCCTACTGCATTTGGTCATTTGGTGAAATCGTGGCCAAATTTGGCACGATAAACACAGCGGTTAAGTTATGGAAAAAGGTGGTAGGGGCGAGAGGATGGAAATTTAAAAATACTGGGGGAATTTTATTTTATTTTTTTTTTTGGGGGGGGGGGCTTCTTTTAATCGCAATGACCTATGTTTTGGCATACAGCATGGGGAAGTTCAACCTGTAATTTTAGTGCAGTTGATTTGGTGGAAATTGGCCACAATTTTGTGAAATGACATCAAAACAAACAAAACAAAAAACAAAAACAAAACTGCAAACAAGCAGTTTATGTAACACCAGCATGAATACGTTGGTGTAGTGACAATGCGATTGGACTATTAAGGTGTAAAATGAGAAAATGACTGAGCTGTGTCATTGTTTAGGTAGTAACAACTAGGTGGTTGCCTGCATATGTTGCAATACTTTGTCTACAAAACTAAAAACTTCCCTCCTTCTTTTCCTGTACTTAACGCTTAACAATACTTGTATGGTATGTGGCAATTGATAGGTCAACATTGCTGGGTTCAGCAGCAACAGCCAGTGTTATGTGTACTCTACACCAGGTTGTGATAGACTGTTCACAGTCCTCTATTTACCTGTGTGTCAGTGAAGATTGTACACCTCTCAGGAACTGCCATCATCATGGTTTCTAATGGCAAGCACAAATGGCAAGTACAAATCTACCAGGTCAGGAGTGGGGAAGACAGATGGGAAATTTTCCCCTCACTCAGTGCTAAGATTGTTGTTTACCTTGGGTAAAGGTGTATGATCTCTATAGACTTACAGAAAAACACAGGACATGTGAACAGTCTATGTGGTACGGACTATATATCAGACATTACACACCTTCAAAAGTTTCAAACTCAAGTGATTTATTCATCTGTTCCAGTTCATGAGAGGCATTCAGGTCATCTTCGACACTGTCTGGACAGTAGACATACAGAAAGTACTTCACCATGTCACCTGATGACCAAAGGTAATTACAAACTGTTAATAAGATGCATACTCTCATATCACCTTATATGAATGACCAGTTAGTTACATGCTGTTGGTGCAATCTAAACAAAATAATACATAAAACTTTTGAGAAAAACTACACTGAAACACTGATTATCTGGACATCCAAGGACTGCAATAAATTGACAATCAGGATAGTCATACGTCTATGACTTAAAATATGAATATTAATCATCCAAAATTCCAACTGCAAACAAACTGCCTGCCAAATTCAGCTGATCGCAACGAAGCACTTAAAACGGGTTACATGAATGTGTAATTTTGTTCCATTGAAGCTGGTAAGCTAATTTAACAATCATGCACAGAATGGACAACCTTGCACGGAAGCAAGGCAAAACGTTGCTTAAAAACATATATGGCTGATAGTATCGAGAAAGAAAGTGGTGGCCAAGAGAAACAACTCACTACCACACTATTGCAATGTCTGCTAAGTAAAAACTCTTTTAAAAAAAGGGTAGTTCTGAGTGGTGATGAATTCAAGTTAATCGAGATGCCCTTCTTCAAACAGAAGCGTACACTTGACCATGTTTAATTGCAATACTACCACATATTCTAGACTGGGAGGCAAAAATCCCTACCCTATCATAAACGAAGTGTTGACCAAAAACTCTCATTCTTGTTTAAACTGTTCATTTTCCATGACAGACTTGATTTCTATACTCTATTGCAGACTGAGCTGGTTGAAAACCATACTGTTCACAGCAGCGCATACCTACATAGCCCATATATAGCAGTAACTCCCCCACCCCCCAACCCTTGCGGCACCTTATTATGTGGGATTCCATAGGCAGACCACGTATAAAATTCATATAAAGTGTCGTCGTCAATGTAGTCACATATGGTAATTATCCACACGCTTGTCACTAAGCTGTTGGCTGGGGGTTACCTCATGTACACGATCTTGTACCTTATTATAGGAAATTAACAGTGCACTTTATTAACGCGATTTTACAAAATTCGTGTTAATTTAATCATAATTAATTTCGATGTAAATTTAATGCACGCTATTTTACAACATTGTTATTTTAAAGCACCTTTATTTCATTACAAAACCTTATAAGTTCATGACTCCTCTATTGGCTCTTCAGAGTCACTATCTGACAGGATGTCTTCATTTAAAATCGAGTTCAAAATGTCTTTTGATTGATCTTGATACTCCTCTGTCTCCCCGAGAGGATGAGGTTTTGTAAGTGCAGCAAATTTGTGTTACTGCAACAAACTGCGGTTTGGTTTCTGTCAATCAAACAAGTGAGCAGCTCTTGGTGATTTCACGGAGGCTTTGAAAGATCTTTTGAATTGATAGGGTCTAGTTAGGCTTCAAAACCAAATTTTCGGCTTTAAAAAAAACTGAGAAACATCTGTGCACTTGTCTTGGAAGGTTTTACTGACGGAAGCCAAAACACAGTTTGGCATTCAGAAATGTAAAGTGCGAGTTTGCAGAATTATGAAAATCGCAGTAAATAAAGCAAGATGCTTATCGAAAAATTCGCGTTAATTTAATGCATGTAAACCTAACTTTTGAAAAATTCACGTTAATTTAGTGTAACATTAATTTTCTTCACGTTGTCAACGTGCATTGTTAATTTCCTATGTTAAGGTAAGCTCTTAAGTTGTCTAGATTGAAAGTCTTATCCTTGGAATGAATCAATTAGCCTTAAGTTTATCGAGATAATATGCCAACATTCCCCTAAAATGTTCCTTCACAACCTGACTCGACCTTGTCAATCTGACTCAACCTGGTCACTCTAGAGTGACGTTCAGATTTGACTAACAGTATGCCATGGAGTATGGACTAGTCATGTTAACAGCAAGAATTGGTTGACTAGCGAATGTCTAGCTGCAGAGTAGATCTGAAAACTTGTTCTCCTACTCAACCTCTTACTTCCAGTCAATTTGAAGGTCGGGAGCAGCGGCAATTTGGTCTTCTAAAACAACTTTTGTGCCTGTATTGTTGGAACTTAACCAGTTACTCCACTTCTTAAGTGTTCTAACTTTAAGGTTTCTGAGATCTTTATAATTTACGTAGTTCGATTTCTTCTTGTCTATCACAAACGGCCTCAACACTTGCTTCTCTCATTCTATCCACCGTGTTTCAAAACACTCTGGCCCACAAGCCACGCTAAGCCTCACTTTAATGCAAGGTAGTACATTCTGCACATTGAAACTGGCTTATTGGCAAAATAATCCAAAAACCACACAAGAATCACTTCAGATGGTTTTGGCTGTTTGTTGTTGTTGTTGTTTTTCCTCTCTCTCTTGGAGACCTTCAATTACAATAAATGAAAGTGGAAAAATTGGGGGCCAATCGAAATTGATGGAACAGAGAATGGCATGCTATTAAGCTACAGGTATTTTCAGTCTTTGCAAGTGTAAGTGAAGATGGTAACCTTTGTGAGGATTGAGATTATCAGTTTGTGGCAAATCAATTTGAGCACAGTTCTTGATGTAGTCAGCATCAAGTTTTATCCCTGTTTCTTCTTTCAGCTCCCTCACAGCACAGTCTGCAGCCGTTTCAATAAAAAGACCTAAAAAGAAAAACAGATGTATACAGCAAAGGCCTTTCTATGAGCCATGAGCATGCAAAGAAACCCCACTTTGACACTTTTGAGTAATGGTAACCAATGCGATCCCGATAGTGTCGGCCAACATATCACCGAAAAATGTGTCAGCTGACACACTACAAATTATTAAATTTATTTGGGTTCAAAGTGATTGGTGCATGTGTTCACCGATAATTTTCAATGGATGGGCTTGACCAAATAAAAAACAGACATCCCTTGTTTCAAAGGAACAGAGGGGATTGGGTCGAGGTGACTAGTACTCACGGAGATTAGGTCAAGACAGCATTGCAAAACAAGATAGCATTGAACACGAAAGTTGTTCCTTTCGGCCTTAGCAGAGTTCAACAATTACTAGCATGTGAACATGGTAAAAGTCAAGTTTTAAAGACAGCACAAGTTGCACAGGTATGTTTTAAGCAAGCACAATGCTGACACATCACCGACACATACGTGTAGCCAACACATACAGGGTTGTCAAAAAGTGACGACCAGCAATGTTGTCAGCTACTTGTGACAACTCGCTGGCAAAAAGAGAAAAACGTAGGGAATATAGGGACCTATAGGCCCCCACAGTGCTGTCTACTTTCTTCAGTTCTCCTTCCACATAAAATCTTTCTAACAAGCCTGCACATAGCCAAAAGTTACCGACGCATGATACGTATTTTGACAAAAGTCATCAGTCAACACATTGACCAGTGAACCAACAGTCAGTCCCCGTCATTTGACCAAATGTTGGTCGACGTATTTAGTGGGATCGGATTTGTTACCATACCGACCCATTCCTACCATTTCTTTTGGAATAGAAACTTCCTACAATAATTTTTTTTACATAATCTGCATTAACAATAAAGTTAACACAGATTCAGTAAAAAAATGTGTAAAGTGGAAAACTATTTAAAGGCTCGTGCTTATGAGACGAAAATTGTTTTACGTGGCTAAATTACATTTAGGCAAGGTTAAAATCTAGACTGCTGCTCAGCGGTCAGCCCTCAGATTGCCTTGGGGGCAGCCCTAAGATTTGGAGCGCATTCCTTGTGGTCGCATTGCATTTGCTTGCTTGCTGGCCATCACAAATCCATTTTGTTAAGTATTGGGTTGTAAGTATTCCTACTGATTGTTTCAGTGTGATGATGCCTTTGGTGGTGGCCGCTCGCAGGGTTGCCACGGATACCTCCTTACCCCTGACAGATCACTTCCCAGCTCCACCAACCTTAAGGCAGCAGCTCCTAAGCTCATCTACTGTTGATGAGTTTAATGAAAATTGAAATAAAGGCAGATTTTATGAATGCTTGATATTGGGCTATTTTGCTCTCAAAATGGTCAGAGGACTGGGTTGAGTTTAATTTGAAATTCCAAGTTGTGATGTCATGTTGGTGCCAAACATTTGTTTACACTCATTCAGGTTTTGCAGCAAAACAGGATTTGATAAAGCTTCTCTAACACATCAAGCCAGCAACACAATATCACCATTGCTGTTGCTTATCTTTTGTCTCTTTTGCCATGATGGATTGCAATTCTTAGAACCAACATGACATCGGCAGTTATAATCACTTGATATTTTGGCCATGTGATTCTAGTACCATTTTTGAGGGCAAAATGGCCAAACTTAGCATGCTCACAAAATCACCAATTTTTATCTTTGGCTAGCAATCTCAAACTTTGAAATCGTGTATGTGAGAGGGTAAATTGTATAGCAACAAAAACAATAATTTTCACTTCACAGGCACTTTAACATGGTAATCCCCTTTCTTAAAAACCTTGAAGTTTCAATATGAAACTTGGCAAACAATGGTGCTGAGTCTGAAAGTCAAAGCTTGGCCACATTGGTCGGAGATAAAAGCTCTCTCTAATGCATTGTCTTTGTAGCCATCAGCCTGATTATTGAAAGTCAAATGATTGACGCAACAGTAGTTATTGTCTATGATTATGATTTCCAGTAATGCAAAAAACTAATGTTCCTCTATTGTTCTACAAACCTGTTGAGAGCATTCTGTGTTTGAAGTTTCCTTTTGGAAGGCCCCACGGATGATAATGATCTTCAGAGTGGTAAATATCACTTGCCTGACGACGTTCAAGCTCATCTGCTGCCCTAGCCTAAAATGATGCCATAGTTGCTGAATTTGCCTAAAAAGCTACTGTCTGCCACTCGGCCTTGTGAAAATTTAACTTTCATCACAATTCACAAACATACCAGTTGTTATACAAGATGTTATACATGTTTACAAAAACTTTGGTCACATCATTACCTACCCTTTTTCTTTCAGGGCTAAGAGGGTATATCAAAGCCAAAAAGGTCTTGCACACTTAAATCTTAACTGTAAGTATATGGTATAAGGTGGCTCAGTCATATAGAAAGATCACTTTGAGTCAGAAATTGAGTCATGAGTACTCAGTAAATGTAACAAATAGAAGAATGAGTACAGCATACTGTATAGGGAAGGGACTAGGATTAAGAACTAGGATTTGTTGACCTCAGAAAATAGAACACTACCTACGATTACGTTTTCAACGTTAGAATGATCTGATCATTGAATTGAAGTAAAAGACACAATTTAAGCAGTTGCATAGAAGCCTGAAAAAGTCCAGGCTTGAACTGTACTTGAGCCCATGACCGTGCAATTATGCTGCACACTGCTATTCTGAGCTATCAAACCAGCTGGGAAAAGGTCAATTGTGAGTTTGTATAATATCCCCTATGAGGTGAATAGGTGCGAAATATAAATTAACAATCTGTCTCTATCAACCAATTTCTACTCTTGTTACATAAAAAGCATCTCACTAAAACTGGTGACTCAAGCATACCATAATAATATATAAACAATACCACAGGTTGAGGTTGAGTGTTTGACTTACTGAGTTGTCACAATCGATAAAACAGTTGACTGATTGCCCTGTGATGGAAAATATCAGACATTGATGTTCTGTCCAACATGTTAATAGAATCATTGGTTACTTGATCACACACTTTTTTCCGAGACACAATATTAAGATTCCCACCAAGCAACATCTAGTATTTTGAACTGAAGAAATAATCCTCACACTTTCTGGACAATTTAAGCAATTGTCTCATATGCACTTGAAAAATTCAAGTGACTTCAATGGGATTCAAACCCACGACGTTGGAGTCACTTGAATTTTTCAAGTGCATATAAGAGACAATTGCTGAAATTGTCCAGAAAGTGTGAGGATCATTTCTTCAGTTCATTTCTAACCTACACTTCATCATTTCATTCATCTGGTATTTTGTTGTACAATAAGATCAATCAGCTGTAACAATGAACACAACAACCTTATGATGTTAGAACACTCAACCTGAATCTGCAGTGAAAAAATATTAAAGATGTTCTCATTTATGGGCTGTTCTTTGGGGACATGAGCCTTTACTTCCCACATCAATACTAACCTTCAATACTTCAAGATCCTTTGGAAGAGGATGGTCTAGCACAGTGCACCACCTCTTATTGAATTTCCACATGTAGGAAAATACTTGTTGCAAAGCTTCTTTATTCATAGTTGCAATGCTTTGCACCTCTTCTGACATCCAATCACAAATGTGTTCGGTGACACTTTGGATGTCCAGCTGCATATGACGACCAGAGACCCTGCGACGAAAATACTGTGCCAAAGCTGCTGCTACATTTACAAATGCTTGGCTTGAGAGATATCTCTTAAGAAGTACCTGTAGTGAACTAACCAAGATGAAGAACATCAGTGTTATTCAACTCCTATAAAGACTAAGAACATATTAAGTGAAAGTTAATGGTGATACCAGGTTGCTGCAGTAACCCACTACTACTCCATTCACTTGATCTAGTTCTCATACTTTGCAATACACTGAAATTCCCTTAGTCTTACCGTAAATCCTCTATTAAGCCCCCCGGGGGGCTTATTTTTTTCAAGCACTTTTGAGGGGGGGCTTAATAGAGAGGGGGGGCTTAAAAGAGAGGGGGGGCTTATTTAATTTAGCGAAACGCATCACCTGTAGCAAAACTACCGTGGTATCAGACAGAGTGTACTTGCGTGTTGTACAATTAAAGTCACTGTCAAAAGTATTTAATTCACTTGTGGAAGCCTAAAAAAGCAATATGAACTTCCAGCCTGAATAAACCATAACTGATCAGTCCACGTTAATCGCTATTTTTTTTGCGAAGAATACAGGATGAGGGGAGGGGGACGGGGGCTTAATAGAGAGGGGGGGCTTATTAACTTTCCTCCTCTGAAAAGGGGGGGCTTATTAGAGACGGGGGGCTTATTTGAGAGGGGGGGCTTAATAGAGGATTTACGGTAATAAAGAAATTGCAAAAGATAATTTATTTACTATTTCTTTGTTCTTTCTAGACAGACAAGACAGGAAGTTAAAGGGAAAACCTAACAAGAATCTGAATTGAAGATTGAAGAAACTAATTTGGTTGAGTTTTTTTATTTCTGACATTTGCCATAAACATTTTTTCACTAGGAAGGCAGAAAAATGTTCACCCTGACTGTGGACCTTGAAACAAAAGTACAACACCACAGCTTGTTAGCACTGGATCTGGTGTTTCCGGAATAATGACATCAGCACATCTCTCAGCTTGAAGAGCCACCTTACCACTGTGATCACAATACTGGGCATCAAGACCAACAATGCGACAACCTGAAAGTCACAAGAACATGCCATCATATCAAATAACTTGACACACAATAATCGATCAAGCCACTAAGACCAATCACAATCTTTATTTGGATAGTAAACCCAACCAATCATTTATAAGTTAACTGAGCATTTAAATTGTTTGGCTACCCGTGCAACAAGTTGTCAAATTGGGGACAGCACTTGCTTCCCATCAATGTCACCAGTTTCATTCCCAGATTTGGAGTCATTTGTGGGTCGACTTTGTCGGTTCCGACTATGCTGCTCTGAGCAGGTTTTCTCTTGGTACTACAGGTACTTCCCCTCTCCTCAAAAAACAACACTTGCTTTCCTTTTTACCCAATTTCAATTGCAGTGCCCTCAACTAGTGCTTGCGCACTGAACAAACTCACACTTGCTATCAGAGTGGTTTCCAATTCAGTGCGAAAACTAATTAAATACTTGGCTGATTTTGGTTTTGGTTTTGGTTTTAAAAACACTTGTGCAAAGTCTTCAACCAATGTGATGAAAAACCAAAACCAACTGCAACTTTTGCTCTCACTGGCCATTTAAGGTGGCTCTATATAGTTTTTTGGCGTGCAAAGCATGGGTACCAATGGCGCGAACGCAGTACCTCAACTTCAAGAATTTCTGTTTTGATGACGTCACGAAAAACAAAGATTTTTGAGTGATCTTATAATGCATATTGGGCGTGTTCCAGACAGTGAATTTTGTTTAAAATTGGCACATGGATAGGATTTTTCTTTTTCTCACTGTTAGGAAAAAATCATCAAATTTTATACATACATTAATGTAATACGTGTCAAAAACGAAAATTGCGAATTCCTTCGAAAAATTATGCACAGATTTTCTTGTAGCTTTGTCAGTTGAAACTCCTTGGATGTTTACTGTTTCCCGAAAAACAAAGAAAATTCACCGTGTAGAAACGTAGATACACCCTCTAGAAGTCAGGTATGTTAAAAAAACAAGTCAAGCATTTCTGTCAGTAGTTGCCATAGCAACAACATTCAGGTTCTGAAAGAGTCATCCATACGTAGTCTAAGGGTGTAGGTTTCTATTATTGCCCTTTTAACCGAGTGCTATGTGATAAACATTTGCCAAGGGATAAATTATTTATGCGTATGTAATATCCAAAGCTTTGTACAATACTATATAGAGCCACCTTATTACTAACTTACTTTATTTTGTGGTTGGCTAAAGGGTCTATGTGCTTCAGAATGTGATTGTGCCTCTATGATGTCCCAACTAAATGATCAAACATTTTCAATTGATCATTTTGCAGGGGGGTTAACTGTGTAATTGCTTTGTCCCTTCACAGAAAATAGGGTGCTGTGTTGGTGAGGAGTGAAGTGGTAACATCTGGTATCACTTGTCTTAACAAAGTACATTGGCCACTGCACACACATTTCAATGCTGACAATTCAAGCACTACCCATTTGTCACGTGAGAGCAAATAAGGGAATTGTGGGTTGTCACCAGTTATGCTGTGGTCAAATCACCTACCGGCAAGCCCACACAAGGATGGGGTGAACTCAGATGTTCTAATTTCACACTTGGCTGCCATTAGTGAGAAGACTGAAAGTTGCTGTGTTCTGGAAACCACTTTCAAAGGGAGAAAATGCTCCAAGACATTATTAATCTCCTTTTAAGCCTTATAAACTTGTCTTTTCAGAGCAATACTCATTTCTGTTGTAGCCCGTTTTTTTGTCTCTGCCTGGGAATTAGAATGTTAAACACATCTGCTTTTAAAAATTGCTGCTTATCAAGTCTATTCATTAATTTGTCCCCTTTTCTGTCATGAACAGTTATCTTTCAAAAGCAATACTCTTTTCTCTTATTTCTATTCGCCTTTCCAATTGAAGTGTGAAGCAATTCACAGTTTGCATATTTTCTGTCCAAGACTCCTGATCAGTGATTTCACTGTCTGTAAACCAATAAAGCACAAGCCCTACTTCCCCAAACTAATCTGTGGCTTGTTTCCCACTCTCCAGTCAAGATCACACATGTATCAAAAGAAGAAGCTACAATTATGATATATAGCTGACACCAAAATGTAAACACATTTACAGTGGCAAATTTACCTTATCAACCAAGTTAATACCAAACTTAAGTAGGTGCAAGCATGTCTTGCAGGATTTTTTTTACAGTCTGGGTATAGCTGTCAAAATGCAAAATTGTTGAAGGAAAGCACCAAGCTACATAATGATTTCAAAACCTGCATTTCATTTCAGAGCTATGGACCAACACATTGATTGATGGTTGTGCCATTACCGGGTTCAAGAAGAACAAGTGACATCGTACGAGTGTTGAATATGTTACGAGTTCCTGGAATTCTTGTACAATACAAGATAAATGATGTATCTGCATCCCCAACAATAACAATGTTTTTCTTCTCCTTCCAGATTTCACCAACTGTAAAGTCTTGTCTGTGATCTTGTGGAAGCTCAAATGTTCTTGCTTCCAGATTTCTCCCAGTGTTTGCATGAGATTCACTTGGATCTAACTTCTGCCTTTTCCTTAGAATAGCTTGTTCCCAAAAGTAATCTACCTGCCTCCTGTTATTGGATAAGAGTAAAGTACATTTCAAGGACAGTTGAAAACATCTTATAAACTGAAAGTGGACTTCAGTGTCAGGCTTGTGCCATGAGCATTTGCTCATCACTGTACACAAACTATCATAATTGCCCCCGCAAGCTTTTGGCCCAGAGGCCATTAAACCCAAGGAGGCATCTTAGAAGTCCCTGCATACATGTAGTTAGGTAAAATGACTACTCATATCAGCAGCATCAGTGAACTTCAGTGTTTGCAGTCACTGGCGTAACTGTTGTATTGAATTGTTGAGTTCAAAGCTAAGTAACTCAACCTCCTGAACTCATTTTGGCTTAATCTGGTTAGAGAAACAGGTCAAAATAATCTCAAGCTAGAAATACTGTAGGTCCAACTCAGAACAAAACAGCTTGCAGCATGTGGGAAAGTGTTTCTAATGACCTCATTCAGCCTGTGAATAAAGAACCTTACAATTTTATTTGGAATGGTAGAGATGAGGTCAAACACATGGCATTAATAAATGACATTGAACATGGCGGACTGAAGATGCTTGATTAATGCACAAAGAGTAAATTGCTTAATGAAGTACTTTGAGGATTATGTTAGTTCTTGGATGTTTTTCTTGGATCATTATTTGGGGAAAATAGGTGGCAGGTTTATTCTTAAGTGTCAGTTTGATAACCATAAGTTACCAATTGCTCTTTCTGTGTTTTTTTTTTATAAAGACTGTCTTGATGTTTGCTCTTTTCTCATGGAGGGATGTGTTTACTTATGAAGATGCAATGAACCAAGTAATTTGGAAATAATACGTAGAGAAGGAAAATCTGTGTACCAATATCCACTCTGTAATTGTGGCATAGTTAAAGTAGGGGATTTGGTGTCACATGATCATAGTTTTGCCAAAGTGAGAAAGTTATGGGAGCCCAACCACCACCAATTGGTCAATTATTTTTTTTTAATGGGGGTGGTCAGTGCTATACAATATGAATGGCGATTCATCATGAAAGAAAATGCTTTTACAACTGCATCTTTTTAATGAAAATATTCTTTTTTTTAACCGCACCCTTTCAATGCATACATTGCTTTTGCCAGTAAAGGAAGAGATGGTTGATCTTTTAGGCACCTCATTCAAAATTCTTTATAAGGAATTTCATTCACATAAAGTGATCCCACCAACTGCTCAAGCCAGATTAATTGCACAATAGGCAAACCTTCCAGTTGAATGGAAGAAAATTTCTTCTCTAGCTTTTAACGCTACTCTGGATATGAGATTAACGGTTTTACAATAGAAATTGTTAAACCGTAACTTATATACTAATAGTAGGCTTTTTGCATTTAAAATTGTGGATTCACCCCTTTGCACGTTCTGTAAATTGGAAGAGGAATCCCTCGACACTTGTTTTACTGCAAAATGGATAGCCATCTATAAAGATTAAGAAATGGAAATCTCCCTTACTGACGGTCGTTTTGGTAAATTTAATTTAGAAAAGGATTTCACGATAATTAATCACATTGTCATTGGCAACATTTTTCATTTATAGATGAAAGCTGGATCAATCCAGGTATTGATGCAATTATAGCTAAAGTAAGAGCTGCTTATAATCTGGAACTTATATAGTGAGGAACAAGGCTGCCCTCCTACGACATTACACTCAATGGGTATTACTTATTTCTAATTTTTCTTGAGGCTCTTACGATCATTTTTGTATGCGCCCTTTTGTACATTATTGTACGTTTGTTTGCATACTCATGAAAATGGATTGCATTCGATGTTTTATGCTGCGCACTTGCTTACATGTAACCCTTCAACAGTGTTCTGAATATACTGTACATGCAAATCCAATTGTTTTACTTTAAAGTCTAACTTTTATGGCAAGCCACTGGTCAATGTTTGTTTTTCATGTGAGTTTTTCACACCCTCGGTAGTATAAGGAATGGGGGTTCTGGCGCAGTAAGCAAGACAAGAGTGGCGGTCTGGTGCATGCATACCCAGCAGGGCTCCATTTTCTCCACGGGGCCTTTCACCTCCCCTTCCTTAGGAATGGGGAGTTCTGGTGCAGCAAGCCTAAAGCATGAGAAAGAATTGCCCATTCTTTTTCTCCTCTTAAGGAAAATTTCTCACACAGAAAATTCCCAATTCTTTCTGTAGGACGGGGGGCTTTAACCGACACAAAGAATTGCCATGTTCTTGTTCACTATAATGATGTGGACGCTGCACCAGTGGAGGGAATCTCGCATTGGTCAGCACTCGCCGCTGCAATCTTGGGATTGCGTATTAGAGATTGGAGGACAGAATTGTGTGAGAGTGAGTTGAAACTTTCGAGATGGTCAGGTGGTGCCAAGACCCCGAGTGCCAGACACATGCTTTGGAAATTGACGACATTTTGGTCAAGATGAATGACATCCAACAGTCTTGAATTCACTCAGGCCTAGGTTAATGATCTGAAGAAGCAGCCAATGTCTTCTACTAGTCAAGTTCCAAGCGAAAGTGACCCCGTGACAAGACTAGAGGATCTTGAAAATGATTTTGCTGATTTACAAGATAAAATTCACGATTTAGAGAACAGGTCACGCCGAAACAATTTGTGCTTCGAAGGCGTGCCAGAACAAGATGGCGGTGAAAAGTCCTGGGAAGCAACCGAGAAGTGATTCAGAGAGGTTGTTTTAACAAAGCTTGGAGTGCCCGCAGATATTGTTATCGAACCGGCTCATCTTGTTGGTCAATGACAGAGCACCCAAAGGCCACGCACGATAATTGCAAGATTTCTCAATTTCAAAGATAAAGGAAAAGTACTTCAAGCAAGAAAGCGGCTTGCAGGTACTAATATTTACATCAACGAAGATTTTTCTGATCATATAAAAATGATTCGTAAACACCTCCGGCCCAAAGTGAAAGCAGCACGTCAAGCTGGACAACGTGCATTCCTATGCTATGACAAGATTGTTTTTTTATGATCAGCAAGCCTCAACAGCAGCTAATACCACTGTTATAACCAATGGTATCCCCGATCAGCCTCATGAAGTACATGCAGATCGGTCTTGTCCAATTACTGAAATCGTTGGTGATCAATCTCATCAATCATAGAGAGTTAAGTTTGTAACTTACTGGTGTAACGGTTGTTATTTATTGAACTGAATATGTATAACTGTGCGTATTGTAAAAATTTTACTAATCCTACTAACCCTCCTAACTGGTTATGTTTCGATTGTGTAGCAAATATTTTTCCATTTAATCATCTTGATGACTTTTCCTTTAATCTTGAAATTTTTGAAAATGTTTATGGTACTGTTAATTTTGATACCGATCACTTAGCAAGTCTCTGTTTCAATCCTCTGGAATACATTCAACACACTGGTAAATTTAATGATCTAGACCCTGATTCAAATTTTAGCCGAAGTTCCAGTACTTGTGATTACTTTGTCGAAGGTCAGCTGAATAATCTCACAGCTGCTCGAAATGACATTGATCTGTCGGTATTACATCTAAATGCACGTAGTCTTTACGGTAACTTTGAAAAGTTTAATCAATTATTAGGATCGCTTGATCACAGTTTTTCTGTCATAGCAGTAACTGAGACATAACTGAGCTAAATGAGTCTACCTCGGATCTGGTCAATATTCCTGGTTATAACTTTGTTTCGGTTCACAGAATACATGAAATAGGTGGTGGAGTTGGCCTTTATTTACGGAAACAAGTTGAATTGAAAGGTAGACAAGAACTCAACTCTTCATATCCTAATTGTTTCGAGGCTGTATTTACTGAAATCATTGTCCCCAGGGGAAAAAATATTATAATTGGTACAGTGGAACCTTGATTTAACGAACCTTTATTTAACGAAGTCCTTGATATAACAAATGATATCCCAAATGATATGTCCCAGCCAAAGTTATAGTAAAATGTATGGCATAGAACCTCGATATAACGAACCTCGACATAACGAACCTTGACATAACGAATTCTTCAATGTAGCGAACATAATCCGGAAGCCCAAACGTATAATCTACCTCGATATAACGAATTACAATGTCAACACTCGACAGAAGATAAATGCTGAACAGATCAACAGTCAACAAATCCTTTAAACCTTATGGTAGAGACAGCAACCATTCAGACAACAGCTCATTATGTCACAGACATTGGCGCGATAGTATTTCGACATCAATTAACCTCTGCTTTATCTTCTTTGTCTCTTATTAGTTCTCTTAACATCTTCACTTTCGAAGGCTTCTTGTGATAAAACGAATATGAAGCCGGAATTTCAAGTCCAATGCCCTTGTTTCTCCGTTTACCAGTCACTTCCACAGAGATTTGTCCTCCGCGTTTTAAATACAAGTGAAATACATGTGACAGTGTCAATGGCACATGACCTACGGTCTGCGGCATGCCTCCTTGATCTTGAACCCGTTTAACGGCAACAGCATGGGTGTCGTGTGGGTTATCAGGCTCATGCTGCATAAAAATACACACACCTATGAGATCAATTCATTCATTAATACCGTAATGCCAAATTCTCAAAGAACTAGGGTTTTTTTTTATGGCCAACGTTCTGTTCTCTACATTTGACATTGTTAAACAAGTCTTACCTCGCAATCCAGAACTTCACCAACAACTGAATCCCAGATATCCTTATACACATGGTAGCCTCGAATACAAGATTGAAAGGAATAAGTTGTTGCTTCCATTGATGTATCTTTTAAAAACTATAACATCAAATGAATCACTTCGCAGTAACGCTAACGTTTCACAGCCCTAAACAGTAACTGTACAATGCAGGCCACACAGATCTTCTATTTCCTGTAAACGGTGTATGCAAGACACACACCTTATGCAATCAAACAAGGTGTGAGATTTCATCACTTTTAACTAATTAAGTTAAATTCCAGCACGTACACTGCGCTAAGTTAAATATTTCCAGCACGTACACTGCATTAGGTTATTTTGTGATGTAAAAAGCCATGTGCTTCTACCATCCCTGTTGAATTCCTTTCTTGTCACTGAGTGCAGTAAGCAATGTTCCTATGGCAAGCCTCGAGAGTGCAGCACGAGAAAGCGGGGCGGCTTCCAGTTATACTGCTTCTACATCGCAGTCGATGAAGTCCAAGAAACAAGAGACAAAGAAGAGACGAGTTCTGACCTTGGAGAGAAATATAAACTGGTCAAAGCAATTAAGAAAGGAGAGAAACACAGTTGTGGCTAAACGTTTTGACTCGCCTTTGCCACAGTCTACTATCCCGACCATTATGAAGAAGAAGGACGACATTGTTACATTGTTAGTGCCTTTGAAGGAGGACTGCACACAGACAAACGAAAGAAGATGAAACAGTCGACTTTTCCAGATCTGGACAAAGCGCTCTCTGAATGGTTGCGCAAGGTTCGAGCCATGAATATCCCTGTTAGCGGACCACTCTTGCAGGAAAAAGCCCAGTATTTTGCAGAACAGTTGGGGCACGAGAACTTCAAGGCAAGTAATGGCTTTCTAGATAAGTTCAAGGAAAGACATGTAATTACAGGCCAGGCTGTATGTGGTGAAGAGAAGAGCGTAGATCCTGGTATTGTTGAAACTTTGAGTGAGCGTCTCCTGGATATTTGCCGAGGCTACAGTAAGAAAGATCGCTTCAATGCTGACGAAACTGGATTTATGTGGAAAGCTACCCCGACTTAGACACTAAACTTGAGAGGAGAAAAAGGTACTGGTGGTAAGAAAAGTAAAGATTGTGTGACAGTCCTTGTGGCCTGCAACCAGGACGGCACAGAGAAGCTACCCCTTTTGGTGATAGGAAAATATGCTAAACCCAGATGTTTTAGGCACATTAACATGAATTTGCTTCCTGTCACCTATGAGTCTCAAACGAAAGCTTGGATGGACAGTGCTCTATTTGAAAAATGGGTTCGTCAAATTGACAGACAAATGAGAGTAGCAAATCGCCATATTCTGTTATTTATAGATAACTGTTCTTCTCATGTTAGTGTCACTGGTCTGACGAACGTAAAGTTGATCTTCTTTCCTCCTAACTGCACAACCAAGTTACAACCGGCAGACCAAGCCATAATCCAGAATGTTAAAGTCCATTATTGCAAGACAATGATCAGAATAATGTTGCAGTGTTTAGATGAAAATAAGCCTGTTGAAGCAATCAACCTCAAAGATGCTGTTTTTATGATGGCCAAAGCCTGGGACGATGTAAGCATCACGACCATCATCAACTGCTGGAATAAAGCAGGATTCCCAGATGACGTAGCAGAGCCCTCTCATGATCCATTTGAGTCGGACGAGGAAGAAACAGATGAATCTGACGGACTGACAGAGGCCTATGGG
>BLFK01000291.1:116539-124039 GCA_014634185.1 Astreopora myriophthalma
TCATCAAAAAAGTCTGAACCGACCCTAACAATGACACAACAGCTGCAAATGTGGGCTTTGCCAAACAAAAAGGGAGGTTAAAACACAATTGGGCACCAAAATGGACAAAGCGATAACAGCCAACTTGGACATGGCCAACCACAAAAGCACAAACCTTGGCACTCCTCCTGGCCACGAAAACAATGCCCCGGTAAATGTGGGGTTCTCCAATGCTGGGCTCAGCACGTCAAACTCAAATCTTGCCAGAACCCTGACCCAGCAATACAAACAATACGTCGACCAGTCCCATATCAGCAACACCCATCCACCCAAAAATGTTCTGGATTATGCGATAAAAGATGTAGACGAAATTTCCTCGGAAGACAACATCGAAGTCACAAGGATTGCCGACTTTGCCCAGATCATCTACTTGTACGACAAACGCGTGATCTTTGTCAAACTAAAAAAAAAACGGGCAACGACTACCAGTCCCAGCTCGGCTTCAATTACTTCCTGTTGCACGAGGCTGGCAAAGAAAAGCACTACACCGTTTGTGTCGAATGGATAACAACGGATTACACTGCTTGGGCAAAGGTGCAAACAGACTTTTATCCCTATGTCAACAAGCTCCCCGCCATGACGGCGAAGAAACAATTCCCGACATGCACCGACCAAACTGTGTTTTACACAAGGAAAATTGTCCATGCGCATGAATTCGTTTGCTTTCAACCCCGATCTATCTGTACTGCAGCATAGACATAACTGGGGTAAGCCCCACCTACCCAGACAACGGGGTAGATGGGACAGTGAGCGACATGAGCCTGCACTTCTGACTATCATGGTGTCTACGTGGCCTCCAAAACCACGGTGGTGGGTGGCATCTCTTTGAACCCCGCGGTTCTTGGGGTGATAACCGGGGCTGGGTTCACCACAAAATTGCTTGCTTCTTTGAAAAGATATGACAAAAAAGTCAAAAGGGCCAACTTCGCCCGAGGCAAGTACAAAAAAATTCTCAATGAGATTCGATTTTACCTTCGTAGCAAACCCTTCGACAAAAAGGCCTTCCTCGATCGCCTGAAGCGTTCAGACGACTTTGTCTCCAACCACTGCATGGAAATCCCTGAGAAACTGAAGGCCAAATACAACAAAAAGTGGACTGCCTTTCCTATATGAGCTCTCAAAGGTCTACTACAGCCCCTGGGGCTACTGGAAAGGGTACACTGCCGTCCAAAAACTTGTCGCAGCAGCGAAGGTCTCAGAAGTGGTTGCCAAGGAGTGGCTCTGGAAACAGGCCACCTGGCAGGTCTACCTCCCTGGGCCGAGATACGTACCGCTCCCGCAGTTCAGCGTCCCCGTGCCCAATTCTGTGCACCAAGTCGACCTTCTCTTCTTACAGCACAAGGTGGGGCACAAGGTCTACAAGTACACACTCACCGTGGTGGACTTGGCCTCCTGCTACAAAGCAGCCGAACTGCTTACGTTGAAAGGAGCTGACCAAGTCGCTAAAGCATTTGCCAGAATTTACTGGCAGGACCCATTGAAAGGGCGAGCAGAGCAGGTTCACCCCAGGAGGGAATTCATGGGCATGGTTACCAAAGCTATGGAGAAGGAAGCATATTTGCCACGGGGGTGTGGACAACCACCAGGACCAAGTGATTGTCAACACTTCAACCGGACACTTGGCGAAAGACTGTTCGGGCACCAACACGCCATTGAGAAGCAGCTTCCTCTGGGCCAGCGGTCGGTTCGGCCTCCTGCCGTTGTGAAAGCTTTGAACAGCGAGGTGACACGGCTGATTGGTATGAACCCTGTGGGCCTCATCCAGGCCACGAGGGTGGTGCAAAAGCTCTCCTCTGTTGTTCCTGGGTGCCCCATTGGTCTTTGGAATGCCTCCCTTCAGGCATTGGTGTCCAGTACCTCTACCACGGATCCTGTCTGGTCCATGACCATTTATCGGTTCCTCTTCCACGGAGCTGCCACCAGGCAGGGTCCTATATCGCTTGGAACTCCTTGATATGGGACTCCATTGACACACCGATGCGTCAATGACCATAGGCGAGCGTGGTGATCCCATTGTCAGAGATCCATCGCTTGGAGTTGTAGGGCGAAAGCGCCCAAGCTGGAAGGTCTCATCCTTCATCTTCCCCGGCACCTTTTTGTTGGCTGTGCTGTCGAGCGGGTGGTCACAGGGGTATTTGCTGGTGTCATAGAGGTGCTGCTGGACAGCGATGTCCTTGTACACATCCACCGCTTGGATCTCAACCTGGAGAGAGTTGGTATCCATGTAAAGGAGCCCGTACTGGGCTCACAGCTGATTGTAGAAGTCATACATGTGCAGCTTTGAGAGATCCAGGACAGTCATTCCCATGTAGATTGGCTTGCACAGGACAAACTGACTCTTGTGTAGCTGGATCACAGCAAGATCAGCATTGAACACCATCACTCTCTCGAAGGCAGGGCCTGCCATCATCCGCTGCAGCTTATCCATTTTGCGTGATCACACTAGCCAAATGTCAACATGCTTGCGCAGGCTTTCACAGGTTTTCCCATACAAGCTGTTGTTCATAAGCTTGTAGAGATCCTTCTCGAAATCCGTTGTGGCTAGCTTCCAGTTTTGGTGATGTAGGGGGCCATCTATGGGCTCTGCCAGAATTGGAGGGCCTGTGGACCTTGCTTAGTCGCAGGCCCAGTGACAGATAGAGCTGCCGATTCCACTAGTGGGCAACATCATGCTCTTTGCCCTGCAGATTGGGCATGAGCTTCTCGACCTTGGAGGCTTCGCCACTGAGGAGCCCGTCAGGCGGCAGGCCTCCAATCCTTATGGCGAGCTATTCGCAATTCTCAACCCACCTGAAGCCACCCAACCACAGGGGCTGCGACATAGCCCATTCATAGAGGTTGTTTGCCTCCAAGTGCAGGATATGCATCATGGGCTTCTCTGGGTCATGTCCTTTAACGAGGGGATTGTTGGTGCAGGTGTAACACTCAGACACCATCCCAGCGATATCCCGCCGTGCACCCCCTTCTCAACAAAGAGGTGCATGTCATAGTCACAGCAGCTCAAGCTCCATGCCAGTGCTCTGAAGCAGCGCATCCCACAAGAGGTTCAGCCTGCTATAGTACCACGCAAGGTTGAGGCCATACTGGCAGAGACAAGTCTTGCAGAACGTCTTGAACACATCCGCGAGGAGGAGAACAACTGTTCGGCAGTACAGGTTTGGATAGTCTCCGAGGGTCCTCCAGCCAAAGGTGTCCAGACTTTCTTGGCATGGGAATGTTCCTCGGCAGAGATGCCTGTGCTGGTGAGCTTGGAGAACAACACTTCCATTGGTGGGAGCGGAGTCTCGATGAGGCACTCCGATGAGTCCATGTACTTGTATGGGTAGATGCCCATGTGCAGCAGGAGTTTTCTACGTTCTTCATTAGGCTCGTACTTCACAGATATCTGGAATGCCTCTGGCGGATTTGCAGCCACCAGCCAATCCAGTGAGGCAAGGAGGAATTGGGCACTGTCAATGAACAACAATTGCCTCAGGGTGAAAGCCATGTACTTGTTGGTAGGAATTAGGAATTGGGACATCCACTCCTCATCGTTCGAGATGGCCTGGAACAGGAGATGGCTGTCATAGCCCCAAAGGTTGTGGAATAGGACCGGGATGACCATCATCTCCGGGAAGAGCCACAGTTTGAAGTTGCAGGCATTGTGGGCTGTGCCTCGATATTTGCTGGTGATGTGGCAATGGTCCTTCACCGAGATGTTGCCTAGGGGCTTCTCGCACATGTAACAGGCAATGGCAGCATTGTAGTCCCACCAGTCGGCTGGAGTAATCTGGATCCCGGCTGGGTTCATGAGCAGCACTTTCACCTTGTCCTCTTTGGCCTGCAGCACTTCAAGGAAGCAGTGCACCATGCTGTCGCCCTTCGAGTAATTAGCATCTCTGCAGGTCTTTGGCAACCGGAAAAAGCCGCAGACGGCCCAGCAAAGGCAGTTGTTGTCATGGTTTTGACATTCACGCATGCCTTCTTGGACTGCACCTTTTTCCAATGTATGAGCCGCCGTGGAGGGGCTGGTTGCGGGCAATGTTCAGCCACAGCACCTCAACTCTCTCGACAACCCAGCCTGAGCTGCGTTGGGTGAATTTCTCCAGTGAGTGCTAAGCTGTCAATTTCTCCTTGACAGTGCAGCCGCAGTAGATATCTTACATCATCTCCCATGTTCAAAGAGTGTAAGTTGCAGTACACCTTCTCTCTAATACAAATTACCCCTATGAGTATAAATTGCATGTCACCTATTCTCTGATACGAATTATTTGCCCACCCCTCTAATTGAAATCGATCGCCCCTCATTTTCTCCCTTTGTGAAGGCATGACTTGTGTGCACTGTGCTCAAAGTGACCCGCCAGCTGGAAGAAGGCATGACAACCCTTGCAGATGAGGCCGCTGCCCTCCACCGAAAGGCCCGATGGCTTGCAGGCTACAGCCGAGGCCAGCTGCCAGCATGCTCTGGAGGTCCATGCCTCTGATGAGCAGGCCTCAAGGCTGAGCAGGAAAAGAACTGGCAAATTCAGCAGCACACTAAGGAGCTGCATGTGGCCCTCAAGACAGTGAAGAAAAAGCAGCAGCGGCTGCTTGCAGCCCACCATGCGGAGCCTGAAGTTCTGGAGCCAGAAGTTCCGAAACCTGAGGCCAAGCCTGGGCCGAGTGGCAGCTGCCCGACCAGGCGCTGAGTGCTTTATCTCTGCTCCTCCTCCCCTCTGTGGTGCACCGTCCACATCATTATGGTGAACAAGAGCATGGCAATTCTTTGTGTAGGTTAACCCCCCTACCCTCAGTTCTAAACATAGAACTGGGAATTTTCTGTGCAAGAAGTTTTCCTTCGGAAGAGAAAAAGAATGGGCAATTCTTTATCTCATGCTTCATGCTTGCTGCGCCAGAACCTCCCATTCCAAGGGGTAGGGTTGCTGGGTATGTAGGTGCTAGACCGCCACTCTCGTCTTGCTTGCTGCACCAGACCCCCCATTTACTATTATACTACTCCCTGTTATAGCTGTTTTGACTTGCATCTGACAAATCTAAGCTTTGGATCTGTATATTTTGGTCAACAATTGTGATCAACAATTGAAAAAAATGGATTATTTAAATGCTGGAGAGATTATTCTGATCCATTTCTCCTACCAAATTAAGTTGAAATGAGTTCAGGAGCTAAGTCTCTTAGCTTTCAATTCAGAACAAGCTACAAATGCTGAAGTTTGCTAACGAAACATTCGGAAAGAAGTTCCTTGTGGTCAAATTTTCAGTCCCAGGAAACCTTGCAATCCTTTTTGATTATTCTTTGTGCACCTTCATGAAAATGGACATTTTTCCTGGTTACTTCTGGTCAAACTTTCTGCCCCCAGGGTCTGAGCTTGGCAGTTAAAGTATTGAAAGGGTTGCGATAACAGCAACAACAATGCATTTTTTATGAACAAGACAACATTTTTAAATTTTACAACCATGTTTCGATGGACTTGCATCATCTTCAGTGTAGTGATAACAATCTGGCTTGTTTACATAGCATCAACCTACCATACAAATAACAACAAAGGAAAAGATTACAGTGATTGGACCATACATTGAATTAACTATGTGATTAAAATGCACGAACAGGAAACATTACAACTTTACACTGACCATCAAAACATCTTCGTAAAATTTTAAGATGCTGTCTTGTTCATAAAAGGAATTATATCACTAGTATTGATAAATAAAGTTTGAATGAATTAGTACACTAAATACACAATTCATATTTTGCTTTCTTTAAGTAGGTAAGAAAGTCAGAACATGAAATTCAAATGTTAAAAAAGCAAATACAGTCAAAGCTCTCTTAACTGACACTCTTGTAACCAGGCAGTTTATACTTATGGACACCCAGGGAAAAAAAAAAAACAAGTTAGTTGAAATTCATTACAAATTCAAAATCTGTATTTGCGTATTCCAGAACTGTGAGCAGCCAGTTTCACTGATGGATGTGTTTTCTGTTTCCCAAGGGTGTCCCCTTACTGGAGGTTTGACTTCATCAGGTTGTCCTTCAATCGGATGCCAGGCAGCCAGTCACAAAATTGCACATGTAGTAGCCCTGACGACCGCCTTCTTATCCCACTCTCCAGAAAAGAGAGCATGTCAGAAGGCTGTTTTTTTAGTTTTGATAATTGGCAACATCAAGGAACTAAACTTAATAGACTGTGAAATAAAAGAAGGAAAAATGCCACTAAAATCACACAATTTATCAGGAGTGATGTTGCCAACCGCAAAATATCAGTAAGCTTTTAATTAGACAAGAAGACGATAACCTTTCAACTTGAGTTTATATTTGTACACCTATGTGTGTGGGGGATGTAAAACCAGTGATAATGAACAAGGATGCTATTCCTCACTTGGGCCTGATGTTTCCCATGTGTATTGTTCCTTCAAATGTCTAAGAGTCCGCTGAAAAGCAGTTGCCAAAAACACCTTTTCAAGATGCATCAACCAAGAAGGAAACCGCTAATATTGAGCACTATGCAATAGCTACTATTGAAAGGATATATGCATTTAACATAGTAAATGACTTTTTCCTAATGTTGGTTATTTTGTCAAATTGTGGCCAAATTTGGTGAAACAAAAATACCAATAAGGTACCGCAATGAAATTTATGTCAAATTTTATTTCCAAATAATGAGTGCAGCAGGATCGTATTGTATTCATTGCTGGCTTACAACTTGTCGCAGTGCATTGCAGAAATGAAAGCATCGTTTATTGCTTGAAATTTGGCTGTATTTTCAAGACAATCACCAAAATAGCAATAAGATACATGTATAAAGAATGTGATTAAGATGATAAAGATCAATAAAGAAAAGTGCATGTTGCAACACATTTCACAGAATTGATAAAAGAGCCAGGTGAGTCATAAATGTATCTATGAAACCCCTACCACTGACTTGACTGTGGCACCCCTTGTCCTCCATGGCAATGTACCCATGATGTTCTTTGGCACCCTGGCACTGGAGCAAATTTTCTGTTCAGTTTGTCTTTAATTCCTCCCTTGTTGTAAGCATCCTCTGGATTAAAAACTCCTATCATCAGCAGAGCCTCCCGTGCAGCTAATTGTTCTGCTTTCTTCTTGGTTTCACATGGTGTCTTTGAGGATGCAGTCTTGCTGCCAACGTGAACCACACTGACAAATCCAGACCCTTGGGAAAGAACGGTACAAGCTGATAATAAAAGGTAAAAATAGGCATCCCACTAACATATAGACTTTTCTTCACCAGTTGCAAAACTTCAGGAAACGAAGGAGTGAATGCAGCAAACGAGCGAATTTACTGAACTCTTGAAATGAGTGAATAAAACTCTGAACAGACCACTTTATATGAGGAAATTTGTTGCTTATATATAAAGTGACAATAAACATGATCATCAAAAACAGTTGTATTTTCATCTGTACCATAAAAGTGGGCTTATGTCCTTTCTTTTGTTTCCTTTGTCGGCCTTCTTTAACTGCTTTGC
>BLFK01000291.1:129039-131318 GCA_014634185.1 Astreopora myriophthalma
AGCCATGTATAGCTATGTGTAGCCATGTATAGCCATGTATTACCATGTATAGCCATGTATTGCCATGCATAGCCATGTATACCCGTGTATAGCTATGTATAGTCACGTATAGCCATGTATCACCATGTATAGCCATGTATTACCATGTATTGCCATGTATAGCCGTGTATAGCCATGTATAGCTATGTATTGCCAAGTGTCGCCATGTATTGCCGTGTATTCCCAGTTATCAACCTTTGTAGCCATGTATTGCTACGTGCAAAAAGAAAGGGGCATTAATACGAATAGCTGGAAGCTTCTGCAGGTGGAGAGAATGAGAAACACTGTCAGAAACTCTAGACATGGCTAGGTAAACAATATCAGACTGGTTTGAGATATCCTAAGCATATCTGTGCTTGCCGAACGGCCAGTAAGTATTCTGTGTAGGCGGTAAGATAGGGGACTGCTTCGGTGGTTAGTTAGTTTATTATATGAAATCTTTCAATTTTTTTCGTTAGAACCTAAATCAAAGTAGTTTTCAATTATTTCTTTTTCTCCTTTTTCTGTGAATCGAGATAACCAGGGTTTCTTTCCTGCGCTCGGTCCGTACGCCATGGCCGAGGGCCAAATATTTTCCCGTCCGGCCCGACCTAACTCAGTCAATAAGCATTTTATCATGTGACCACCGCGCTTCAGTTCGCATGTCGCGAAGAGCAGTACGCGATCCTAGCAGGGCCGAACGGCTTTCTCTGGCCCTGCTCGCGCCATCGCGTACGGCCCTCATACGGGGATTTTCTCAATAATTTTGCAATGAAAGCGCGCGCGGGGCCGCACGGGTCATATGACAGATGCTTTTCTGCACTCAATATATTTCACCAGGAAAAATTAGGGGAAAAACCCATGAAAAGGCTACAGTTACTGACCTTGAGTAGCGTCGTAATGTCCCGGTCCAGAGTGGTTATAAGCTATGAAAATGGCCCTTTTGCTGCATATAGTCGTCGCAACAAATGGTATGAATGGAGTGGCCGGAATCGAGGTAATGACAACTATGGAGATCTGTAGAAGATTGCTGCAGGCAAGAACGCAAAGATCTCCAAGGGAACTGTTGAACCATCCGGATTCGGAGAATTTAGACAATTCTTCATGGATATCAAAATCCACCCAGTTCTTGTAATTTTCAACATTTTCCTCTATCTCCCGGCAAAACAGATGTCTCAACAACTTTGTATTTTCAGCTAGAGAGGTTTTAAAGCCAAGATTTTGTAGATGTCGACGAAATTCAGTGTTATTTTCATCATCTTTGCCGAGTATGAGCTTGTGTATCTGCTTTACAATGCCACTGAAGCAGCAGTCACCATTTCCTGGCACAGGGTCTACTGCGAGGCCAAATGATGCTAAATTTCGTCTCAGGCATTCGTTGTTCATGTCGCTTTCTAGCTTACAGTCGTCTTCTAAACTGGAAATTTCAGTTCGAATAACATTAATCAAACTCCTTTTGTCCGCTAAGGGAAATTCGTAGATGTTGAAGTCTCGAGTTATACGCATGCTGTCGATAGACGAGAAAACCTCTTCTAAATGGACAGTACGACTGTCCAATAATAATCTGCCATGCCCGGTTTTCCAAAGCCGGTCAACTTAATACAGGATTAGCGTAAGCTTTGTTTTCTGTTTTCACTTTTGGGTGAAAGTTTTTTTGGCCCCTTTTTGTTTTTCAGGATTGACTTCCTCTAATCTTAAATTTTGCAGAATACAAGGGTTGAACAACGTTTTGGGTTTAGAGAAATAAACTTCTTGGTTAATTTTTATTCTTTACTGACGGCTTTGGAACAACCGGACCCAGAACTGTACACTCGATCTGGATTGTAGTCCATCAGTTTAATTACTAAGAACCACACACAGAAAATGCGTAGTGGTCAATATCCACCAACACGGTGCACAGTTCTGTCCACATTACCCCAAACAATAATTGGTATTACTATCAGTTTTGATAGTTTCGAAGGGGTGAATACTCACCTGTTAGAGAAGAGGAAGGGAAGCATGTGTTCAAAACGGCGGGAATCTGGATAAATTGATTAAACGATAAAATAAAATAAGCAGAAATTTTACAGGAGTCTATGAAAAATAAATAAAACTGTGATGTCAATATTCTAGTCGAATTTGGCTCTTTTTGTAACTGTGCAACATTTGCCGTTCTCTAGGAATAAGCTTGGAATTTGGAATTTCAATTAGAATTTTTTACTCAACCGATCCACAAAATTTGATTGAGATACAGTGTCTCCAGAGTCGAGTTACCAAGGACA
>BLFK01000291.1:142365-162878 GCA_014634185.1 Astreopora myriophthalma
TATACTATTATAAGAGATTATATCTTTATATATATTACTTCACCTTCTTTAACCCCGGCTTCATGGGCACATTGAGCTAATGCTTCTTTCATATTTCTCTCGCAACATGAGATTTGATTTTGTAGAGTGGAAACTGATTTCGGCATCTTCGATGTTGTTAATTTAAAGACAACCAACTTTTTATCAAAATGTCTTCACTTCTGATATTTTTATCAGAAAATTACAAACGAGATACAATTCTGATTGGTTAAAAAAATCACACGACCGTCTCGTGATCTGAAACAACAAGCTAGACGCGATGACTCATCTTCCTGGGGGAACCCCCTCTTAAGACCTCCTGTGTTTCCGAGAAAGTCGCGCTTGGTGATTTTTCACACCGATCCCATTTATTGAATGCTTTTTATGGGGTATGAACGGACCCTTTTCATGAATTTTGTGAAATGGATTTAATATTTTATTGCGTTTGCGGGGCATAGAATTGCATTTTTTTGTTAAATTATGCGTTTGCGGGGCCTGAAATTGCATTTATTTTATTATATAATCGCGTTTGCGGGGCTTGGAATTGTTTTTTTGATGAATTTCATGAATTTGATTCGATTTTTGGTGCAAAAGTGCGTTTGCGGGGCCTGAAATTGCATTTTTATTTTATTACTTTTTATTTTTTGGGAAATTATGCGTTTGCGAGGCTTGGAATTGCATTTTTTTGGGAAATGAGTGTGAGAAATCCGTATTACAGCCCATGTAGTTACGCGGCCGATTTCAAGAACAACTTGGCGATGTTGAAAAAGATAACAAAGAGACATCCAAACCAGTCGCTCGACATTTTAATCTCCCTAAACATGTAGATCTGCGACCTTTCCCTACATCACTTGGACGCGAGATCCTCTGAAGGTATACGGTAAAATTATAATACATTAAACCAAATTTTCATGTTTCACTACACAACTGACGCAGCACCACAATTTCTAGATATTGCAGCAAACCCCTTTAGACGTGGTAATACAAGGCTTTACACGGCGATACATGGTTTTACATGGGAATACATGCTAATAATTGGCTTCACATGGAAATACATGGTGACACACGGCTTTAAATGGCGAAACATGGCCTTAATCTAACAGGAGGCCTTACTCAAGATAGATGCCTTAATGGTCCGGAGTACTTATGCAAGATGACAAACTGCGAAATAATCGTCTTGCCATAATCTTCGGGTAACGCTCCCAAAACGACTTTTAAAAAAATTATTGGCCCTGACAGTCTGCCTAATCGTGTACTGGTCGAATGTGCCTCAGAACTGGCTCCATCAGTATGTAAGAACTTTAATAACCCGCTTTCGTCTTGTAGGTTACCTAGACTGTAGAAAGAAACCCTGGTTATCTCGATTCACAGATTCATATAATTAAGATTTCATATAATAAATTACCTAACCACCTAAGCAGTCCCCTATCTTACCGCCTACACAGAATACTTACTGGCCGTTCGGCAAGCACAAAGGTGCTTAGGATATCTCAAACCAGTCTGATATTGTTTACCTAGCCATGTCTAGAGTTTCTGACGGTGTTTCTCATTAGGGAGCTTAAGATCCGACGACGGCGGGTGTCTGCGACGGCAACTATGACCGTGGAAAACTGGGGAGAGGCCGCCGTCGTAAGGCGTGAAAAGTAAACCTTAAGAAACCGACTGGAGGACGGCTGTGTGTTGAAGAAAGGGTTTGATAATTTTTATTGTAGTTATAGCCTCATTTAGATCGGCTCGTGGCCCTCTCCTTGAAAGCTTCGACCGCTGAGAAATTTCAGAAGACGAATTTCTTCTCTTGTCCGATTAAAATAAGTAAAAAAATCCAGATTTTTCTTTTTCTTCTATCCATTCCATAAAGATTCTGCCATTTAAAATTACATATTTTCAATGCAGGTAACAAGACAACGTGTAAATATGCGTACAAACAAAACCACACCAGATTAAAAAAAACACTTGTAAATATAGCAATTTGAGCAAAAAGGCGAGTCCGAGAATAGAAATCATGTCACGACATGATTATGACTCTGGAATTGAGTTGAAATATTGTATCATCTTCATTAAATGTTGCTGTTGTACTTTCTGACCACTATGTGCACCATTTTTTTATAACTCCTTACGTCGTGAAAGAAATGTCGTGTAACATACACGTAATGTCCATAGACGGCTAATGATACAACAGTTGCATAAACCAAAACTTGGTTCTGCGATGATTTCTATTCTCGGACTCGCCTTTTTCCTTGTTGATTCAAAACTGTCGGATGGATCTGGATCAAAACAAGCTCGATTTTATGTTGTCAACAAACTGAGCCGACATTCAATGTTGACTCGTTATTTCGATGAAGGACGACTCGTCTAATCTAGCTACAACAAGAGAATTCAAACGGGGTATTTAATGATTGAAATCTTTCATACATATTCCTAACAGTACATCAAGAAAAAAAAGGAAAACTTACTGTACTGGTTTGCAATTGGCGGCTTCGTGAAAGACTGTGGTCATCGACAGCCCGCCAAGATCGACAAAATGAAACGGAGATTAATCCTTTAAAATCTTTTTCTCTTCATGAAATACTCAAATAAAACTATCCACTAAGATTGAAAAATCTTTAACAATTGAAAGTATCAAAGAATTTCGTCGAATAAGACCTAAAATGAGATTATTTTACTCACGTTTTAGACGCGACAGCAAACTGGGCATTTCGACGTCGTAGACAACCCCGCTACGGCGGTAAACTCTTCACGACGGCTGTCCGGAAGTTATTTGTCAACTTTTTTTACTTCCGCCCGCCGTCGTCGGATCTTAAGCTCGGTATTGAACCGCGGGCCCGACCGCAGATTTGGACGTTCCGCCACGAATAGCACAATGTCGGTTTACCGCTTCTGGAAGTTTGGCATGTGGCAAAGAAGGTTTTATATTTTTCAAGCCTTCTATCAGATCTAGATCTTGCTCTTGCTTTTGTTAATCGAAATCCATGTCGGGGAAGGATTGCAATTCATGAAATGCGGGGCGAAAACCGTTTTCGGATTTTGTGTTCGATTGGAAATCCAAAAGATCCGGATTTTAAGATCTAAATCCAGGGTGCTTTCGATTGGGAAATCCGGATTTAGATCTTAAAATCCGGATCTTCGGATTTCCAATCGAACGCAAAATCCGAAAAACGGATTTCGACGCGGATTTCATTAATAGGCCTTATAACGGTTTTAGCCGCCATCTTGCCGGGTAGGCAAAGCGTAGAGAGTTTACAGTATTTGTATGGGGATCCGATGTCAACTGAATAATATTGGTAAAACGTCAGCTCAGAAAAATTTACGAATTGCGAACTTAACACACAGGGCAAAGGATTATACTGACCAATTGTTAGGGACTAATCTTCGCTAGACGTTGCCCGGTAGCGTTTCCAATTTTTCCTTATATTTGTCTGTAATTTTTTTCGCGGGAGTTTTCAGTCCGCGGGAAAACTGTGGGAAAAAATTACGGACAACAGACAAATATTAAATGCGTCCTCCCCCCCCTTGGGGACTCGGTCGGTATACTTGCTAAAGTGGTCCAGAACCCCCACCCCTTATACTACTATGACTAATACTGCGTTTTAAAGGTAGTGCTGTCAAAAAGATTTTGTAACATAGTAATATATTCTGTGTTAAGTTGTGTAAAATCGGTTGGAACAAACTAAGTATCGCAGAGAAATTAACGATTTAGTTTTCTTTTTTAAGTGTCTTAAGAATATATATAAATTAAACATTTTCGATTATGTATCTTTTCGCTCTTGTTCTAAACCGCTTAGGAATGTTGATCATTTAACGCTTGATGTCCCTTTCAGCAGGACTGACGTCTTTAAGAATTCGTTTTTTGTTCGGATCTGTCGTCTGTGGAACGATTTACCTCTTAGTATATGAGAATCAAATACTTTGTCAATTTTCCGTAAGAATTTGATAGCCTTTTATTATGATAAGTTTAATGTAGATTTTTTTTTAAACTTTTCATTGTATTTTACCCAATTATTGGTCTATTCATGGTAACCTTAAGATAATTTTATTACTTAATTAATTCCATATTTATTTATGATGTAATAATAGGTGGCTTATTTTTAAGGAGTCTTTAAGCCTTCCTCAGATTGTGCGGTTGATTGATTTGATTGTCAAATTGTTAAATTTTAAATCTGAAACTTGATTAAATTAAATAAACAACATAAGCAGACTAAAATTTCAAACGGAATCATCCTTTCTTTTCTAATATGTTGCAAGTACTTATTGTTAACCTTCTTTTCCAGTGTACTCCTCGGCATCACGGATCACTTATTGATTACCGATCGCTTATCGATAAGTTAAACTTTTTTCACCATATCCCAGTGTCTTAGACACAAAAAGAGAGGTTACCGGTTGAAAGCAAATTGCAAAACCTGCCCAGAAAACCCCTGAAGGAAACAAGATACAGCAAAGGTAAGTTTATTTTATGTACTTTCTTTGATATGAGCTAAGATTGGGTGATTTTTTCGTTATTTTATGTTTCCCATACAAACTCTATAAATCGGTGCAATGACTGAGCACCCATATTTTGAGTCTGGGCTGCCTGTGATATTATATGAAAGACATGGAGATCACAGTCTCACAGTTTGTATGGGTTCCCTTTGGGTTAATTTGAAAGTTGGTGACAGGAAGGGGAGCGACGGTGTGCATGAGTGGGATCCTGAAAAAATCTTTGGCAGTTTTCGTACATAACCTTATTTTTTCATTTCCACGTTTCTAGTCAAGCAGTCAAGAAAAAGCAGATCAGTTTGCACTGGAACACATGTGAGCTTGGCAGAGGGGCACCTGGGATCGACAGTACTTGCTGTGAATTGCCAACCTGAAGTTACTAATAAAGGGTCAATATTCTTCAGCAATGTTGATCCTGGCGTGGTCACAGATATAATCGAGTGATTTAAGACATCCAAATCTCCAGGTTTCGATAACATCAGTGCACCTCTGCTGAAATTAACCTCTTAAGTACTTATAAAACCATTAACTGTGCTAATTAAGTACTGTATTCGCACTGGGGAGATACCTTTAGCATGGAAATCAGGACAGGTGACACCAATCTTCAAATGTAACGATCCACTGGACAAAAGGAACTATCATCCTATTACCCTCTTAGCCATCTTTGACACTATTTGAGAAGTGTCTTTCTCAAACTCATTCATAATGCATGAGGTAATTAACCAATTGTGTGGCCTCATTTGGGTCACATGGATACCCCTTGATACCCAGTAAAGAACAGATCCAAAGACACATGATTAGATATCCATACAGTGTGTTTGGAAATCAATTTCCAAAAGAATGCAGTACTTGAACAAATGTTTACTAACTTCCAGGATTACAGTAATCCTTCTTTACACTTAACATAAACGTTAACATTTCAATTCAAGACCATTCCAGAATTTAACAGACGTAACATTCCACGCACACTGCTTTCACCTCCCAAAAGTTCACTGCTAGTACTCATGGTTTCCGTTACGCTACTAGATGTGCAAGGTCCAAGTAGTTTAGACACTTTAACACTCTGCTCTATACTAGGTTTCTTGTATGTGAACGAGGCATTTTTTCTGGCACTCAGCTTGCCAATTTCCGAAAACATCAACAGCCCACTTATCTTTGTACTGAGTACTTTTAGGCTTTGAACGTTCGAGCAAAGAAACTTCCTCTTTGCAACTTTTTGGCGGTCAAAATCAGAAAGACCTTTCTGTAGCTGCTTCTTCCATTTCTCAAAATTGCCAATCAGGATGCCAATGCAAAGTGACTGCTTTTAATTAAAGAAACGAAGTTGTGAAAAAACACAACACCTTTCATAACACTGACTAACAACTATGCACATACGATAACAAAAGAAAACAAGAACTGACTATTTATGTGTTCTTTCTGTTTTTGTGGTTATTGTTAATAAATTAGGCCCTTTTGAGAAGCCATTTCATAAACTTGAGCTTCGTGTGTCATCAGGATTTCCAAACACTCAAAAACAAAATTCATCAGATTTCTTGTGTTTGGAAACCCTGATGAAGCACTCGCCCTCATTTATGAAACATTACCGTACATCATCATTTATAGAAATGGTTTGACGTCTTACTTGTACCTCGACAGTCTGCATTTCACCAGCATCATTGATGTGACACTGCACTTATAAACTTAATTGAAAGTGGAAGTTTAATCTTGATGCTACTGGTATAAGTGTTCAGTTGGAACTGTATCATTAGACCTCAGCAAAGCTTTTGACAGCTTATCCCATGGTCCCCTAATAGTCAAACTCCATGCATATAACCTATTCTGGTGGGATGCAGACAACGAGTCAAAATTGCTGATATTTTTTTGGACTGGGCATTGATTGATATCTAAAGGAGTTCCCCAAGGATCTGTGATCGGTCCACTTGTCTTTAATATTTTTTCCATGATTTGCACTTCTGTTTAACAACGACAAAGATCAACACTTATGCTGACGACAGCCAGCTCCATTTCAGCATGAATGCCCCAAGACCACAGAAAGTTCAATCAACAACCACCTACAGAAATCATTAGCATGGTTCACCTAAAACTCCCTAAAGGCTAATCCTGACGAGTTCCTAAGTATTGGTCTAGGTGGTGCCTGGACCACTGAGGACTTCAAATTTTCAGTTGCAGACAAAGAGCTAAAACAGGAGAACTGTATTAAACTCTTGGGTGTCTTCATTGATAATAAACTGAACTTTCATGAACACATTGCTAATTTATGTTTCAAAATTAGCAGACAAATTTCTGTACTGATTCTATTCAATGCTAAAATTAAGTTATATTCTTTCGCATCTTAACTATTGTTCTACTGTATGGCACTCTTGTTTGAAAAGCGACTCTGATAAGCTTGAAAAGCTAAATGAAAGGGCTCTGAGGAGTGTATTTCAGGATACGATAAGTGATTATGAATGTCTACTAAGGAAAGCTGATAAAACCACACTTTATAATACCACACTTTATAATTGTAGACTTCAGAATATAGTTACATGATATATTAGTTTATAAGGCTTTGAATAATCTAGCTCCATTGTATATTAAATATCTTTTTTAAGTACGAGACTCTAAATATAATCTAAGAGGAACATACATTTCAAAATTACCCAAATGTATTAGCAGCACTTATGGACTTAAATCTATTAGGTCTTTGGGAACTAAAATTAATTATGGAATAGTCTTGAGGACAGAACTAGAACTGCACCCAATCTTAGGTCTTTAATAACTTGATTAGAAGTAAGCAAATGTAGCTCACCCTTGAATCTATTTGTTTTTTTTTTGTTTTTTTTCTACCCTAATACCTACGTACATAGGTTTATCTAATGCATTCATTATTTGATTCCTAATATTTATTTAGCTCAGTCTAACTAGCACCTCCTGTGCTATATCCTTTTATTATATCCCTCAGATGGTATGTGCACTATGACTGGCCAATTTAGTGGGCCGTATTCCACAGCACAGCCAGTTAAATTTCATAGTATGCTTTCCTGGTTGATACATTACCAACAGATATAATAAATTTATTTTTTTCTCAAGCATCTGAGCAGGCCAGAATCGTAAATCCTAGAATCTGATTGGCTAATCACTCGCTCGTGACCAGTCCAGCTTTTTACGATACGGCCCACGGGCCGGATTTTTTTCCCGCTCAACGCTGTACCTTAATTTCGCTCCTGAAAGTTAGCGGTAATCGTCAATCTTTTGCCTTTTTTACACTTCCAACGACGATAAGACGACGCAAGTTTATCTCAGTTCACTTTTAAATGGCAAGGGAAGGCACTGTAAGTAAATTATTTGAGTGTTTTGAAGTTGTGAGAGTTTGCTTGGTAGTTTGTAGCTTGGCGCTGTGATGGTGTGTAATCCTGTGTTTCTCTCGCCGTAAAATTTGAGTCAATTTTAATTCGAGTTTACCTCTGATCGTTGCTGTATTTAGGATAATTTCTGTGGAATACACTTAACGAATTTCTTCACTTTCTGCTATTCAGTTTATGGTAGAAAGCTCTGATTTCAAGTGATTTTAATAGCAACGGCTGTATTGTTTTTGTAGTAAAACTTCAAACTTGGCATGAAATTTCACGCTGGAAAAACAGTTTTGGAGAACCTAACTGGTAAAATAAATGCAACTAAGGGGTGGACCATTTGATTTTTGATGGGGGGGTTGGCCAAATCCCAAAAACAATATGGAGCATATGTTTCTGGTTAAAAAAAAATTTCTTGCAGAATTCTTAAGAAGGAAAAAAAAAATCGAGCAGCCTTAACCTGAGTGTGGCAAAGGATTTTTTTGATGCGTGAATTGGTATTTTGCAAGCGCAACGCATGATTTACCAATTAGATTTCCTATTAAAGTGAACCCTCTGATCTAGAGGGATATTATGATTCAAAAATATATTCATGGATTCAGATTCCCACCGTAGGTATCTTTGTAACAAAATAAGATTTACTTTATAGAAAAGGAAATGGGACAAACAAGGGTAAAGGCAGGCCACATTGAATTGGTGCAGGGTTCAAAATATACAAAGAATGTGAAACAGATGCGCTGGATATGTGCACGAGACAAAAGACGATCAAATAGATCGAAGAGCATTTTTTCCCTCTGGGTCATTCGTGCTTTTGCAGAGTTCTATTACTTTTGTGTTCATTGCCTATTTTCAAGCCAAGAAAATAATAGTAAACAGTCCGTAGCACATTAAAACGTATAAATTCTTTTAATTATTTAGGCATTGAAATATTGTAATTTAAAAAAAAATATCATGCAAGGACAGGGAGATTAAAAAACAAGACGCCTAAGGGCGTTTCCGTGGGATGCACAAAGAGTTAACCAGAAATTGTAAAAGTACAACGGCTAGTCCAGATCCGAGTTCAAGGTGCGGGTTAGATCACTAGAAGTTGTTTTTGTGTTGCTTATAACACTTCCCGCATGATACTGGAAATTTATTTTAAAAAAAAAATTTGTGTCTAAGAAGAAAAACAACAAGGCAAAGGAAAAAAAAAAAACAAGAACAAGTTAACGACATGGATATTATGCATGGTCACCCATCCAAGCGGTAACCCCAGCCAACAGGGCTTAACTCCAGTGAGAAGCACAAGCACGTGGCTAATTGCCATATGAGACCACGAAGAAAAAGAAACCCTACCGATTCTTAGACATGGTCTGCCTGTGGCACCCCACGTAAAAAATCCTGCAGGGCTGGAGCAATTAAAAAAAATATCTAGCAGTCTAAAAATCCTGCAAACACCCCCCCCCCATCAAAAATTAAATGGTCCACCCCTAACATAAAGTAGATCGAAAAATATCTGCTTTTTAATACATCTTTCCTTTTCTAGTATCTGAGTCACTCGTTCATTGCGAAGATTTTTTACAAATCGTTAGTAGACGGCGCGCAAGCCGATTCAATGACAAAGTTGCGTAAACAAACCCATTTGTAATCTGTAAAACCAATTTACTGCAGGAAAAAAATAAACATGATATTTACCGGGCTAGGTCGGTCCGTATGGGAAAAAAATGTGCCCGAGGTCTTCAGTACGGCCCAAGGCCAAAGGCACAGCTTAATCCAACGGACCTCCCACCCGGTAAATAACATATATATCTTACTAACCTTGTTTTCACGGGCCATACTGTAATTTATTGCTCCTTGTTTATTACAATTTTAATTCACAGCCCTTGTTAATTAAACTGGAAAAAAAGAGGGCCGTGACTTGCAGTATGGCCCTCGAACTCGGTTAGTATAAGAGGTATTATATTCACCGGCTAAATTCCATATCATTGAATAACAATAGTGCCTGTTGTTATGTGCCTTGTTCTTCAATAGCTTCAGCCTAATTTGCATGCGGTGGCCGTGCGTGGCCCTGTATTCTGTAGTTGCCCTATTCACTGAGTATAAAAGTTTTTTTTTTCCTTTTTATCTTTAAGTTATAATCTTATCTTGTCAATCTTGATATTCTACATGCACTACTTCAGGATTCCTTCCGTCTTGATCTCTCTTACTTCTTCCAAGCAACGCTTTTCCCAAGCTGCTGTCGCCTCCTTCTTCGTTGCCCACAAAATTCAAAATATCATTGTGCCAACACGTTACGATGATTCCTTTGGGGGCTGAAATCTCCACTGTACCAAAATCTCCAGCGGGTGATGCAACATGAACGGGTCCATACTTACAAATAATCTCGGTAGCTTTATTGCTTGCGTCTTCCTTGCTAGCCGCACCCTCGGTAAGAACAACGCACGTCCCGTCGCGAAACACAACCCATGGTTTGTTTATCCGTGCAGGAGTGTTTTGGATAATTTGACGCCATACTTCAACGACAGAGTTACTTTCCATGCTGCAGTTATTCTCTATGCATGTGTACAGATCGTGCCGTGTTCGTGCATAAGCTCCAAAAACACAGGTTGAATCCACACGTAAGGACAAATTTTCTTTATTTCGCTTTGTGGCCCACTTTCCTTGGGCTCGCGGGCTCATTGTAGACAAGCAAGATGGCGGCGACCTCATCACTTGGAGTAGTTCCGCCTCCCAGGCTGGAGCACTATGTAATGACCGAAAAGCTGGGCCAAGGAACCTACGCGACTGTTTACAAGGCATTTAAGAAGGTAATGCATGTATTTAAGAAGGTAATGCATGTATTCTGGATTATCCGTCCGGCTATCCTCAATATATAGAGACTGGACTGTTCCATCATGCTACCTCACTGCAGACCAAAAAAACCGACTGAACCCGACAAATTACAATACGTAATTATTCTTTCCACCTCCGCTCCTAACAATAGCTATCAAACAATACAAGTTTGCGATCTGAAATATTTGCGTGCGTGTCGCTCGTGCATTCCGGTATTACAACAGAGACCTTCTGATCTGATTGAGAGAAGGAGTTTTAAAATCAACTCAGCGTACGTGTTTACTTTAGACATTTCCGTGGGATATTGGCTTAATGCAGAAAGTGTTCTGCACTAGTCACGAAGACCCTAACCCACCCCCACTCTGGGACAAGGTGGAGATTAGAAGGGAATAGTAGGGGATTTGATTCTGGGCACTTAGCATTCAACAAAAATCACAGGTTCAAATTTTTTAAATTTAATTTTTCGCTGTTCGAATGAAACATGTCCAACCACGTTCCAGAATAACCTACACCAAACGTACCTTTACACATAACAGCATCCTTGTTCTCCTGGGCCAAGTTGTTTGAAGCAAGGTTAGCACTAATCCGGGTTAAATACTATGACAGCCAATAGGATTTAACCAGACTTAACCAAGGGTTAGCACTAACACTGCTTTGAGCAACCGGGCCCTGGGTATCAGGAGTTTATCAAGTAATAAGAACCAGTGCGCAGCACACGGCAGTGTATCCTGTGACTGGTTTTATCTGATCACACAGACTTCTTCAGGGAGTTTAACAAGGTAACGTAAAGGGACTATTTTTGGACCTGTGTGTTTCAGTATACATCACATCCCTGCAAGGGTGTGAACAGCATAAAACACATACAGCAAAATTATTTTCAGGTTATGCGGAAATCCTGGGTAACGTAACAAGTTCAATGTTTAATATTGGGGCTAACAGTTGGGGCTCACAATTTATTTTTACATCATGAGCCCAAAAATTAAACGTTGCACTTTTTTACATTGCTGTTTAAAGCACAGGTATAAATGTAGTCCCTTTGTGTTATCTTGTTAGACTCCCTGAAGAAGTCAAGGAGTGAATGAATTTATTTTGTTATTTTATTTTATTTACTGCCAAGAAGGGGGAGCGCTGGCAATGGGCTGGTACTCACAACTGTTTTGTTGGAGAAAACTAACCAAAATCACCTTGTACTTAGCGGGATAATTAATTTTAACTTCATATCATTCTGACAAGCAAATTCCTGGATTTATGTAATAATTATGACACAGGACAGATGGTGAATTCCTAGGAATCATTTCTAGGACAGTTAAGGAGGCTTGAAAGGGTTTTCAGCTGAGCGCACACATGTAAGCCAGACACGTTGTCCCTGAGCTGCTCACATCAGATAATGAATCAAATTACTACGACTGGAATCAAAATGTTGCATGGAATTGCAGAAACCAGAAATAAAGTTTGTAAGATTTGGTCAACTATTTCTCGAAAGTTAGCTCAGTGACCTACCCTGAGTTTTTGCATACAAGGAAGAATTGGTATTTCACTTTCTTACAGGAAATTTTAAAAATTATCTAGTGGAATTTTTTTTCATCCTCTTACAGCATTTTCATAAATACTGGTAACCCAAATTCTGCTAGACAGTTTTTTCCCATATGATGTCTTAGGTTAGAGAATTTGATTGGGTTTCCAAAAATAATAATAAAAAAAAAAGGTCTAGAAGTAGTTTTTAAGATATTTTCCAAACACTGAGTTTTACAGGGTCTTTGAGCCAGCTTACTATGGCAACAGTTACAACTGTAGGACCTAGCAAACACCCTTAAAAAAATGCCTGACTATAGTATTATATGGATATCAAGACATTGCCCTTCTGAAAGGACCGACAGGGTCTTAATCTTTTCCCATTGGACACCCATTTTAATTGTGAAAAGCCTTAAGTCATCCATGAATGTGACCCAAGGGCCCCAGAACGGCAAGAGATTGTTGACCATAATAGCAAAAAGTATACATGTAGGACCAAGCTTTGTGCCCTGTGGAATACCTCCATTATGGTGTAAGGTGCTTTGAAATAGATACCACAGACCCTATGCATACACTGTACCAATATTGTTTGAGAACCATGGAGATTGAATTTGGATGAGTTGCTTAGTAATATTCTGTGATTAATAAAGTAGGAGCCCTTTTTGAAACTGTTGCACATAGCTTTTATATCATGGGATATGTGAATACAACTTAGGCATTACCTAGGACATGAATTTTACACTTTTCTAAAGCTGGTGACACATTATTCACATAGTGCAACTTTTGTTGCAGCAAAATGAAAACATGTTACAGCAACATGTTGAACAGAATAGAGCTTGCCTCTATTTTTATTCAACTGCATTCAACATCTGTCAATAAGTTGAATGGCCTATTTCAACATTCAACATAGCATGACACACTGTTCAACGTTTATTGCGCAAGACAGTGCAACATTAAATTTTGTTGATCAGCAAATGTTGAACTATGCGTCACTGACTTAACTCCCTTGCAGAACATGTAGGAGGTACTAATAAGCATGAAAGTGCAAATTCCTAAGCAAATCATAGTATTAAATAAAGCTTGTTTTATTCAAAATAGTAGGTATTTATTATAATTGAAGGGCTCAGAGCAAAGACGTCCTAACTGACATTTTCAGTGCGTTTGGTCATTTTGCAAGATTGTGCCCACATTTCGTGCAATACACAGAAATTAAGTTATGTGAACAAAATAACGAAGGGAAAAAAGATTTTTCTGGACACTGGGGAAAGGTGGGGGGGGGGGCAGAATAGCAGAAAAATATGAAAATACAGGTAAAAAATTTTTTTTTGCTTCTTTTCATCGGATTGCCCCAATTTTTGGCGTATAGCATGGGGATGTTCACCCTGTAATTTTAGTGCAGTTGGTTCGGTGGAAATTGGCCACAATTTTGAGAAATGACCTAAAAATCACGCAAAAGTCAGTTAGGACGTTTTTGCCCAGAGCCCTTCAATTATTGCCGGTATTTTTTCTTTGTTTTTTGAGGGTTGTTCCTGAGGAGGCAGCGTGGCCTAGTGGTTGGGGGCTGGACTTGTAATGCGGAGGTCCCTTGTCTGGCTCTGACCACTTGCTGGAATTGTTGTCTCAACACCTCAGCTGCACTTATAAATAGCCCACTTGTCTGCCTCACTCCAGTTGGGATTCTTAACTCTCTTAAGTTCATTTGTTTAATTTCTTTCAATGGCCTTGAAAAGCCCCCGAAAAGCCTGGGAAGAATAGCGGCCAATTAAGTAAATAGAGGACATTACATTGCAGGGTGGAGAATTTCTCTTTGAGTGTTGAGAAATATTTCACGAGTGAGCACAGTGAAATATTTTTCTACACAAGAAAAAGAAAAGAAAAGGCACAATTTATTACATAACCATAGCGTCAGTGATCTTTTCACATACGAAGATAACATTATTTTTATGCATGAAGATATCATGTTTTTGTGCGAAAGCTCACCTGGTATTTCATTGGTGTTTACATAATAATAATAATAATAATAATAATAATAATAATAATAATAATAAGACGACAAGCTGGCCTTACAACAGGCAGCAAAGATATATCTTCAGAAGATATCTGTCATATGGTCCAGTCCTCTCTCTGATTGGAATAAAGTCAACGCATCCAATCAGTTTGCACTACCTACGTTATCGTATCTCATGTGGACCCAGACCTGGCCGTTAGCTGAGCTTCGACAAATTGATCGGGAAACGAGAAAGATTATTACTGAAAGTGGTGGTCGGCACCCTACAAGCTCCAATGCACTGCTTTATCTGCCGAGAAGTATAGGCGGAAGAGTCCTCCGATCGGTGGAATTGGAATACAAGCTGATCAAGATCAAGGCAGCTTTGAAGGTTTATGAGAACCCTGACCCTATGATAGCAACCGTACGAGATTTTGACGAGAGAGCATCCGAGCGAGGCCATCACTCCTTAGGCAAAGATGCAGTAGAGTATGCAAGAGAATTGAATCTGGAGTTGAAGTTATCCTACCCTCACCCAGTGTGCTGTGTTGTGGAAGGTGAAGAGATTCCAAACAAGCAGATCAAGAAAGTCCTTAAGCAAGAACAAGTCAACATGAAAGAGGTCGAGGACCAGAAGTGGGAAGGCAAACTGTTTGTCAACAGATGGAAAGATGATGATCTCAATAAAGCCTGTTTCAGCTGGATGCATGAATGGAAGACAGCACCAACGCACACCATTACCGGACTGCAAGAGTTATATCAACAGTTGCTACCAACAAAGCTGTACCTGGCAAAGAAAGTCAAAACGTTGAACACCCATGACTACAACTGTCGAATGTGTGGAAAAGAACCAGAGAGTGTCGCACATATCCTCGCTGGATGTGGTGCTCTAGTGCAATCAAAGTACGTTGAGAGACATAATAATGTGCTCAGAATCTTGTTCTTCGATATTCTTGCTAACTATAAGTTAGTACCCAGGGAAGACTACGCATGGTACAAGCCAATCAAGCCAAAACCAATCTATGAGGATGATCAAGTGAGAGCCTTGTGGGATGTCCCTCTGTTTGCTGAAAAGACAGAAGTACGAGCAAACGGTATTGATGTGCGAATCATTGACAAGAAAGAAGAGAAAGTTATTCTAATAGAGATGAGCTGCCCGTGGATCGATAATCGTGTAGTTAAAGCAGAAGAGAAAACAAGGAAGTACGGACCATTGCGATTGGAGTTAAAGAAGCAGTATCCAGGCTACAAAATCACACAGCATAACATTATCATGGACGTATTGGGTGGGTACTCGGAAGAAGTAAGGGAGTCCGTACAAAGTCTCGTCAGAGAGAGAAGTAAAATAGTACTAAGAAAGATGCAGAAAGCCATGCTAACAAATACCCTAAACATTGCAATAAGTATGAAGATATTAGATCATGAACAATGAACAGTGAGCACGGAACTGAACTGATATATAATTACACTTAAGATATTTTTGAAACAGTTTTTAATCTATTCTTATTTGTTTATAGTTATATAGTTTCATTTTATTGTACTTAGTCACTTAGGGGCACTTTTGACATTTTATAGAGTCTACCAAAAATAAAAAAAAAACTAATACTAGATTTTAGACATTACTCATTTTAGAATAGAAATCAGAATTAATATTTTAAGGAAAAAAAAACAAGGATTATCTAGTTTTTATAAACTACATTTGTAGGGTTTTAGGATTTATAATTTTCGATTATTTGAATTTAGATAGATTTAATTAAGATTTAAGTAGGGTTTCAAGAGCTACTTAGGTAGCTACTTTTTTTTTTAATTTTTGTCTTTTTTTATTTAGTTATTTTTTAAAGAGATTTCCAGAGATCGGTCACGTGATTTCACGCCCAGTCACTGTACAGCTGTAGCTACCTTAGGCATTCATGCGTACCTACTGCCATAATAATAATACGAGTGAGCACATTATAAATACCTACTATTTTGAATAATAGTAATAATAATAATTATTGTTGTTGTTGTGGTTGTGGTTGTTGCTGTTTTGTTATTTTATTATTATTTGAAGCCAAGTGTCCATGTCATCAGCACTGATTCCTGTGACAGATGTTTGGAGGGAGGGAGGGAGGTGAGATTGCTATAAGAACCAGATACAGATTTTCCTCTTATTATTGCAGGGCAACACCAGAGATGTTGTCGCAATTAAATGCATTCGAAAAAGTTCTTTGAGCAAGACAGCTACAGAGAACCTCCTCACTGAGATTAAATTACTCAAGAAACTGGATCATGAGCACATTGTCAAATTAAAAGACTTTGAAGTAAGTTTAAATTTGTTGAAATAGTCTGTGTTTTAGCAGCAGCTTTCACAGTGACCATTGCTTTCAAGAAGAGTTCTGAAGCCTTATTGTAATGTTTGTTTTACCCAGTGGAATGATGAGTATATTTTCCTAATCATGGAGTACTGCAGTGGAGGCGACTTATCAAGGTTTATCCATGGCAGAAGAGTGCTGCCGGAAGAAACTGCCAGGCGATTCTTACAACAATTAGGTGTGCTACTGACATTAAAGAAATGAAAAAAAACGGTGGGATTCATAGTATAGCCGGGTATCCCAGCTTGACCAATCTTTATCATTTGTGAAAGAAAATGTACGTTTATAGTACATCAACATTGCTGTTATGTTAGGGTGATTGAAATCAATCCAATTTGAACAAGAGGGTACAGGTAGCCTATACTCTAGCCTCTCTTTTAGCCTCTCTTTTAGTCTTTTATTTCCGATTGAAAGGTCCTTAAGCATGGTAGAAGGCTGATAGGAAATAGTAGGCAGCCCTGGAAACTTTTCAGTGAAACATTCCACGACAATAATGATAACACTGAGAAAACTCAGATTGTGGAATCGACTTTTTTGTATGCACGTAAAAATGTTACAATGCACATTGAGTGAGGCCTAACACTACCGTGAAGTTTAATACACAAACTTGCGATTGTCTAACTTAGGCTTGGGCCGAGCCGAATTTGTCCTTGTGAATAACATCTCATATACCCACGGCCTGCTCCCGTTCTGGCCTTGTAGCTCAGTCGGTAGAGCAACGGTGATCAATCCGAAGGTCGTGGGTTCAAATCCCACCCTGGTAAGAGTTTTTCTCTGTCCTTGTGTGGGCCCTATTTCAATACTAGAGTTGATCTCTGATTGAATATTTGTGTATAAAACGTCACGGTAGTGTTAGGCCTCACTCGAATTTGAAATTATATCATTGATAGTAATCAGTATAATTATTGATTGACATCATTACACAGAAGCAGGAAAAATAAGAAGAAGAAAATTCAAAACCGAAAACGTAACTCCAGCCCACCAGCTAGAGTAGTTAGACTAATAGTAAGAGAATTTGAAAAATTATTACTTCCCAATGTCAAAAGAAATGAACACAAAAGAGATGCTCAAATTGCAGAATGATGAAAGTTAACAAAGAAACACAAGTTGCTTCTCATACAATAATATTATGAGAGTGGTGTATGACACTTGCAGTCAGTGTTTATACACCTGCATGAGAATGGCAAGAAACCACAAAACTTTTTTGTGAAAGATTGAAATACTATGCATTGAAAAGGCCGGGACAGCTATTGTTGTAGAATGCCTGGACTGGATCCAGAATTTAATAGTAATTAATGGAAATTGGGTTATGAATTGAAAGAAGTGCTTTATTGTTGTTGGCTGGGAAATTAGTACAACTTAAATTTCTTGCAAATTTTAAAATTGAGAATTAATTAATTTTATGGAGCATCAATTTCCTTCATAATAATATAATATATCTCTTGACCTTGTGCAAGCTTTCCTCTGTACTTTGGTTGGGCTGATTCATACATGCCATTATTTTTTGCAGCTCTAGCTCTGCACTTTTTGCATGTGAATGAGATTGCTCATATGGATCTTAAGCCACAGAATTTATTGCTGTCGGCAAGAGAAAATCCTCTGCTGAAAATTGCAGGTATAACTGTCACACTGTAAGTTTCTCTGGAGGTATGCCATTGAGCACCTGAAACTTGTTGTGCCTGTTTGTAGCACACCAAGCATCCTTCCCACATAGACGTAATCATTATAAATTTAGGGCACATTCATTTGGGAGTATTCTTTTTATTCCTATTGCAGTTTAGGATTAACAGAATAACTTTGAATAAGATTTTCTAAAAGGATGTGTATGCCAAAAGTGGAATGATTATTGCACATGCGATCCAAGAACTATTGCTCTGTATAGTCTGCACTCAAGTGACATTTTGGCAGCCACACACACTTTTCATGCCAAAATCATCCCAAAAGAATAATTATGTGGTCTGTGCATTCCGAGTAAATCATATTCTGTTTATTCCGTTCATTCTGCTATCAGAAGCAGAATAAATAGAGTACTATTCTGTTAATTCCAAGAATGGAACAAGTCCCAAAACAATAGGTAACCTGAACATTTCATGTATTCTTATTCCAGAATAGTCCCAAAAGAATGCACCCTAAGTAATGTCACTTTATTTCTGGGTGAAATGTGATAATGATCCACCAAGTTCAACTTTAATTGTTTTCTTCCCTAATGCTGTGCATGAGGAAAGAGAAAATTAAAACTGTTTCAAGCTACGTAAACACGATTTTATGAAATGCTGCTCTGGTCTCTAATACACTAAGTGAAGGCTCTGAGTTGAGCATTTTGATCAGATGATTTTGTTTAACATACAGTGTACTTTGGCAGATTTCGGCTTTGCACAGTACTTACATTCTGAGGAACAGACACAAACTATGCGAGGATCCCCTCTTTACATGGTAAGGAAGTAGTGTTCAGTTTATAGTGGTGTCTTTGTAAGCACCTACAAAGAAAATGATTTAATTTTTTTCACAATTTACATAATGCTAAATCTAAAGAAATGTTTAAGTCTCGCAACATTCTTTTTTAACAGAGTATATTTTGTTTTAAGTGTCCGTTTGAGGGTCAAGTCCATCACAAGTTAAATACTGTTAGATTAATAGAACATTGATAAAAATAACAAAGAACTGTCTTGTTTGTCATCTGAATTATGAATGAGACAAAAACAAAAGAGGACAAAAGTAAAAAACTTAGCTTTTTACTAATTGTAATAAAGTATTTGAAAAATGTGGACAAGAACTGAAGTAATGAAAAAACTATGAAGCGTCTTGTTAAATGTTTAGCTTGTTGTAGACTGGCACGACTTATCTGAGCTTTGTGATAAATTTATCATTTCAGGCCTGTATAAATTTTCAGATTGAGACTGATACACGAGCAAGCAGCAGTTGCAAACTTCAACTGCCAAGTTTTGTAACTTTTCATTTCTTGGAATATGCATTTTCTCTGGTTATCATAAACTTCATTGGTGATTTTGTTGCAAAAATAGCAACAATTTTGTGACCACAAACAAATTAACCACACATTGTTTTGTGAGGCCACAGAAAGGAATTAGAAATATGTATTTTTTTTGTTACAGATCCCTATATATATATATATATATATATATATATATATATATAGGGATCTGTAACAAAAAAAATACATATTTCTAATTCCTTTCTGTGGTACCTTGGTGCTACATTTCGGCTATCTTGTGGAAAGAGAACAAAGCAAGTTGAAGTTGATAACAAGTTGATAACTCACTGAAGTCAGTCAGATCATTTTTCCTTTTTTTATTTATCACCACTATACCAGTAGTGTTATTTCATGCTGCTGTTATTTTGTCCAGAGAAATGAATTCTCTCCAATTTTGAGAATGATTTGTTGGAATTCATGAATCTCTTTTTCGTAATGGGTTATTCCAGAAAAAATCCACACACCCCCGACGGATGGGATTCTGGAAATTCTCGCGGGAGGAGGGGTCAAAGACTCTGGAAATCCAGGCGGGAGGGGGGGTTGAACTTGAAAATGTCTTCTCCAGGGGTCATTTCGACCGATAGTTCACGCGATTCGAACGTTTAGTTCGGTGACACTTCAGCGCTCTCAGACCCTGAAAATAGTAGAAATATTTTGTTCACATATTTCTCACCTGACATAAATAATAATCTAAGTTCCTTCGCAGGTCCTTTTATAGCAGAAACCGCGAACAACAAGATACTAAAGAACGAGCCGTCGCAACGTTCTTGCAACGAAGAGTTTGAAACGCCTGACCCATTTCTACTCGTACCCAGACCCAGCGCGCCACCTTTGCGTAATTTCACGTTGGCCTTTTTCTAGTTCTACGCGATATAATTTTAAATATCAGCCGAAGCTTTAGAAATTAAAAAAAGAACATCTCGACGTGATTGTGCGTATTTTCTATTAAAAATAAATTTAATTTAAGCCTAATTTTTTTTTCCGGAAATCCAGGCAGGAGGGGGGGTCTTTTGTCTTGGAAATCCAGACAGGAGGGGGGG
>BLFK01000291.1:164817-176275 GCA_014634185.1 Astreopora myriophthalma
ATATATATATATATATATATATATATATATATATACACACACACATACATGTATATCTATCTGGATTTGCAAAAAAGTACCTACGCTGAAACTCCAGTTGCCTAATGTTAAGTGTCGGGTCTCTGTGTCAGTCAAAGTTCAAATGTCATTTGCATCATTTTTGATGAGTGTAAAATTTCTTGACTCCCAGCCTAAAGTTAGCACTGGCGGATACCGAACTCCAGTCGATAGCCAATGATCAATCACTCCTAACAAGGGGTTCTTTTAACTGACAATTGCAAGTCAGCCACCGATAGTTAGTCCTGACCCTGCTCTATTTCAGAGTGTAGCCCTTGACATATAGCCACCTCAAGTGTCAGCCACGGGAGAGGCTTGAACTCAGGCTGCGCCCATGCTCAAGCGAAAATCTGGCCAGCACGTCTTTGCAAATTCAGTCAGATATATATGTCACACTACTGATGAAATTACGTGTAATTAAGGCCTAACATTACTGTGTATATGTTGTGGTTTATTTATTTAATTTATTTCTGATTTAATGTTTTTAAACCAGGGGTCAATTCAATAAAAAAGTTACACGTGTAGGATACAAGTTGAACGCTTGTTTTTACATGCGTATGGGAAAATGAGTTCAATAAACATTGTTACAAGCCGTTGTTACAAGACTCCGACTTGCAATTACAGGTGTAACACTACACCTGTAGAATTTGGTAGATGTACAATTCAATAAGTTTTACAGGAGTCTGACTTGTATCTTTACAAACATCCAAGTTGTTTATTGCAAGTGCAAACTACAAGTCACTTGTAAGCTTGATGTACAACTTGTAGGGAGCGTGTTTGGAAATTTTGATATGTTCTCGTCGAGCGAAGAAGAACTAGAAGAGCCATTGAGACACCGAGTTATTTGGCAACCAAGAAATTTTGAGGAGAGACAGTTGTTTGACATCGAAAATCCACATGAATTTCTTGTAAAGCCTTGTTTAATAGAGCAATGGTTAAGTCTGCAGATTGTCCAGTACTGAATATTGAGGTATCATCAGCATACATAAACAGGGACCCCTAACATACAGCAGATGGCAGGTCATTGGGAAATCAAATGAACAGAGTCAGACCCAGAACCAATCCTTTTGGTATACGAGCTGTTACAGGTAGTGGATCTGATTTAACTCCCTTCAGCATGGTAAATTGCATTTGTTCACTCAAATCACTTTTTATCCATTCTAGCAAACCTCCTGTGATACCAAAGTTTCTGCATACACTGGTGCTGATCTAGATAATGATGATCTTCACGTTGAAGATGACAGGGAGTTTTGGGGAGCATGGAGAGTTGCAAGAGGGCAGAAGACAGCAACTACTACAGCATTTCTTATAACTTTGCAGAAAAGATAAGAACGACATCAAGTACATGACCATTTGAGCATTTTAACTGAGTGTTACTATGTCCAAATACAAAGTTTGTCAGTTGTAATGATGATGCATGCACAATATATTTTGTGTATTTTGTGTTCTATGCTGATTGCCAATCTATTACAATGGGGGCATGCCATGGCTCAATTTATGTTTCTAGGCAAATTTCAGACTAAACGTGCTCTGTAAAACAAAAACCGCGAAGAAAAGCACACAGGCCTTTAATCTGAGTTTTCGGAGTTGGACTGGACATCCATACCCTTTCTAAGCCTTTTGAGCTCCAGTTCTAGCTTGGAACATTCTAGCTCCAACTTCCTCTTTCTTAGGCATAATACATCATCCTCTATGAATCTGCTGCTCCTTTTTTCCCACTGCTCGCCTTGCGAGAGTCTCTTGGGTAAGAACGTGAAGGCCCTGGCTTGTAGTTCTTTGGCTCAAGCTCCTGTTCACGTGGCTTTTTCTCAATGGCTCTGTGCACCTCCTCAACTTCTTCAGTCTCACTACCAGTTTGACCAGTCAACATTGGGCCATCTACGTTAATAAAATCCTTTCCATAACATCAAACTGGGCATTGTGGAATATTTGGTTATCCCATCATGACTCACTGGTATGCTCCCGTAGTTTCATTGTGCTTAATTGCAACAACAACTACTGGCTAATTAATCCCTAAATTTCATAAACAAATAAATGAAAAAATAAAATATGTAGTAGCCAACGATGATTTTTATCCACCGTTGCGCTGAAGAAGCCCGAACGGGCAAAATGCGTGCGGATTAAACGCCAGCAATGAGAAAGGTTCCTCTACTTCTGTTAACTGAAGTTATACATATATATATATATGTATGAATAACTTGAGTATATATGTATGTATGTATATATATATATCTGACTGGATTATTAAGAACATGGCTACGCGGAAACTGGTGGTGAGTCAGAAATTGTCAACTGTTTTTCTCCTTCTTATTTGCAATAGCTCTCCCAGGAATACACAGTGAACCCCCCCTGGCCACCTCATGTGTCACCTGTGTTGAGCTCACAGTCAACTAACTAGTCATTGTTGTCATTTTGTCCCTGGGAAAACCGTAACCCCTAACCACATACTCGCACTGTGGCTGAAATTGAAAAGCAATAAGAGGAAAGAGGAAATTGTCAACTGTTTTTCTCCTTCTTATTTGCAATAGCTCTCCCAGGAATACACAGTGAACCCCCCCTGGCCACCTCATGTGTCACCTGTGTTGAGCTCACGGTCAACTAACTAGTCATTGTTGTCATTTTGTCCCTGGGAAAACCGTAACCCCTAACCACATACTCGCACTGTGGCTGAAATTGAAAAGCAATAAGAGGCCTATATTTGCACACACAACACTACCCCCCTGAATTATCTGCCTTTTACCTGGCAACCCCAAAACACCAACCACGAGGTTGGCCTATCCTTCTTCTAAGTCACACACTAGTCCTAGACAGATAGCCCCCTCAAGTTTCAGCCACAGCAGAGGCTTGAACATGTGCTGTGCCCGTGCTCAAGGGAAAAAATTAGCAGGCATGTTCTTGCAAATTCCGTCATATATATAGGGTAAAAAAGTCTCTGCTTACGAGCCAGGCCGGTGCTTATCTCCGGTTTCCGTAGCATGAAGCAGCTAGGAGTATTTCTACTCCCCCCTGGATGGGATGCTAGTCCATCTCAGGGTTAGCCCCAGCATTTCGCAGGTACCCATTTATACACCTGGGACCTGGGTGGAGAGAGGCACCATGAGAGCAAAGTGTCTTGCCCAAGAAGACAACACAATGTCCCCAGCCAGGACCTGAACCTGAACCTGGACCACTCGATCTGGAGTCGAGTACTCTAACCATGAGGCCACCGCACCTTCCCCATATATATATGTATAGGAAATACTTAATACCTTCAGCGTTGGGAGTAGTATTAATTACTTCATCTCCAAAAACGATATCGGAGTCATGGACATTAACGGGCTCCGCACTGGCACTCTCTCGGCCCAGTATTTCGAGCACTGTCTCACCTAGCTTTGTGAGTTGTCCACTGCCACCTGCACCAGTCTTCTTCGATTCACTGATTTTCTTTAAGGTACCTCAGTGAATATTGGCCCAAATAACATCTCTCAGCTTTGAAATGCTGTCTACTTCTGCTTCAACACCATTCATTTGATTCCTAATTGTCTCCCAAGCCTGTTGTTTTGCTTTTTTTGTAACATTTGCTGAGAACGGTGCCATAATTACTGCTTTTTTGTCTCTTACAAGCTGTGCTAACATTAGTTTCTGCTGTTTCGACAACATGGTAACTGTAAATTTTGAAGCCGCGGAGTTCAAATAAACCTTGTTAAACTGGAACTTACACATGTAGTCTACAAGCGTATTCAAGTTACGTTACAATAGTAGAGCTACGGTTGTACATTACATTTGTATCGTGATCCAGGCTACACGTGTGAATTCCAGTGTAGAAAAATCTTTTATTGAGTTCATGAATTTAAGTTCGTGTAATTTACACGAGTAAAAACTACATGTGGAAGTTTTTTATTGAATTGACCCAAGGTTATTTTTGTAAACCCAGTTTACATTTTTTAAACTGGTTTAATTATCAACTGACCAAAAAGTGATTTCTCTTTATGGGGTGTCATTAAAAAATAGGAGCATGGCTTTTTAGGAGGTCTAGAAAGATGTGCAAAAATGGCAACAACAAAACATTGATATCTTCCCTCCCTTCTTCTTTCCTTTCACTCCTATCTTCCACTTTTTGCCCTTACCTCCCTTCCTTCTTCTTCACTTCACCCCCCTCAACCCTTTTGTCACCACCCCTCCTCCCTTATTCTATTCAACACCCTGACCAAAAGTTTAATCTATTCTTACATCCCTGATCCTCTCTTTCAGATTATGTGAAAGACTTCTAAGCTATTTTCAGAATGGCAGAGGCCACCGATTCGGAAGATTACTGTGTGAACACACAACAGTTTTACTTAAAACTAGCTGAATTAAAAGAACAACCGAAAGACTCATTTTACCAAAAAGCAATTCAGTACCTTAAAAGCAAGCAAGACACTCCAGTTCTTGCCAAAATTAATGGGAACAGGATACTATTTGCTGCAAGAAGTGGACATACACGGTCAAATTTTCAACCTGGTTTTAGAAAAGTAAACTGCCTTAAAAAAATTAAACCAGAAGTAAAATTAAACCACAACATATATATGTTGGATTGAGACTTGTCCTCAAAATCCCACGACCTGCTCTGTTCTGACCCTGTGGCTCAGTTGGTAGAGCAATGGCAATGTATTCCAGAGGTCGTGGGTTTGATTCCCACCCTGGTCAGAGATTTTTCTCTTTCCTTGTGTGGTGCTTAAATAGTTCCTGATGCCATAGATTGGCAATGGTTCTTAATTCATCATATATATACACAGTAATGTTAGGCCGTAATTAGTTTCATCACGGTTTTAAAATTGATTCCATCTAGACAAGGAGACCCTTTGCCGAACTTCTCTCAGGTGACTGATAAGACAGCGCTGCTCAAATTTCATTTTGATCAAGAGCAGCTTCTTTGTAGAACAGCAGGGCAGGAAAGAGAGCCTGAAATAATCTTAATTGATTGAGCTACATACCACCTGCTATACGTAACTCTGGTCTCTTGCCCCACAGTTGTAACACCATGAATCACACTAACAAAGCTGCTTTGAATTGTGGTCGATGACTCTGCACATAAAGAAAATAAACCATGAAAACATAACATTCCCTTGCTGTTTTATACAAGAACTGTACGTGAAAGACATGATTTCAAATTCATGTTCACTGTCAGTAGTTTCATACTGAACAGGGCCTAACAGTGGGAGGAGGGTAGTGTAAATTTCCAATCAGGTTGGGTGTACGGATGTCACTATGTTATTCAATATTTATACATACAGTTTGTTTCTTGCAGTTGCCTCCTGGATCAAAGGTGAGCTCTGATTGCCAGGATATTCTGCTAGCATTACTTCAGCGGGATCCTTTGGCTAGAATTTCATTTGAGGACTTTTTTGCTCACCCATTTCTTGATCTAGAGCATGTGCCATCACCAATGTGCTTTGAGAAAGGGGTGAGTGATCCAGCATGTGGGAAGAAAAGTAGTCGTCCTCTGCATGCATACACATGTTGTAACAGTGTACATCAAATAATAATATTGATCCTAATAACTACTGATACAACCATGATACAAATTAAATAATGAGCTTGGTGACAGTGATGTTCTTTGGAAAACTCAAATCAATAAAACGTAATAACAAGCATTTTTTAAAAATCAATTTCCCTGCATTTTTTTACCTTCATCAGTTCAGATTTAGATTCAGAATGTCATTTGGACTAAATAAGTTCTGGTTAAATTTAGAATTGTTTAGTCAGTTTCATTTTATTGTTTTATTGTTCCAGATTGTGGTAACAAATTTGAGACAGTCAAATTTTGATTTTACTAAAATTTAAACCATAACATATACACATAAAAGAAAACAATAAAAACAGGCAAGCATAACAATAGATCATATATCATCTTCTACCTTTACTTTTTTAACCGATAAAGCCAAATATTCACATCATGTCAGTTTAAAAAATGAATGAATGAATACATGTAGTTAAATGAAATCTGTTACATTGTTATTACAATGTAAGGTAACTAAATTAAGATAAAACTCTATAAAGATAGAGAGAAAAAAATTAAAAATGAATATTAAAATAGGTTAAAACCACCCCCCTTGTTCAATGAGAAGGTCTTGAATGGCAGTCACAAAGATGTCATTTTCCTCAATATTCACTAGTATGTTACTGTGAAGCTTATTCCATTGTCCAATAAACCTTGGAATGAAGCAACCATTTTTCAATATTTCTGTTGACAACACGATGGAGCATACACTGTAGCTAGTCAAGAGATCTTCTGTCTACTTTCAAGGGATGGCCACTCCAGTTTCTTTAGCATATTAGTTACAGAACCTGTCTGTCTTGCATGATTATTTAAAGAGCATCTAGCAGCTGAGTGTAGTACCATCTCTGATTGGTATTAAAATAGCATCCATGGGGTATGATATTTCTGCCCTTAAAAGTGACATTTCAAGCTTGAACATTGTGAATACAGTACAACAATTTAATTTAGATTCTAAAGGGATGTAGGAAAAAAAATTACGACAAACAGCAGCCCAGTTCATGAGGGCTCTAATGTCCACTGTCTAATGTCTTATCAATCAAGCTGCTTGGGTCTTAAGTGAGAAGAATTTCTCCTTGTTTTTCCTCAATGAAAGTTTCACGAAGAGCTCCCTTTTCAGATTGCCAGGTAAAATATTACCATCTTTGAGAAATTGAGATTATCGTTGTCATTTTGAGAGGTATTTTTGCTTGGAGTGTGTGGCTGGCATTGTAGTGTCCCAAGCAGCTGAGACTGAATGCTGGAACAATATTAGGGTAGGTTACTCTGTCAAGACGGTTACGTGACAAACAATACGGTAAATGTCATGTTAGTATTGATTAAACTAGTGACAAGGGAGGGATGTTGAGTCCAGAGTGAGTTCCGCAAGAAGAAAGCAATCCTCAAAGTGGTAAAGCCGGGGTGTTGGCCAGCATTTGGGTGAGCATAGGCACCATAAATCTCAAAGGAGAGTTGGCTCAGTGCTAATGTCCAAACAGGAAGCTGACCCAATTGGGGAGGCAGGTCAGAGCTGTGGAGTGTGACTTAGAATCAAGCCAAGGCTACCCAGACAAGGGAAATGATGCAGGAGGATGTGCACCTGTACCAGGTGACAAAGGAAAATCACACAACCACACACTATCATTGCAACTTAACACTGTCCTGGCCACTCTACACTTGGACACTCAAGCAGATGTAACAGTCATCACTGACAAGGATTTTGAAAGTCTCAAAGGAACCAATCACCTCTGGCTGACAAATGCAGTCATCAGGAGCTACTTGGAAGATGCTCCAGAGCCAGTGCTGCCCTCATTGGGTTGTTTTATGGACACACTGAGGCAAAATCAGGAAAGCACTGAAGAGGTTGTACACATGATGAATGGCCAAGGGAACATGGCACTTATAAGCTGCCATGTCAAGCTGACTACAAAGGCACCTCTCCCAGTCCTAGAGATAGAACATCAACAGATCAGGGACCTGGTCACAGGGTATGAGGATGTTTTCACTGGTATTGGGAAACTGAACTGTAAAGTTGCATGTGGTACCCAGTGTGCCAGGAGCGATTGTGCTTCTTTCTGAATCTTCCGTGCGGGAGGTTGGAGGTTCAAACCTCTGCCGGACCAACACTCAGGGTCTTAAATACTCAAGGAGAAAGTGCTGCCTTTGTAACTACATCTGCATATGGTTAGACTTTCTAGTCTTCTCGGATAAGGACGATAAGCCAGAGGTCCTGTCTCACAGCCCTTGTTCATTAACTCTGTGGGACGTTAAAGAACCCACACACCATTCGTGAAGAGAAGGGCACGCTGTACCCGGTGTTTGTGGTCTGACATGTGTTGTGTTGTGTTAGGGCTTGGGGATGGTAAAATGCTCGGAGACATTAGCTACACCAAGCTACTCTAAAATCCGAGGGTAAACAAAGATATGATATATGATACGATATGACTGGGTACCACATGCAACTTTACAGTTCGGTTTCCCAATACCAGTGAAAACATCCTCATACCCTGTGACCAGGTCCCTGATCTGCTAATGTTCTATCTCTATGACTGGGAGAGGTGCCTTTGTAGTCAGCTTGACATGGCAGCTTATAAGTGCCATGTCTTAGCTTATAAGTGCCATGAAGGATATCCATATTCCTGAGAGAAAAATTGAGTCAAATACTAGGCAGGTGGGAAAGGCTAGAGAGCAGACTTGTGCAGTTGGAGTTGGCAGAAGAGAATAGGAATTTCACCACCTTGTGTATACATCATGGACTCAAGTGTTTCAAGAGGCTACATTTTGGTGTGAACAGTGTGACAGAAAAATTCAATGAGGAGGTTCGCAAAATTATGTCTGCATCCTAACGCCATCATCTACTACAATGTTTTGGTCTTTGGTGCAACACAGGAAGAGCATGAGCAAGCATTAAAGTGCATCCTGCACCTACAGCAAAGTCATGGACTGAACCTGAATATTAAAAAGAATCCATTCAACCTACAAGCAGTGACATTCTTTGGCAAAGTATTCTCCAGTGAAAGAATTGCACCTGACCCCATCAAGGTGGCAGCATTGTATGAAGAGGGTCTGCACCAGTCCAACCAAGAGAAGTAAAATCCTTCTTGTTTTTTGCAGGTGCCAGTGCTGACTTCATGGAGGACTTTGTGCAGGTAAGAGTACCGTTAAGAACTCTCATCAATGAGGGGGCACAGTTCCAGTGGACACCGCAGTGTCAGCAAGGATTTCAGCAAGTTAAGGCAATGCTTTCAGGTGACACAGTCATGGTATATCTCGATCCACATCGAAAGACCAAACTCAAGGCATGTGAGACTGCAAGGCTTGGCTGTCACTGTGAACCAGTAAGGCCCACAAGCCTGGGGATGGAGACCTGTTACTTAGTGATCAGGGGCATTGACACAGAGAATGGGGAGTTCTTGCCAACCAGATCTACTTGTATGGTGTGCAAGATACGTTCAAGATTAGCACGGACCACAGCGACTGGTGCTGCTGTTTGTCAGTCACAAAGCTGCTGCCCTGCCCTGAGTTGAACAGGTGAGAGTCCCCCCACAGGAATTCAGCTTCAGACTCAACTAAATGGCTGGAAAGAGTGCACATGCTGAGGCTAATGAAGAAGACTATAACTTAAGACACCCAGAGCCACTCCTGCAGCATGACACAGGAGCTGACAACAGGACTGGCTGTTGGTGCAGATGACGAGCAGTTCAAAAAGCATCAGGGCAGTAGTGCAGGCAGTGCTGGGAAGAGCTGTTACAAGAGACAAGTTAAAATCCAGAACTGAACAAGCTCAAGAATGCAATAGTGGGTGGTTTCTTCATGGCACCACAAAAGAAAACCCTTGGGCCACAGTTTGATCCAGTCTTCACAGTGTTAGTGGTAGTAGGTGGATTGTTGGTGTGAGGAGAATGCATAGTGGTGCCCAGGGCACAGGGCAAAGTAGTTCAGCTTACACATGAGGAGCACCAGGGGGTCAGGAAGACCAAAGAGTACCTCAGGACCAGGGTCTAGTTTCCAGGTCAGGACCAGATTGGTGGAAGCTTTCATCCAGCGCTGTCACCCATGCGAAGTCATGACACCAGCCCATGAGCATGAACCACTGAGAATGTCGCAATTACTGAGTGAACCCTGGAAGGAAGTTCTCATTGACTTTTGAGGACCCTTAAGCATGGGAGAGTAGATTCTGGTAGCCGTATGCAAGCCGTCTTGCTGGACAGAAGGAGGGTTTGTCAGTAGCACCAGTGCTCAGGCAACCTCACGAGTTGGTGCTAAGTGGTGGAATGAGTTGCTGCCTCATAATAAGAACGACTACAATGGTATTCAAAAGGACAATTGTGGTATAATTGTAGATATTTTAAGTAATGAAAACTCCTATATTGGCATAGAGGAAATAGGCTCAAAGATGGTCAAAGACTGTAATATTAATTCTTAAAGTGAAACTTTTTATATATTTTTTCTTTTCCGACTCTGGCTTTCTTCTTTTAGCTCTTTGGTAGTTTATTTCTTTATTTATGTAGTTGCCTATATCTTTTTATCCTCAGCTGTATTTAATATGTATCTCTATCTGTGGTAATCCTAATTGTTATATTACCAGAAACTGGTCCACCTTGACTAGCTTTCTAGCTATCTGCCGGCCTGTCTGGTCAATTGTAATTGGACCTTCAAGATATAAATAAAGAATTGAATCTTGCAGTGTCTCTTGTGGGACACACTGTTTCGTAGTTTTAGACTGTGCAACTACTAAGTTTGATGGAAAGCTTATAGAATCTATGTACATAAAATGGGAAAAGCTCGACCAGAATCAACAGGTCGGGCTTTTAGTTGTTATCATAGCATTGCACTGACGATGACGGATCTCTTGTCAAGATATGCCTGAGAGATTAAAGAAAGTCATTTTGGTTTTAAAGGTTTCAATAGACAGAGGCTTAGAATATCCCACCAAGGTCTGCTTGAAGAGACCCAGTAATCTGTTCAATTTTTCAATGCAATTCAGTGCTCTGTTATTGTATATTTAATTCACATCTCCCTTTTAACTGTAGGCATTCACACAGTAGCATGAAGTCTTTCACTTCTGCTTAGTTTATTTGTGTAGGAAATCAAGGAGTTTGCAAGTTTGATTGCATTTTGAGAGGTGCTTCTGCTTATGAAGTTACATGTATAGATCAACTGAAGGCTGAAGTGTGCTTCTTTTGTAGCCCTCTGTTTTTGCATAGTTTTTTGTGGGAATATTGCTCATGTCCTAAATTTTCACTTTTATTTGCACCCTCTTCATTCCTGTAGGTAAAGCTGGTGACACAAGCCATTAAAATGGATGAGGAAGGGAGATTAAAGGATGCTGCTGAACTTTATTGCAATGCTATGGGTTTCTTTTTACCAGCAATTGAATGTAAGTGCAATCTTGGGACAACCTCTTTCCTGAAAAACTGAAATTGATCCTTGTAAACACGTAGAGTGGTTTTCCATTTGGTGGGTTTGCGTCCATTTTGCCCTGATAATTATGTAAGGCTCAAACCGTGCACTTGTGCAACCTGATCAATGATTTCTGACTTGCTTAAAACCCCTCAATGTTGGCACAAAAAGTTTGTTTGCCATCTTTGTCATGTTTGCGATTATGTAGACCTTTTACTGAAAAATATCTTAAAATCTACGTTATCTGAAAACTGTTTTGCCTGCAGATGAAAAAGATCCAGAGAAAAAAAAGCGGTTGAGGGAACGAGTAAGTTATACATCCTATTTCTGTTTACATTGGCAGACTTTGATGTCTACATTGTCATAAGTGAACGAAAAATAAGAGTGCACTTGGGTAGCAAAAAACAGAATCTATTGAAAGAGACTAATGCATTTAGTGAATTGAGAAAAGATGAAAGGGAATTGAAGGAGATATTTTCTCTAAGGAGTCAGAAATTTGTAGAC
>BLFK01000291.1:176285-188785 GCA_014634185.1 Astreopora myriophthalma
TTTATCCTCAGCTGTATTTAATATGTATCTCTATCTGTGGTAATCCTAATTGTTATATTACCAGAAACTGGTCCACCTCGACTAGCTTTCTAGCTATCTGCAGGCATGTCTGGTCAATTGTAATTGGACCTTCAAGATATAAATAAAGAATTGAATCTTGCAGTGTCTCTTGTGGGACACACTGTTTCGTAGTTTTAGACTGTGCAACTACTAAGTTTGATGGAAAGCTTATAGAATCTATGTACATAAAATGGGAAAAGCTCGACCAGAATCAACAGGTCGGGCTTTTAGTTGTTATCATAGCATTGCACTGACGATGACGGATCTCTTGTCAAGATATGCCTGAGAGATTAAAGAAAGTCATTTTGGTTTTAAAGGTTTCAATAGACAGAGGTTTAGAATATCCCACCAAGGTCTGCTTGAAGAGACCCAGTAACCTGTTCAATTTTTCAATGCAATTCAGTGCTCTGTTATTGTATATTTAATTCACATCTCCCTTTTAACTGTAGGCATTCACACAGTAGCATGAAGTCTTTCACTTCTGCTTAGTTTATTTGTGTAGGAAATCAAGGAGTTTGCAAGTTTGATTGCATTTTGAGAGGTGCTTCTGCTTATGAAGTTACATGTATAGATCAACTGAATGCTGAAGTGTGCTTCTTTTGTAGCCCTCTGTTTTTGCATAGTTTTTTGTGGGAATATTGCTCATGTCCTAAATTTTCACTTTTATTTGCACCCTCTTCGTTCCTGTAGGTAAAGCTGGTGACACAAGCCATTAAAATGGATGAGGAAGGGAGATTAAAGGATGCTGCTGAACTTTATTGCAATGCTATGGGTTTCTTTTTACCAGCAATTGAATGTAAGTGCAATCTTGGGACAACCTCTTTCCTGAAAAACTGAAATTGATCCTTGTAAACACGTAGAGTGGTTTTCCATTTGGTGGGTTTGCGTCCATTTTGCCCTGATAATTATGTAAGGCTCAAACTGTGCACTTGTGCAACCTGATCAATGATTTCTGACTTGCTTAAAACCCCTCAATGTTGGCATGAAAAGTTTGTTTGCCATCTTTGTCATGTTTGCGATTATGTAGACCTTTTACTGAAAAATATCTTAAAATCTACGTTATCTGAAAACTGTTTTGCCTGCAGATGAAAAAGATCCAGAGAAAAAAAAGCGGTTGAGGGAACGAGTAAGTTATACATCCTATTTCTGTTTACATTGGCAGACTTTGATGTCTACATTGTCATAAGTGAACGAAAAATAAGAGTGCACTTGGGTAGCAAAAAACAGAATCTATTGAAAGAGACTAATGCATTTAGTGAATTGAGAAAAGATGAAAGGGAATTGAAGGAGATATTTTCTCTAAGGAGTCAGAAATTTGTAGACGTTGATATGGCTGGGTGGCAACTTGTTTTCTTTTTTCTTTTTTTTTTTTAAAGCAGCATTATTCATGTCAGTGACCTTTTAGTTGACTCAAATAATACAACCTTGGTTACGATTATCTCAAACAAAATTAGTAAAATTAATTTCTTAATTTGGACTGGACTCTGCCACTCTGTACCATCACACTTAAAATTAAACAGTGGTACACCTTCAGAGATGTCACTATTATTGATGATTGGTGGCAAAGGCTGATGTGTTAAAAAAGAAATCTAAAGAATACATGTTAATGAAGAGCCGCAATAGCCCAGTTTCCAATGGGAAAAATTCACAACACCTTGGACAAGTTTTTAATTTATTTGAAGGTTTTTTTCTGACTCATAAGGTGTCATTTGAACCATATATAAAAGCATTTCAATAAAGTTCTTAACTCGATATTATTCGGTAATATCAGTAAGACAGCTTACATCCCAGACGACAAATGGTCATTCTGCACATCAGAACCGGAAACTCTCAACCATGTCCTTTTCCCATTGTAACCTTGTACAATGTTTCTGGAAAGATTTTGAGTACCAGTAATATTTTTACTCATTGACAAGGGAATTTGTCCACCTGTGTCCTTACCATGCCAGGTGTTATAATTGGAATATTATATGCATAGTGCCCTTTACAATTACTGAATTATTTGCTACTGATAGCTAAAATTAATTATATATATGGGACTGCAGAAGGAATCAGATACTTCCCACCATAACCGTTTTTAATTGTACGGTTAAAATGTGAAACAGAAAAGTTCATGTGTCAAACCAGATAGCATGGATAATTTTTATAAGTAGGCTTGGGTTTTGCGCTATTGTAAATTGATTACTTGTGTTTTTATTTAATCGTTTAATGTTGTCCTTTGCTTAATACAGTTGTGTAATATGTATGGGGTGTACTATGTAAGTAGGGTGTAAGTAGGTCCTGTGTTTTATATATTGTTGAATTAAAAGTCATGTTTCTTGAAAGACATTCAAAACACATTTTAGTATTGGTAAAAATCTATTTTAGAGTTGCTTATTTCTATTTTAAATTTTCCAGGCATCCCCATCTTGAATTACTGTTTCTTATTTCTTATTTATTTATTTATTTATTTATTTATTTATTTTCCAATATGGTTACCCTTTACACAAGGATTGTCAACTGGAAGTGGTCAGATAAAACAAAACAAAAGGGAGAAAAATGGCAAATTGAAGTACAGGAGTGACACAGTCTGGATAGGTTGGTTCTGAACTTGACAGGATTTGGAGAGTTAGTGAAGATTTCTGACAGCAGAGAGTTCCACTGAATTATAGTTCTAGGGTAGAGGACAAGTTTATGTGATGTAGGTGAGGTAAAAATTGGTATAAACGAGCATCCATGTGTGTGTCGGCTTCTGCGAGATGGTGAATGTATGATTCCACGTGGGCTTACTCATACAAGATTATTTTTTATTTTGTATAGCATAGTCAAGCGGGCATCTGCTCTGCTTTGCTCTAGGGTTCTCCAGTTCAGCTCTTTTAGCATTTGGGTAACACTTGTAGTTTGTTCGTATCTACTAAGTGCCCATCTGGCTGCATGATATGGGACCATTTTGACTTTGTGTTCACCATTGTTGTCCACATTTTTTTTCAAGGGTCCCACATGACGCAACAGTACTCAAGCTGTGGTCATGGTATTTTTGTATATGCCTCAGTGCTGAGAGATGTTGATTTAATTGTTAGGTTGCATTTGAGGAAACCTAAGGTTCTGTTCGACTTAGCCGTAGTTTTACTGATGTGGATATTCCACTTCAGGTCGTGTGTGATATGCACGCCAAGGTAGTTGGTGCTATGAACGGTCTTAATTTGTAAGCCACATAGTGTGTAGTTGTGCAGGAGAGGTGTTTTCTTGTGACTCCCATGAAGAATTTTGCATTTGTCAGGATTGAAGCTCATTAGGCAATCTTTTCCTCATACCTTGAGGTTGTTCAAATTGGTCTGTAGCTGGTTGCAACTGGCCTGTGAGTTGATTGTAAGGTACATCACAATGTTGTCGGCAAATAGATGGACGTTGGAATCTACATACTGTGGGAGGTCATTCATGTAAAGGAGAAACGGTGCTGGTCCAATAAATGAGCCTTGACGAACTCCTGACATAACAGTCAGGTAGAAAGATTGTTCACCATCAACAACAACACACTGTTTTCTGTTTTCTGAGAAAGTGGCTATCCACATGAGTGTGTTGCATCTGATCCCATAATATTCAAACTATGGAATCACCTTCTTATGATACACTTTATCAAAGGCCTTAGAAAAGTCCATTACGGTTAGGTTGGTCTGTTTACCAGAAGCTAGATTCGAGAAGAGTCTTGTAGTCAGCTCCAGCAGCTGTGGTTCCCAGGATTGTATCTGACGAAACCCGAGCTGCAGATGGTACAAGATGGTATGCTGCTCAAGGTGTGACATCATACAGCTAGTAACGATTTGTTCCATGAGCTTATTGCATATGCATGTAAGGTCAGTAGTTGGCAGCCTTGTCCTTATCGCCCTTTTTAAAGACAGTTTTAGTCCTGGCCGTTTTCCAGTCTTCAGAGACTGTGTGTGTAGAGAGTGATCTCATGAAAATAACCTGAAGGGCAGGTGCGATCGTGGCTGGATCTTGTCTGGGCCAGCAGTTTTGTTGGGCTTAAGTTTCTAGAGCAGTTTCAAGATGCCATCTGTTGCTGTTTTGCATTGATGGATAGGGGCTGCAGGTTGCACGTGGAAGGTCAGAATTAATTGGTGGACTTAAGAAGACAGAGTAAGACGTTTCATTGAACAGACTGGCTTTGGCTTTTGGGGTGGACACGGTGTGACCTTGACTTTTCAAGGACAGAATACCAGTAGAATCATCTCTTGAATGCTTGAACAGAGACCAAAAACCTTTGTTTGCTAGGTAGGTGTCAATAGAATCAGATGGAGTAATTACATCTTCGACATATTTCCAGTATGCGGCTTCTGAGTTTCCGCAATAGGTCATGCGAACTGGAAGTGAACTGGAAATGTCATGCTAGGTGTCATGGGTCATGCCAGACCGGAAATGGTCCAGCAAAAGGTCACACAAATCATGGGAAAATCACGCAAATCCAGTGAACCAATCATTAAATGAGAAAGAAATAACAATTACAAAATGGGAAGGTGCATGAAGGGGTGGGTCCTAGTGGCCACCCATCCCTATCTACAAAAAACTATGTACAAAGAGAGGACTGGCGGTTAGCAAGAACAGTTCCCGTCAACAGTACTGGCCACAAAGCCGACCGTCCGATGAGCAACGTGCCTTGGTGCCGACAAGTCCTCCTCGGATTTACAACTTCATCAACGTGTTGACATTGCCCAGGTCCTCCTCGACCAGATGACAATACCTAAAGGGATAGGTGTGGGCAATTTGAGCCACTTGTCCATGTTCTCCTTGAAGAGGCCAGCATGTCGTTCGGCGAAATGCTAGACCTCATGGACGTCCAGGATTGCGCACCCCTTCTCAATGGCTTTGCCAACTTCCGGTGTGCCCCAGGTGCCCACCAGAGCATGTTGCTCATCGATGTGGTGCAATGTGTGACCTTGTCCAGCAAAGGGTTGTCAATGTTCTCCTTGATGCAGGCAGCACACAGCGGGAACATGTGCTTGTTGCTGCTATGGTACAGCAGGAGGGAGTGGAGTGGTGGTGGCATGCAGTGGGGACGCTTGTGAAGCGCTCTGCAACTTTCACAAAATTTATTGTTAGTTTCTGAACTGTCAGATCTCTAATGAAGCCTTTCAGTCGTTGTGAGTTGAGATTTCTTTTGTCAAAAAGAAAAGCGTTATCTTATACAGCATCTTATACAGGCAGCATAATTCACCTAAACGCTTTCAGCAATATTTTGATGAAGCAATTGAAAAATTTCTTTGGCAAGTCTTTCTGTTTTTCACAATAATGTAGTTAGTTTAAACCGGAACCTTGAAAATCTTCAAACTCATCTTTTGTATGAGCTTGATTTTCACTTTAATGTTATTGGAGTCACTGTGACAAAAATTCCCAATTCCAATTTTCACACATGCAATGCAAATATTCCTGGCTATGTTTTTGAATGTGCTGCCACACGTTTAGCGTCAGGTGGTGTTGGGTTGTTTATTGACGATGCATTAAGCTATTGTGTTTTAGAAAAGATCTCGTTGCCGAGGCATTTAATCAGCACTTTACTGGTCTTGCTGAGAGACTTATTGATAAAAATATCAGCAATTTTGATCCATCGTCTGTGATAGCATTTGTTGAAAAACACAAGAACTCTGATTCAAAGCTTGTATTTCCTGACATCACTGTACGACAAACTCGACAGCTGATCGAAGCCAATCCATCAGGCAAAGCGACAGGGGTTGATGGTGTGAGTGCTCCTCTCCTAAAGATTGCTGCTCCTGCCATCGCACCATCGCTCACTAGGCTGATTAACACATGCATCTCCAGTGGCATGTTTCCGACAGTGTGGAAGGAAGCAAAAGTTACTCCACTGAATAAAGGGGGTAGCAAAAGCGAACTAAATAATTATAGACCCATCTCCATTCTTCCTGTGCTCTCGAGAATATTCGAGAGGCACTTACACAATTCTGTTTGAGTTTCTGTGCTCAAGCAACTTGCTTTATTACCTGCAGTCTGGCTTTAGCAAATTCTTTTCTACTGAAACTGCTCTTGTCAGCATGTTTGACAAAGTGCTATGGAACTTGGATAGAGACTATCTTAATGGCTTGATACTTGCTGACTTTCAGAAAGCTTTTGATCTTGTTGATCATGGAATCATGGTTCAGAAATTGCAGATATATGGCCTGGACGAAACTAGTCTTAAGCTTCTATAGTCATATCTCAGTGACAGAAAGCAATGCACAGTTATTGACAATGTGTATTCCTCTTCCCAGTCTCTCTCGCACAGTGTGCCACAGGGCTCCAACCTCGCACCACTGCTTTTCCATATTTTCATTAATGATCTTACAGAGACGATGCCACCAAAGACTACTGTGGACATTTTCGCAGATGACACCACCCTAAGCATCTCTGCCCCTCTCACAGATTTCACAGGCCTTTGTGCTGTGAGAGCACCCGAGCTCTAGAGAGTTGGTCAAACAACAACCGGTTCAAGCTGGATACTGGAAAAACCAAAGCTATGGTTGTGTCGGGCAGCAGACTATTACCAAAGATAGATGATATGGGCATGGAGATGGAGATCAGGACGAGTGAGGGTGTTGTGCTGGAACAAACCACTGGCCCCAAGTTACTAGGTGTGCATATTGACCAGGAACTATCATTTGACGACCATGTAGACTATGTGTGCAAAAAGCTTGCCCAGCGGATAGGAACCTTAAGATCTATAAGACATTGTCTTCCTCTTAATGAACGTCTTGCTTTTTATAACTCTATAATTAAAACAGTTATGATGTATGGTAGCCTAATCTGGGGGTCGACCTCCACTAATAACATACGAAGGGTGTTTAGGTTGCAAAAAGGAGCTGCAAGAGTAATTCTCAGAGTTAGAACCAAAGAGGAAAGGACAATTAACCTTTTATGAAATTAGATTGGTTACCTTTTTATGACGAAATTAATGTCAACAAGTTGTGTTTAGTATTTAAATGCCTTAATGGCCAATACCCTGAGTATCTGCCCAATACGCTGACACGGGTTAGTGACATTCCTACGAGACAGTCAAGGCATGGAAGATTTACCTTGAGATGCCTAAAATACTCGCGTAAAACAGAGGGAGGAAGGACTTTTTCCCTATAAAAATTAGATCCAGTCAAAATGTTAAGCTTTTAAAGAAAAATTATGTAAACTATCTTAAGGAATCATACATAGGACTTGACCATTTTTCCATTTCTTAAAGGGAACCTCCACTGCTACAAAAAGATAACTTTAAAAGGCAGGAAATGTTGTTTACAATCAGACTTGTTTGGAATTTTTTCAAAGAAACCGTTCTTCCAGGCAAAAAAATGGGTTTTAGAATCGCTTGTTTTCGCTTTTAAATTTCCCAAGCGATTCTAAAAACAAGCGATTCTAAAACTCAGTTTTTTCCTCGCACGAACGGTTTCTTTGAAGAATTTTCAAACAAATTTGATTGTGAACAACACTTCCTGCCTTTTGAAGTTATCTTTTTGTAGCAGTTGAGGTTCCCTTTAAGTCTATTCTATTTTAATACTTAGTCACTAGTCATTTTATTCATTAGATTTTATGTATAGTATAAGTGAGGGACACTAGTTTATCAGTTTTAACTGTAAAGTGTTTTACCCTCGCTAAATAAAGTTATCTTCTTCTTCATCTCTAATGACGCCTTTCAGTCGTTGTGGGTTGAGATTTCTTTTGTCAAAAAGAAAAGCATTATTTTCGGCATCTTATACAGGCAGCATAATTCACCTAAATGCTTTCAGCAATATTTTGATGAAGCAATTGAAAAATTTCTTCGGGAAAACACGTTATCATGGCTGATTTCAACATAGATCTTCTTAAGTGTGACTTGTCTTCTTATAGCCACGACTTTATACCTTCTCTTCAAAGCTGTTATCTAATCCCCACAATTGACAAACCAACCCATGTTCATAGCTCTTCAGCTACTGTAATCGATAATATCTTTATTAACAATCCTGACTGAGTTGTGAGTGACCTGCGGAAACATAGTATCTGATATTAGTCATAATTTCTCTAAATTTTGCATCTTAAAGTCTGTGAAGGATAAAGTAAAGGTTAACAAGTTTAAAGTGCGAAACGTCTCACGGTTTTCTGCTGATTGTTTCAACACCGAAGTTTCTCAAGTGGATTGGAATGCTATTATTGAAACGAATTCGTGCGATGTGAATGATTTGTTCTCTTCTTTTATAACAAGTCTACCAAGCTTGTCAACAAAGATGTGCCTATGAAGACAAATCGTAAAGCAAAACAGTTTTCCAAACCATGGATAACTCAAGGCTTACGCACCTCCATTAAGATTAAAAACAAATTATATGCACCTGTTGATGTTTCTCAGTACAAAACTTATAGAAACAAAATTTGTAGCTTAACACGTATAAGCAAACAACAATACTATTTTAAATTCTTTCATTCTAACTTGACTAAATATGAAAAAAACGTGGGAAGGAATTAATAGCATACTTGCACGTAAATCCAAGAGAAGTAAATCTGCCACTTTGAATAAAGATCCTTCGGACTCTAAAAAAGCAACCAGAGACCCTATCAGTATAGCTAATGTTCTCAACAAACACTTTGCCTCTGTTGGACCAACTCTAGCAAATAACCTGCCACCTGCTAAACGCCATTATGTTGATTTTCTTAATTGAACTAAATCAGCTGATTTGTTGTGTGCTTTTAACCCAATTACTCCAGAGGAAGTCAGATCAGAAATTTCTTGCATACCAAAAAATAAATCTCATGGCTTATACTCGTGTCCGACACAGCTATCAAAGTGCTCTTCTAATGTTATAAGTGGTATTCTGGCAGATATTTTAAATATATCTATTTCATCTGGAGTATATCCCTCTAAGCTAAAAATGGCAAAGATTATTCCGATATTCAAACAAGATGGGTTTTGAACAACTGGGCCCCGAAGTGCATTTTACTATCAGAAACAGTGCCATATAATAAACAACTTACTAACCGAGCTTGCTTAAGTTGTTTATTATATGCTGCCACGACCTCGGGCCAATATTCCCCAGTACGGCCCTCGCGCTCGGTTAGTAAGCGGTTAATATTTCCCCAGAGGGTTACTTACCTGACGGGGAGATGTGGTTCTCCGAACCCCTCACAGACTGGTATGAGCGATACTGGTGCATATGTCACGTGGCCACGGCCTGGATACCACAATATAAAAGAAAAGATGCGCACTGTGCCTCTGAGTCGTGGTGTGTGAGGCCATGTCGATTAGCAGTACAAGGGAGGGGAGGAAATGGCCTGGGGGCCAGTATTGCTCATATCAGTCTGCGAGGGGTTCAGAGAACCGCATCTCCCCGTCTGGTAAGTAACCCTCCGGGGAAATCTAATTTCTCCTTCACCCCTCTCAGACTGATAGTCGCAATACTGGTGCAGTATACCAAAGAAATACTGCCAAGTGAATAAGACAAGGCCAAATAACAACCGTAACAATTTAATAATACTACATGAAGTTAGATGAGGTCTAAAGGTCCTCCAACAATACAATAAATGCCTCCTGCAAATAGGATAAGGCAAAATAACACAACCGTAATGAACAATAACTTCTCAAAAGAGGCTAGAAAGAAACTTAATGTCCTACAACAATACAAAGCCTCCTGTAACTGTATAACAAAGAGGTATTCTGTGACATGATAAATCTAACCATTAAGCACAGCCCTGGCAAAGGCACCAGCAGATGACTCTTTGTGATAGAACCATTCAAAGGTCCGCACAGAAGCCCAGTCTGCAGCTTCCAAAATAAGATCAGCAGACAGTCCTGCCGCGGCAGCGGCTGTGGTGGACGCTCCTCTAGTCGAGTGGCCAGTGTAATTCAATTCAATTCCAGCCATACACAAGGCTCTTGACAGCCACCGAGAGACTGACTGACTTGAAATTGCCTTGTGCGGAGAAATAAATGACACTAATAGTTGGGTGGATTTCCATAATCCTTTTGTCCTCTTCACATAAGTGGTAAGACAGCGAATAACACAAATGGCTTACCATGTCTGGAGTTCTTCACATGAGTGGGGAGTGAAAATTCCCATGACCCCTCTTTCCTTAGAGAATACGTCAAGTCCAAGGCAGACAGTTCATGAACTCTTGCTGCTGAAGTCAGTGCTAATAATAAAACAGTTTTATAACAAAGCTGCTTTAGTGTCAATTCTTCTAAGGGTTCCAAGGACTCTAGGAATGACAAGGTAGTCTTAACGTTCCATGTAGAGCAGTATCTAGGTTTAGGGGGTGTAACCTTAAACACCCTTTTCATAAAACGAGCCACAACGGGGAGGCTTCCTAACTGAGTAGAGCCAACTGGGTCATGAGCCTGAGAAATAGCTGACCTATAAAGAGCTATAGTCCTGTATTCTTAATTGGCTTGTATGACTAGGGATGCAAGGAATGCAAGAACCTCCGCTACAGAAGCTGAAATGGGACAGGAACCCCATTGAGAACACCAGCGTACCCATGCCCTCCAGGGGCCTGTTACTTGGTAACAGTCCCTGATAGTGGCCAAACTGTCAGATGAAGGGACTTCCACAGGGGATGGTATGCTGTTGGCTGAAATGGGAGAAACAACAGAATATGGCTGCCTAATTTTCTGCTCTACAAATTTATTGCAATCAAGGTTATATTCTCTCGTATTTTTTCCATTATGGGACCAAAAAGGAAACCTCCTATGGCTAATGATGCTATCGATCTAACTGATTCGACTTTTGAAGATCACTGGGATAAATTAGAGATCAATGGGTTAAATCATCACTCCCGGGCCTCGTTATGAGCATTATGCAATCTCATGTCACTAAAATCGTCGACGATTATATCTCATCGACTGAGTTTCAAAGATCTCTGGCTGATAATATCAACTTCGATGCTGCCGGTTTAGAAACTCAACTTGGCTCATCGGAAAAAAAGTGAAACGAACTAATAAATTCAAATCAAGCAAAGATAGCCAAACTGGATGAAGAGTTAACGAAAATTAAGAATAATCTAGCACTGAAAGACAAAGCCATAGCAGGTCTTGAAGATGACAAATATAGACTATCACAAGAAGTTAACGACCTGGAGCAATATACAAGAAGAACCAATGTTCGCATCTATGGCGTTGCTGAACAGCCAGAGGAGAACACTGATAATCTTGCAGTCGACTTCTTCAAAGCTGAACTCAATGTAGATGTTGCCTCAAACGACATAAGCAGATCTCATCGTGTAGGTAAGAAATCTGGAGCTAAACCAAGACCTATTATTGTGCGCTTTACTAGGCATAATACTAAAGTTGCGGTCGTGTCTCGCCGCCGTGTGCTCAAGGAACATAAACGTCCTTTCAACCTTCAAGAGGATTTAACCATCAATCGCCGCAAAATTCTGAAATACTTAAACAAGGATATTGAAGAAGGCATTGTCAGCAAAGTCTGGACTGTGGATGGAGTAATATGTTTTCGGCCTTCTGGTGACAGCTCAGTCATCAAACGCTGTAGGATCTATGCATTAAATTTTTTCGTTTTTTGTTCCTTTTAAGCATTAAGCATTCTTTTTTGGCTTCTTTGTTTTTCTGGTAGTCTCTTAGTGTTATGTTTCACCTGTTCATTAGTGTCTTTTGTACGTTTCGCTTCATTAGTATGTTTATTTCGCTTTAGCTTTTTCTTTGCATAATTTATTAGTGTATATAACCTTTAATTTCATGTTCTTGCCTTACTCTTCGCAAAGCAGTCGCGCTACGCGCAGTTTAAAAGATTTAGTTCAGTTCCGCTACTATCAGTCAGTGGTGTATCAGTTCATCTAGTTTCTACAGTCGTAACAATGCAAGTATTCCTTCTCAGTTTCCATCGTTTATCGCATTTCATATAACCTTTGTATCGTGTTTAGTTTTGTAACCTTTTATTCCACTTACTTGTGTTTTCAGTTTTCAACCTGCATCTCTACATTTCAATTAAAGTATATTTTTATTCAAGTGGTGTTTGGAAAGTTACGTTCTTGAGCCCTCCGGGCTGTTTAGCCTTCTGGCAGTTACATCGTTGAAAAATTGTCCAGGATATGCTGTCTCGTCATGAGCGCTCCTTTTACACAATTCTCCGACCCTGTGGATCGTCGAGTTGGCGTTCAATTTAGGCAAGCGAGCCTTACGTTGGACCTAGAGGGAGTTATTTGCGAGAGACTTCGCTTACAGAAGAAATCAAGAGCGGGTCATGCTTCTAATGTTACTGCAAAGTCAGATGAGATTATCGGCCTGCTTGCGGACGACCGAAATCTCCAAGAAGTGAAAGAAAAGCTCGTGCACGTGGACGCAGTGTTTCTGAAACTGAAGGAAGCTCATCATGACTATGCCAGCAGGGTTCACGATGCCGATGGCGTTGTTCAGTGTCAGCTTTATCTTGATAACGAAGAGAAGAAATTTAGCATCTTTCGCCAAAAGATCGTTGATTGGATAACAGTGACTGAAGATAAGCTGTTAG
>BLFK01000291.1:193785-195189 GCA_014634185.1 Astreopora myriophthalma
CGATGTAACAATTTTAGTTGAAAGTGATGAAGAAGAAGATATCATTTATTAAAATTTCAACACCAAGCGGTCTTCCGACTAAATTACGTGAAATTATTTACAATAAATTACAGAATATATATAACTTGTACAATTAAATAATACAAAGATAAAATATAACTTACAATAATAAACTACTTTATACTACGTTAAAAGAAAAAAATACAGTTCATTAAAAAACTATCAACAGCTTGGGCTGCAGATTTCTGAAAATTACTAGGATAGATGGCTAATGATGAAAGATAAGAAGATAAAGAATTCTTAAAACGGCCCGTTTTACATACTGGGATATCAGACTCTCTGTTCTTTCTTAGTCGTCTAGATTTAGATCTTTGTGGAAGTAAGCTGGCTAACTTATGCTGGTTATTGTTAAGAATTTCCTTTAAAAGCTTGCTCAATAGTAGCTCACACCTATGGTATAATGTGTTAATGTTCGCTGTATTTGGTGTGTCATAGTATTTAAGATCTGGAAGGATGATGCACGTAGCACGTTTCTGAATACATTCAAGCTCCTCAGTTGGGTAACCTAATAGGCTACAATGGAAAAGCGCACAGGCATATTCAACGACTGATCTAATGGCTGAGCAATAGAAAGGAACGAGGTCCTACGACTAACTCCAGCTCTCTTTAGTTGCCTCAACAAATACCGGCGTTTAGCTGCCTTAGCCATGATATCTGAGATGTGATCGTTCCATTTCAAGTCCTGTGTGATGGTAACACCTAGAACCTTGGCTGTGCTGACTTGCTCAAACTCCAAGCCATCTAGTCTCACAGGTGTATAGGATGGAGGCGACCTCTTGAAACTCATACAAAGCTCCAAACAATTATTGGGATTCAGCTGTAGATGATTGTCATTCATTGGTGACTGTCATTGTATCCCTGTGCCAACACTGGCAATGCGTTGTCAAAACACAGGGTGTTGGCCACCATGAAATACAAGTACATGGGCCCTTTCAAAGTGCGATTGAACCGTTCCACCACCGCTGCTTTGGCATCCCCGTGTGTGGAAATGTGAGGGAAAAGTGAAAGTGCTGGTTGTAAAACCGGCACTGATCACTCTGCCAGCATTGGGGCCATCGTCCACTGCTCTTCAAGATTTTCTCGAGGGCTCAGACCAAGGGGGTCCCTGCCTTGTTCTTGAGCAGTTGCACCCAAGCATACTAAGCCAAGACGTCCACCACCGTCAACAAGTAAGGGATGCCTTGATTGTACCTGGAAAGCCACTGCACTTCCACCAGATCGACCACCCACTGTTGATCCATGCTGAACACCACCACTGGCAAGGTGAGGAAGCACTGCCATTGGGGTTTGTGCAAGGTGTAGGCGAACTCTTTTTGCAAGGCCCGGTGGGCTTGCCACACTGCC
>BLFK01000291.1:198601-214033 GCA_014634185.1 Astreopora myriophthalma
CGCCATCTAAAAGCGCATCTTTTTTCAAAGGCATATTTATAGGAGTCTCATAATTTAATTAGCTTTTAAGATTTTATTCTTTTTTCTCAAATTGTTATATATGTATTTTTAACTTTTTAACCTTTCATAATTGTAATGCGCATTTGATCAAATTTTTGTTAATTTGCGCAATATAAGTGAATAAATTATTAAATTATTAATAGTACCATTTTTCTCCAAAGTTAGTAACGTTCGATACCTTTTCGTGCGGGAACACAGCCCCAAGCTGGTCAAAGTACCGCAGTTTCCCTTGAGTTGCCGAAAACTAAGCGTAGTTAATTCTTCCACCAATCACAGTGCTTTGTTTGGACCAGGGACGTCGATATCTTAGCGTCCCATTTTAGCCTCAAAACGTAGTTATGACATCACGAGCTATAGTGCAGACCAAAGAGACGCTAGCCCGACCATCAGTTGTTAAGATGGAAAGCCAATTTGAGTCATCCTTTTAGGCAACCAGTCAGAAAGTTGTTAAGCACAGGTGAACCAGTTGCTGATTAAAGCACTGAGCACACGGAGAACCTTGAGTGAGTGGTACTGGTTCCTGCGTTTAAGGCAGAAACGTCAAAGGGAGCACGAGCTATCCCCAGTCTTACCAAAAAGCTCCCTTTAACATTGTGTATTTATATGGAATTATGTTTATGTCTTGATCTTCCCCTTTTGCTGTTACATAAAACTTTAAGTAATAGCAGGAAAGCAATGCATAGGTTTTCGCCGCCCAAGTTTCAGAGCAGACTTAGGCCCGATTCAGACGCCGTACTTTTCATGAGCCGAACTTAATGTGAATTTGGATCGACCCAAATTAACAAAAGTACGCCTGTAGATTCAGACGTCGAACTTAATCGCTCGTTCCACAGCCGTTCCTAATACAGTTCCAGGAAAACCAGTCAATATTGTCAGCGGTTTTTAGGCGAAGTGCAAAACATGCTTGCAAAACACATTATCATAATTTATGCATTAAATCTGTCACATGAAAAGTTCGGCGTCTGAATCAAAGCCTTTCCAAAGTCGACATTCCCGACCGAGCTAGGCGGGAAGAACGGCTGAGCCGTTCCAATTTAAAATAGCCGTTCTTAATTGATTCAGACGCCGTACTTTTCATGTACTTAACTCAATGTATTAGGTTCGGCTCATGAAAATTACTGCGTCTGAATCGGGCCTTAGTGAGAGAAGCTAGCCGTCCCTGTTTGCCAATTTTTGGAAGCCACATGCAAACCATCAAAGTGAATTGGCCAGTGGAAAAACTATATTTCCTTTTATTATTATATTATTATTCATGACGTACGTACACAGGGGTTTCAAAACTGTGACGTGATAGTTGGGCAACATCAGGGTATTTTGTAACATTTGTTTGTTTGTTTGTTTTTCAGGATGAGCATGGTGCATATGAGAGCGCATTGTCACAGTATCAGCTTGCACTGGAAGCCCTGTTACCGATATTATCAGGTGAGAGAGACTAGTAGCTTTAGTGTGAATTGCATTGGTGTTACAAAAAGCTGTAATATATGTCAGATAATCTCATAGTTTGAATTTCCTCAGTGTTTGCCTGGTAGAATGATATTATGTGTAATAAACTAATTACAAATGCTTCAGACATGATGCCCTCATACTGGATGCTTGCCTTCATGTCATGGTGGAATTATCTGATCGTGCTGTGTAGTTTTGGGGGGCATCCAGTTTTCGGGGGAATGTTGAAAAGCCAATCCCTGCTGACAAGGTCATGGCAATGGTAAAACTAGGCTGCGTCCTCGCACCTGCTCTCTTTAACATCTTCTTCTTCCTGCTTATGAAGATTTCTTTTGGTACGTCAACTGAAGGAGTGTACCTGCACCAGATCAACTGGACGACTGGTCAATCTTGCAAGACCGAAGACCAACTAACTGACTAAGACCAAGCCGGGTGCGTGAGGCCATTATTAGGCTTTTTGCTGATGATGCTGCTGTCACTTCGCACACTGAAAAACAACTACAGTGTCTCACGTACAGATTCTCCCAAGCCTGCAAAGAGTAACCCGAAGCTCACAATTCCAGCTAAGATGGCAGTGTACAATGCCTGCACTACCAGTACGTTCTTATACAGCCGTGAGTGATGGACAATGTATGCTAAGCAAGAGTGGAAGCTGAACAATTTCCACATGTCCTGCCTCCGCCATGTCCTCTGCATTAAGTGGAGAGACAAAGTGGCAAATACTCAGGTCCTCGCACGTACTGGCCTCCGCACCATTTCTCATACACTGCTCAGAAAATGCAGGCTCCACTGGCGCTCCACTGGTGCCGCATGTGAAGTATCAAGGCATTCAGGGATTTTTCTTTTTTTAATTTTACCACCACACAAAAAGCCGTGGCGTGCCTTTTTCACCTTTTCAGATAACCTCGTGCGTTCGCCATCATCCCCCTATTGGTTGTGTATGTCCCCAGGGAGGATTGCCGGGCCTTTATATGCCCTGCATGGCTTTATTCACACTCTTTTCGCAAGTCCACCCGACAGCACGAGTACGTAAAGTTTTTTCCCCTCCCACCTCCCCTTCAGCGACGCTGGCAAACACACCTACGTCAGCTTACTCTACGCCTTACGCAAAAATTTTCACGCGTAACTTATCTTCAGTAAGGCATAGAGTGGCTATTATGCGAGTGTGAATTTGTTACTAGTCAACCAGGGTACGTCATCCATGTTCAACATTGACTGACGGAGCCCGTACTACGACTAAACTAATTAGATCTACGGAAGAAATGGTTCTTTCTGAAGAGAAAATAAGACCTGAGTACACACGGGCGAGAACCAACAAACTGAACTTACCCATTTCGCTAGGTCTGGGAATCTTGATGGTGACATTACGAAACTCGAACACTGTTTGCAGTATTGTGGTGGGACCTACTATAATTATCAGGTGGGGTTGAGGTCTTGTTATAAGCCAGTCATGTATCGATCCCCGGAAAGGCCTTGATTCATGAAACCAACAGTCCTTCTGGCTGTTGTGGCCTGTGCAAAAATTGATGGACTAAGGGGGTTAACGCAGTAACTGGTGGGGTCTCTAATCAAATTCTTTGTCTGGTCTCTAGTAACTCCTCGTGGACCCTACAAGGACGCACTGCATTTGGAGGTGAGATCACCGTTCATACATAAATAGATGTTACTGATTGTTAGGAAGTTGCATCAGATGGCCGTATATTTGAATTGCTAGAACTGCAGGTATTAGACCTTGAAATATGGTGATCTTGGCAAGTTGAGTTATTTGAAAGGACCCTGGAAATTTTTCAGGCTTAAATGGGACTCGAACCCATGACTGCGATTGCGCTGCTCACGGATTTATCAACTGAACAATCAGGCCAACTTGAAGCTGTCAAGTGGGAGTTGGTACATGTTCGCATATAAGGCTAGCCTGCATACCAGGTGTTCGAAGGGTAAGGGGGAATTCGGCGTGAAGAACTTCAAGCGCGGATTCATTCGTTCCCTCTTTACTCGGAACGTCTGCCACGAGACAGTATTTGATCATGTATTTGAACTGTGGCTGTGAGATGTGATTTGGGATTTTTTGTCCTTCCGGCGTTTTTTTTTTTTTTTTTTTTTTTTTTTTTTTTTTTTTTTTTTTTGTAGTTGAATAAATATATGAGAAGAGCTGAAGAAATCAAGCTCTATCTTAAGGTAAGCTGGCTGCTATGTCCAGAAAATCAGTTGAACACTTTTGAATAATAGGCCAGACATTACTTCAAAACTGGAAAACTCCTGAATGTATTTTGGTGCTTCGTCGTGATGAAAAATAATGGTATCAAGGACTAGTATCAACAACTTCACCTTGAAACTTTTCATGGAACGAAGGATTGCAGGAACTACTCTGGGCGGAAAAGGAAACCTGCTACAAGCAAGGAAGCATTAGCTCATGCACTCACACTGGGTGACGAGACGGGCAATGAAGGTCTGCACCGCTACCCTACACCTCAGTCGTTTGAAAGCTCACTGGCAGAAATTGCAAATCAAGCAATGCTTACTTGTCCCCGGTACATATATTAGGAAATTGAAAATTACAAGATAACAACATACATAATAATACCTTAAGAATCAATGCAGGTTCATGTAATATATCAAACACGAAAAAGAGTGTTTCATCAGATCGATATCCAAACAGCGAGAAGCGAGTTGAAAAAGGAGGCCGAAGGCCGAGTTTTTTAACCGAATTCGAGGATGAAACACTTGTCAAAGGAATCAGTTTTTTTAAGACAAATTTGAGTTTAAAGTTACCAAATTTTATGCTAATTCAGATCACATATCCAAACTTCCTTCACGGTAGTGATTTCTTTTGTTCTAGGCTTATGAATTATTAATGAGTTTGAGAAGTACTAGGAAGCTGTCTTTCAAGCTTGAGTATCGCCCAACCCCAGAGGAATTTTTTGCTCAATTTACAGTAGCTTCCATTTGGAACAATTTTAACTAAATATACCTTGATGTGGTTTGATCATTCGGATTAGCGTAGTCCTGAGAAGGACTGTTGTTGTTGGTGACTAAAGTTTCGAGAACCTGAGCGGAAGTCATCTTAGAGTCAAGTGAAGATGACTTGCGCTCAGGTTGTTGATGTGTCAGTCACCAACAGCAGTCCTTCTCAGGACTACGCTCACGCGGATGATCAAACTACATCAAGGTATGTCACCCCTGGGTTCAAACCATTTTCTATTTTACGATTTTGACTAAACTTGCAAACTACCTTGCGGAAACGCTGTTGCGGACTCAAATTTCGAAATTTTGGCTCATCCTCGGTTTAAGAGTTTGTGAAACTCACGGATGAGGTAAAGCATAAGAACAAGAGAGAAACAATAAACTAAGTAAAGCAATAGTTAACTTCAGGTTCTTACACCGAATTAAAGCCCAAAAATTGCCGAATAAGCAATAGTTTAACCACCTGGGACCCGTCTCTCGAAAGCCCCGAAACTTTTCGGGCGTATTTCGGGTGCTACAATTCCCTCCGTATCTTGAGACAAAAGACGTTTCAAGCCAGGAAAATTTGGGATTAGTTTGCACCTTCTTATCTTGAAAGCATGTTAAGAGACCATATTCTCGGAATAAGCGAATCGCAGTTTTACAAATTGCTTTTCGGGCCCGTTTTACAAACGTTTCCGGACTTTCGAGAAACGAGCCCCTGGCCCCAGTCTTTCCAAGCTTGGATAACTTTCCAGCTTTTAAAATATATTCCAAGAAAACCTTTGCCACTGTTTTTGTACATTCCTGTACTTACTTGAGCAGACTATGTATATATGTTCATGGTGACATATGGTAATACAGAGATCTTTCCGTAATTTAAAACTGCTGAGTAATGACTTATCTACTTGATAAGATCGCTATCTAGGCATTGAACAACTGGGGCCGAAGCCGCGATTTCTTGGAAACATTGTTTGGGCAGCAATGGTAGAGGGTCTCCAATAGGGTTCTTCAATCCCGCTATCCCGACCAAAATTTTCCCTCAATCCCGAAATCCCGGAGGCTGTTATCGGCTAATCCCGATCCCGGCCATAATTGTTTATAAATTCCTTACCTCAATGAACACGGCTTTTCAGTGGGTACAAATTCCCTCCCAGCACAGGTCTTGAAGTCTTTGCTCACAGAGAAAAGGCCTTCTCTCCGCTTATTTGTCAGGGATCATGGCAAGCCGAGAAACCGATCACGAAGTCTACGAGGGCGTATCAAACACTACTGCAATGCCATCCAAAAGATGAACTTTTGATATTCGTTTTTCGCACGATAGAGTTACGTTGAGGTGTAGCTCACGATGCAGTATTGCTAGTCTTCATCAGGCCATGAAAAGCTTTAACACAGTTTCCTCCAAATCGTTCGACATTATTAATAAAGACCTCTTGAAACCTACGACTTCTTTGATACAGTTTTACACGAGGATCCTATTACGGTCAAGGTTCAAGAAATAACCAAATATGATCAAATATTACCGTAGGGGTCATAGGAGTCACAATAGACCCGCAAGCTGCCTGACTGGCACGAGGAAACGAGAAATCCTGGTTTGCGTAACTTTTGCGAGGATCATTTTTGTCACCGTTCTTCCCGGATCTCGGTCCTTGTAAGTACGATATCCCGTATCCCGACTCGTCAAATTGCCATTTCCCGTATCCCGCTCACTATTTGCGATCCCGAATCTCGCTCCTTTTTCAGTCCCAAATCACGGATCCCGGCTTCAAAAAAAGCCAAATCCCGCATCCCGAAAAACCTATTGGGCGCCCTCATGGTACCTGTTTTATACTGGCCCTAAACAGTTTGCGATGTTCTTTTTGTAGTGGAATGCGTACCAAGTTGCCATGTGGTTGACAGAATTTTGAAACTTAGCTGAAAAGCTTATACAATGTGTGTTTTCTCAGTTGACTAAAGACAAAATGAGCGTTGCATCCAGTGCAGTCCCCAGTGCATCAGACGATGAACAGTCACGTGAGTAGTCATTAAGTGCTTAGGCACACAGTGTAACTATTGTGATACTTTTTTGTGGCTTACATTTTGAAGTAATGCAAAGGATTTGCAAGCGCGTGAATTACAGGATTTTTTTTCCCCATCCATTTTAAACCTTATAGCTTGTTTATCGTCGGTTTGTATTTTCATGGGTGTTCTGTGGCTCCGTGATGAATTATCACCGGGAGTTGCCACTCCCAAATGATCCAGGAAGATATCAGTTTTTGCACGGCGGCAGGACCGAGCCCGGAGGCAAAAAAACGAGTCGGAGCCATGGCAAAGCGCGAGCTATCGATACGGGGAGGTGGAAGGGTCGCCAAACAAACTTAAGGAACACGTTTACCAATTCATCACCAAATGGTGACGAATTGGTAATTGTCGATCAATTCATGCATGGTTCGTTGATTTCGCAACTTCAATCGCAACTTCAGTCGGTATTGGGTTTCATATTTCACTCTTTGGAGGTTTTGCTTGATCCATACATGAATTTGCTCAAAGTACGTACTTCTACTGTCGATCATATTTCGTATTGAAATTTTTTGAGATACCAGCCATCCTTTTGCTGTCCTCGCTGTTTTTGGCCGCTGACCCGGGCGAACTCCCACTCAACCCATGTCAAGAGTACGAGTACCGCTTAGGATTTTATGATCACTTTCCGAGATCTGGTCTCATCAGAAAACCGGTCACAATGCAGGAAATAAAAGGTAACTGCTGATCGCTTCTCGTCCGTACTGTGTTCCGGCTTAAGGAACTGTGAAAAACATAGTATTCGGCAAGGGTACTTGGAACATTTTCTGTCACTAGCGCATAAAAACCTATAGTCAAACAAAACAAAGTTTATTACTGCAGTTTTATTTTCCTTAAGCTATCATCGAGTTAAGAGCTTTGTTGGTTATCCCCACACGAAGGGTTAAACCTTAAAATTAAGAGTTTACATACCGCGAAGGAAACTGAACACTTGGCCACTTATAACTTCAATTAGCTCTATTCTATTTCCAAAATAAGAACACAAATCAGTTGAGAACATCCTGAAGTAACCGGAATACAAAATGGATCATAAATATCGTGTGACAGCTGAAGTATGCAGCTACGTGACCTCACTCTTAGCTGAACGCCAACTTAGTAAACGCAGACTGAAGTAAACAACAGCTGTTTTATGATTGATCATAAATCAGACGACACTAGAAGCGCTTTCATTTAAAGGTATCCGACAGCTCTTGTGCCCCCTCACCATCCCCCCGTTGGTAAGTGGCCTACTTGACTTAGTCAATACTAACAGGTTTAGTGGGTCTCGTATTTCGCACTAATCACCTCACGCGGAATTAAACTTAATTTTAGAAAAATATTTTACAAGGGCCGAGCAAACCGAATTTAGAATACAACAATTGCTACGCTATAAATACTACATCTCCCACAGACAAAACAATGGATTAAACAAGATTACAACGGGATGAGTCTGCTAGCACGCGACGAAGCACGCAACTAGGAGAACCGGAGGGGGGGACGGGGGCGCTCCCATGGAAATGAACCTGGTTAAGTCTAATATATTGGCGCCACCTTAAACTATATCCGGATGTGTTTCATATGCGCCCAATAGCCCCAGTTACCGGGAGGAATCTTATTTGTCTTCTATTCATGCGGAAAATTCCAGCCCAGTTACCGAGAAAGACAGACCGCAGAACTAAAAAGCCGCATATGGCATGCGTATTTCGAAGAAAATCATTGCAGTAACCGGGCTGAAGTCTTCACGCGGAAAACTTTCCAATCCGTTTACCGAGGACACATAGAATTTTTTAATCTCGAATGTGCTGTCTTTAATTTTTCTGTTTCATGTATGTTCGCGGAATGTGCGAGCTGTACTCAGATAACAGTGGTTTGACCTCCCCGTACCCCTGTCCTCGCCTTTCTAGAGGTAACACATACACTTGCTATCTGATCGTGTTGAAGGAACCGACAGTGAGTCGGCAGCACGAAAAGCGGCAAAAAGGTGGCAACAAACCACAAAAAAAAAATAATAATAAATAATAATAATAATAATAATAAATTAAAACGACTTAAACACACGTGCTGTTAGTCACTCCAGGGGTACACCGAACATGAAAGTTGGCTCGTCCTCTTGAAAAGAACTGAACTGAGCGTTAGGAAAAGGCAGAAGGCTAGTTTTAGCCTTCCACGTTAATGCCAATAAATTGACATGGTGGATTTGTCAAAGACTATGGTGATAATTGTTCATGTCGTGGTCAGGCTTTCTTCTTGAGCATTGGTTTATCAAAGCCAGTTGCTGAATTTGTTTTCCCTAATCCTTTTTGAACGAGTTTTGCAGAACATGCTAATTTTCATGATGAACCATCTGATTTCGAATACTGATTTTTGTCAATTTTTAATACACTCCTAGGCTTGCCCGTAAGTCAAGAGTAAAGAAAGGTTAACTGACCGGACTTGAGGATTTCTATTCTATAGCGTTCATTTGTTCTTGAACTCATTGTATTCAAAGGAGGAGCTCACAGAATTTCCCACTTTTGTCTTTCGTGCCGGTGTTCTTTTTGTTGTTTCTAAAGTTGCCTTTGGCATCAAATACCAAGTTAAATTCGGAAGATTCGGAACAAAAAATGTGCAGAGGAATAGCTTCTAAGGTTTCCAAAGGATTTTTTCTGTGTTTTGAAGTGAAGTCGTCAGTTGGCACTCATCATCACATTTATAATTTCATTCCACACAGTCATCAGCAAAAAAAAAAAATTAAAATTAGTTGCTTAGTAGGGACAGAGTAAAACAATGTCCTTAACTGAGTAGATTGACATTGCTTTGTGAGAGGACAGTTCGTGGTTATTATGACGGTGGTCAACTGGAAATACATTGTAAGTCGCGTCCATGATGTCATAAAACTTACATCTGTAACGGGGATCGAACTGACTCGCTAGCGTGAGAACTCACCAAAAAAATCTTCTTAGTGAGGGCTTGACTTATTTATGAAATACAGACAGATGAGGTGCAGTGGTATTGTTTTTATTTCCTTCCAAACCGTACTAGCCATTGGCAATGCCAAAGACTAACACGGTTTTCCGGCAGCTTTTTTTCCGGTTCAAGCGTGTTAAAGAGCTTTATCTGTTTGGTAAAGCGCTGTTCCAGACGGAAAGTCGGAAGGTTTGCCGCTATTTCTGAACTTAAAGTAAACAAATAGTGCGAAGCAGTATGCCTTGAATTGAACTGTGATTTTGCTTTTCATAGCAAGTTTTAGTCTTTATCTTAAAATTCACAGTTACCGAAATGCGTTGTTTAAGTTGATTTTTAAGGTTCTAAAAGTATCAAACGATTTTTTATTTTACTAGGCTCCCAAGGGTTACTCTGCCTTTCGTTTTCGTGTTTTCATGTTTTCGTGATTAGATTTTAATCACCTTACCCTTTGTCAAATTTGTCACCACAGAGTGGCACCCGTGGTCTGATCAATAAGAGTTTACTTTTTGTCCTGCTCCCATTGTGTTGGAAGAAACAAAGGCCGATGATGATGATGATGATGATGATGATGTGTGATTTTAAACTGATTGCCTTAAATTTTGTCACATTTCGACAAAAATAGAGCATGCAGGCTACGAACTGAAACGAGTTGTGAAAAATCATCAATCACAGAAGATTTAGCTGCTTGTTTTTGAAGTGAAAATATGTAATGTTCAGGGAATTAGGCTTGTTCGTAGGGAAGGACTTGTCTTACTCCATGTTTACCATAATGTTGGTCTAAAGTACTTCAAAATAATGAGGTTTTTCCTCGTCTTTAATCATGAGTGTCACACATATCACGAGTAGCGGGTTCAACATAATGCAATCCTTCAGTTCAGTGTTGATTGCTGGATTCCTATTAAATACAGCATCAGCTCCTGTAGTTGAGGCGGGGCTACACCCGAATTTGAATGAAAAGGGAGAAAATTAGTTTTGAAACACTAACAGTTGACCCCCACCCAAGAGCACCCCAGGTTGCAGGTTGGTAGGGGAAGTGTTTGGGTTTGCAAATTCTAATTTTTGGACTACATTAAATCTGCAATATTTCTTCTTTCTCAAACTTGTACTTCTCTTTTGAGAAAACTCCCTTCTCCCAAATATACCCACAAATCATCAAAAAACTAACAGAAGACCGCGGCATCGATTCGTTTTTGCATTGCTTGAAAGGCGAACGAGATATTTGCATTAAACCCATTTTAAGCAGCGGAAAAACGGCTTTCAGGTCTATCCTCGCTTTAAACCCTTAGTTATCACCCATGCGTATGGAGTCTCACAGAACAGTTGTATTGTGTCGCTGTGTACGCGTCTGTCTGCCTCATCATCTTAGCCTGACATGTTTTTTGTGACGACATCACTAGAGCACAGCATAAGAATTGATCATGAAGTGAATTTGAACGTTATAAACGGAAGCCTGTGATACAGGAAAATTCGTTATCGTTATGCGTGCCAGCCGGCTCGCACATTTCCTAACTTGTCCTAACTAGACTCTTTGTCGGCGCCATTTCGACCCGGAACGCTGCTACGCTCTATTTTGCCTACACTGCGCAAGGAGACGCGTAAAACTGTGTAGATACATGGGCTATTGGTAAGCAGGGACCTCATACGCCACTTTATTGCAGGACTGGTGATCAATGGATGCGACACCGCCGGATACGAAAACGCAAAACCAATTTGAGGGAAAAAGGGAACGTATACCCCTACCTGCTGCGGTGCCGCTAACGCTGGGTGCCGAGTTACGACAAAAAGTGGTGTACCTATGCCAACTAAAATTTAGGTGCTTGAACAAGTGCTGAGCTAGATTAATTCAAATGTGTAACGACCGGGTTAACGTATCTGAGTAGCGTACCCATAATTCCTCTCACACGGCCGCAGGCCTCTGGTACTTGTCGGGAAAATGACTATCCTGCCTGTTCCGCTTCGCTACATTGTCAGAGGTTGTCAGAGATACCATTTTGTATTTTACGATAACTGCAGAAATTCACGCGCGCTCATTGGCTAATTTTTATGGTCAATATGCGGACAGACACATGAATTTATAATGGTCTCGCGTTTCGTCTTAATTTCGTCTCTCCTACCTTTTTGTTATCGTAAAAAACAAATTGACGTCAGTTTTTAATGCGCCTGTCCTGTTATTGACAATGAATTTCGTCATCACATTGTCAAAGTAGTTTGCGGATCCACTCGGCTATCGCCTCGTGGATCCACAGCTACTTTGACAATGTGATGACGAAATTTATGATCAATAACAGGACAGACGCATAAAAAACTGACGTCAATTTGTTAATCAAAGCACTGTGAGACTCCGAAGGACGGTTTCCTTACCGGAGATTAGTCACGTATACGTAATCAAGGATTTCTCTACCAGAGAAGCTGAATTCATCGACCTCTCAAATTCTTCTCAAAATTCGAGCTTGGATCCGAATCTTGAATCAGAAGTTGATGGTAACTTGGATCATTTGATTGTGAACGCTCTTAATGGTAAAAAGATTGAATCGCTCAGTATATCTGAGCGTAAGATCGAACTGAGAAAGAGAAATTTGTTGAAATCTGGGAAGAACGCTGTGTTGGCTGCAAGACTCAGGACCGCGGTACAAGAACGGACAGATGCAAATGTAATCGACAAAAATGTACAACACGTTTCGCAAGCGACTGAAGATGACACGTTTTGCCTAATGACGGCCATCAGACTTATAAACAACGAACTACAGATTGCGTTGAAGAATGCTATAATTCTGCAAAATCTGCAAATTTCGTTTGACATAGCTAGGCAGGCAGAAGTTGAAACAAATGCAAACGTTGTCATCTCGGAATTAGTTACAAGGAATGACAAAGAGAATATGAGAGAACCAATAGCAGCGGTAAATGACTGAAAAAGTTCTGCAACCAAAATGGCTGGAAACTTATTGAACATAACAACGTCGGCATCAGGACGTAAACTACGGCGGAGTGCACCTAAATGAGGTAGGTAATGGAAAACTCCGTAATAACTTTGTTAGCTGCTTAGACGGTAGTCTCAGCTGATCTTTTGCAAAACTAATCTGTGGTGGGGGCTACGACAGCATAGATCATCCGATGACACAAACAAATGATCGCCATAAAGCGAGCATTCCTATTAGAAAGGAACTGTAAAAATAAAGAGATAGAAAAAATAAATAGATAGAATTTTATTTGTGTCAATGTATTTGGCCCATGTGGGCTAATTGGGGACACTGTATTAACTCTACCTACAAATTATCATTAAAAGTATTATAAAATTCTCGTAAAAAATAGGATAGGAATATTGTTCAATAATAAAAGAAAATAAAAGAGTTTATGTTTTCCTTAAAGACGCTTCAATTTTATTATTAAAGTTTAACATTCTAAAATTCCTTATTTCTTAATAGATGGGCGAGGCCTCTTATTTCGAGCGAAAAAAATTACTGGCCGCACAGGTTGCAGCAATTGATGTTGTTGCTTAGCCCGAAAGGCCCAATTTTTTTCTTATTTTATTTCCAAAGGTTGCTACATTTGGCGATTTTTTCTAGTCTTTCGGAAGCTTTGACCATAAGAAAGGACCTATGTATCTCATAGAGTGTTTGCCATAGCGTATAGTGTTAAAGCTGGTTACAGAAAAATCACAATTCCTGAGCGCACGAGTGGAATTTTATGTTAACCCGTACTTAACCTTGTACTTCTGCGCTACAGTATCCTGGAGGCGTATATTGTATGGCGTTGGTAATTTAGCACGTCCTAATAGTTCTTCGTATGACTCAGTGGGATCTACGTATAGCCCTGAGAGCCCTCTCCTGTAATTTTTCAAGCTTTCTGTAGTCCGAATTTTGCAAAAGTGCCACACTAGGTGACAGTAAGTTACGTTAGGCATGATAAAGCATTTGTACAACAGGAGTTTTGCCGTGCAGGGTATTAAATTCCGAAGGCGGTTGAGTGCACCAACCTTTTTGCTAGCCTTGGTGCATATCTCTCTGATATGCTCGGTGAAACTAAGGTCATCATCAATAATAACTCCTAGAAGCTTAATTTGTTTTGCTTTTACAAGGTCATGTATGTTAAGAGTGATGTCACTTTTTTCTTTATCGAGTTTCCTTGGATTGATGTTCATCGACTGAAACTTCTCAGCATTAGCTAATAGAAAGTTCTTCGAGTACCAGGACAGGGCTTGCCCCCCAAGATTTTTGAGACTTTTTTGTCCAGTTTCTTCGTGGTCCTGTCCCTTTACATACACTTGGTGGTCATCCGGATACATATTTAGATTACCATCTGTAACACGTAATGACAGGTCATTTTGAAACATTTCAAAGTAGGGGCCCGAATACCGATCCTTGTGGGCATCCACGTTTCATCATCACTTGTAACGTCACGTAGTCTTACTCTTTTTTGCCTGTTTTTAAAGAACGATCGCATTAAATTGAGGGAGTACTTTTCAAAACCATAGGCCTCCAGTTTCTTTATTGTCAAAGAGTGGCTCAAAGAGTCAAAGGCCTTACTCGTATCTGTAGACAAAACTGATACAAGTTGCTTCTTATCAACGGCCAATTTCCAATCCTCAATCAATCCAAGCAGCGCCGTTTCGCGGCCGTGTCCTTTTCTATAAGCTGACATTTGGTGGTATAGACTTTTATCAAAATGACTTGTCATCTTACTAAGTAACTGTTCAAATATCTTATTAACAGCTGTGAGGGAGGTAATGGGGCGGTAGTTTTTAGCATCGTGTCTCTCTTTTTCAATACTGCTGTCCATTTACCCCTCTTCCATGTATTAGGCCATTCATTCTGCCCAATACAGCTCTTATAAAGACTTGTTAGTGAAGCTGCAGTTCCCTTGGCGACATTCTTAAGCAGTTTTGGTGTAATACCAGTGTCCCATCCACCAGACTTCTTGGGATTAATACTTTCAAGCGCCTTTTGTACATCAGCCGTCGTGAAGAACCTGAATTCAAAATTGGTCTCCTTATAGACTTCTTGTATAGTCCTGACACTGCTATGATTATTGTGGTCTTGTTCTGTGAGATTAATCACGTGATCTCCGCCAATACACGATGTGTTGTTGAAAGATCCTAGCCATAAACGAAACGCGTCTCGACCAGAAAGGATCAGAACAGATCAGGCGGAGGTGTAGCCCTCTACATTAGGAATACAATTAGTTACCAACGTCTTAAAAACAAGGAGGATGACCTAGAATTTATCTTCTTTATCCAGGTATCTAAACCTAAAACCAAGCCGTTTCTTGTGGACGTGGTATAGGCCACCTGGGTCTTCTATCGAAACGTTTACAGAATTTGAATCTATTTTATAAGAGCTGGAAAACTGTAAGCTTGAGGTTAACATCGGAGACCTCAACTGTGATGTAGGAGCCTCTCCACATGACCATAAAAGCCAGACGTTACTGGATGTATGCAATGTATATCAATTTAGCTAATTGATCAAACATCATACACGTATAACTAAAGAGACGCGCACCACAATTGATTTGTTTTTAACCAAAGATCCTCTAAAATTCTCCCATACTGGCGTTAGTATTTGGATAAGTGATCATTGCCTTATCTTTGCCATTAGAAAGATCAGTATCCTGAACATCCATAGTTGCCGCTTTAACGTTCATAGTTAACCTCTCACTCTTTACTGGAATCTTCCCAGATGAATGGAAGCATACCAGAGTTTCCACAATGTTCAACGAAGGTAACAAAGCTGACCCTGATAATTATAGGCTTATCTAAATAACATTAAATGTCAAGAAGACTAAGTATATGTTGATTGGTAGCCGCTCCAAACTTGCTCAAATCTCTGATAACTTCACCATTAAGGTTGACGGCGCGTCTACAGAAAGAGTAACGGGTTATAAATCCGTATGAGTTTTGATTGATGAAAATTTGACATAGAAGTTGCACATCGACGAGATTCTGAGGAAGGTATCAGCAGCTTTGTCGGTACGAAAGCGCCACTTTTGTTTAAAAAAAAAAAGAATTCCCCC
>BLFK01000291.1:216345-233845 GCA_014634185.1 Astreopora myriophthalma
TTTTTTTTTTTTTTTTTTTTTTGTTGGTGAAAGTGCCTGAATTGTGGTTTGGCAGTAAAAATGAAAAGGTGACAAATTAGAGTGGGTCTAGCTGAAGACGGAAATAAGCTAAATCAGATCAAATCCCAAGTCTGGATTCTTCAGAGGGCGCCGTCATATAAAAGATATTCTCGGCGGAACTCTGACTATTCACTTGCCAAGCCACAGCTCTCTTTGGTTTGAGACTTACTTGCTTTTAAGGCGCCTCAGATGCGAAGCCAAAAAAGGGGAAAAGTGAAGACTGGGAAGTCGTCAGGAAAAACTTTGGGGACTGTTTTCTAAACCAACTTTAGTTTAAGTATTCTAGCGAGAAAATCAGGGGATTCTATTGACAACAATACTTCAACGACTTTGAGTCATGGATGTCACCGAGTTGTAATTGGGCTCAGACAAACTCCTCGTATCTCATTTGAGAGCACATTGCTGCATTGTGCCTCGTTCTCCTTAGCCTTGTTTAATTTTCCGCTTTTCCGCACCTCAATCCTTATCAGTTTTCGTTGTACTAATTCAAATTGGTCTACGACCCGCCGTAGTGTTTTGATAATCGACACGGCTGCTTGGCCAAGACTGCAGCCTCGTCCACTCGAGCATGTCCTTTGTGGCAATTTTCATTTGACAAATATGTTTGCTCGAGTTTGTGGAGCAGCAAATATTTGTCGAAAAAACGTCTTTGTTTATGCGACAGAAATGACTGTGGACATCATAGGCACATACCAAAACAAGCCGAGGTGCTTGGAAACTATTAAAACATGAATATTGCCGCGTTTTATTCATTAAGAGTCATTTAGATGTGCCAATGTGATCGCTCTAGGGGTGAAAAATATTAATTCAGTACAAGAATTGTAAAATGGGTCAATTGGGTCAAATGGGTCAAAATATTAATTCAGTACAAAACGAACGCCAAGATTGGCGAAAACATTTTCACATGCGTTTAGTTTTAAGGACTTTAAAAAAATCGGAACTTGTTTAACAGTGGACTACAACAACCAGGTTTAAGGGCGCTCTCCATTTGACGGAACTAAGCGACCACACCGGGTGCTTTGAATGGTTCACTCTACAATACCTTTAAAGCAACACACTATGAGCACAGTATGTACAAATTGAAAAGAATGCGAGTGACTATAATGCAACAGTTCCTTCAAATCGTTACATTTTATCTGCAACTTAAAATGACCGGTCTGACCAGCCAGTTCTTGCATAAGGAAAGCAGCCTTCATTTAGGTAATAAGAAGGGTAAAAAGCAGCAAAGCTGATGTGGTAGGGTTCAATTAAACTGATAACGACATGGTTGCGACAAGCGTATTTTGAAAACAAAAAAACAAAAACATTTGAGAAATTGAAGATGTCAGAACAAGTCATTTGAATGGATATGCGGATCCGACGGTTGGCATCCGTTATCAGGGTTAGTGGCAGGTGCATCTCTATGGGACTTGTCAAATTGTTGTATTTAATATAACTTCTTATATTTTTATTGGCCATCATGTATGATTTCTGATTATATAATAACCAAAGTTATTCTCGCATTTTGATTGGTTCATGCCTATGATCCATTAGAGGACAGATGCACGATTGACGTCATCATTACAAAGTTTTTCGCTTTTACGAGTACGAAGTTTAATTTTTTTATATATATATATAAAACAAATAGATTCCATGTTGCCGTGCGTCTGTTCAGTAATAGGTCACAGAAGACGTCAAAATGTGGTAAGAACATCAGTGACATACTCGGCTATCGCCTCGTGTGCCACTTTTTTGTTCTTACCACATTTTGACGTCATCTGTGATCTATTACTGAACAGACGCACGGCAACATGGAATCTATTTGTTAATTAGCGCTCAGGCACCTTAGTGACGTCACTAACACATATACCGCTCCCTTGTCAGTGTTTTAAACAACACTGTGACCGCCATCAGTTGGCTAAATAGGGCTGAGAGCACTGGACTTTGGTGCTGGAGGTCTTGCTAGGGTTCATACCCTGGCGGACCAACACTCAGGGTCATACATTAACTGAGGATGAAGGGCTGCCTTTGTAATGGCGTCTGCAAATGGTTAGACTTTCTAGTCTTCTAGCTCGGATAAGGACGATAAACCGTTGGGTCAGTACGCAGCTATTACAACAGCCCACGCGATTGGCTCAGAAAACAATAGAACCATTCAAAGAAACAACAGAAACAATGAACCCTAACCCTAAAAACAATAGAGCTGCGTCCTAACCAGAACCAAAGAAATTAGAGGTTGTAAACAGCTGCGTGGTATCTGTAAGCGTTGGACAAGTCTCACAACCCTTGTTCGCGAACTCTGTGGGATGTTAAAGAACCCGCAAACTGATTCGGGGACAATACGTCACCGGTGTCGTGGTCTGGCCTATTCTCCCCAGGAAAAATGGCCAGCTTGGTGTCATGTCTCGAACGGAGTTGAACATAGAACAGCCATAACTGAGTCAAGGGGACTAGCCGAGTGCTGGAACAAATAGAACAGAAAACCACACGCAATATCAGTTCAAGAACTAGGGTAGTTTTAGAGTTTTATTGATTTGCCACCGATTACTTCTCCCAGTAAAACGACGAGCGCCTTGATGTAATCGAGTAGGGAACTACTCACGTGTTGTCAGTTTGATTGACTAGGCGGTGAGAGTCGAGAGGAAAAAGAAGGAATGTGATCGGAAGGAAAAAACAGTCAGAAACAGAATTGTATCAAACGGAGTAATTTTCAAGTCGAGATCCTTGATATGTAATTAGTCAATGTCGGAAACATTTAAAACATTAAAGAGTTCTGGATCGATACAACACGCCTGTTTTCGACTAGTAAAGGACTGAATTGAGCCAGCCTTTTCGTCTTGAGATACTCTGAGTATGTGGAGAGGGGAGGGGAGGCTCATTACAGGGATTTTAGGGCATTTGACCCTAAAACCTTTTTGCCCGGCTTCCCTCCTCCATTTTCGCGACTGGCTGTCCGCCGTGACTGATACGAATCCCTCGAACTTACCCCATCTAATCCCGGCCTAACCCAATATGTTCTCTTTGCCTGGAAAATCAAGGGCAAGTGCAGTCTCGAAGTCAAACCCGCAAACAAAACCATTCAACGGACAATAAACAAATACTTCTTTATTCCCTAGGGGTTTGCCACTCATCTTCAAGTTATTGGTTTAGAAAATCGTACAACCCAGGATTAAGCGGCGTTGCTCGGGTGACCTTATAACATTTTTCGGCGTGGCAGTATCAAACCTGCCGCGTTTTGGAAAAGCGGCTCACCCACGGCATGGGCGCGGCTGCGTTGTCGGTAAGCTAGGCACGTAAAGCAGTCTGCCCACGGTCGAAATTTTAAATTGCTTGTTTTTCAGTTACTGTGAAACCTGTCATTGAATTTTATTGGATGTATTTACGCCGGTGAATGATATTTTGCGTACTGGTTATGTAATAATTTAAAAGAAAATCTCGTTGGAATCACCGTAGTATGTATTCATTTCTTTCATGATTAGCATTCTGAAATTGCAATGATTTGCGAGCTTGAATTTGGTTTGACTTTTTAGGTAGTTTATAGTAGTTATTCGCACACGAAATCACTCCCGCTTAAAATGTGGACTATGGCGGGTTGCAGCGCTCATGGACGGAAGATCCACACTGCCAACACTGTTAGAACGATGGCCCGTGCCCCCGCTTATTTCCGGCCTGGTGATTAATCTTGCCAAAAATCATTCAAATTTGAGAGTAGAGAGGGAGGAAGGAGCATGTTTTTCACGCCAGTGAGAAAGGAAATGCAAAAGCTGCTGCTGCTGCTGCTGCTGCTGCTTGAGAGCTTGACATTAGCATGCAGTTACAAATTAGACGAATTGACGAGGAAATCAATCACACACGACTTGAGGACGTCGCGCTTAGTAACGGTTACTAAGCGCGACTTCCTCAAGCCGTGTGTGACCTGGCCTTCAGGTTGTCCCCACGCATTTCAATTTCTGGCGCAAAGAACACTGAATCTTTGAATGCCCACTAACAAGTCACAAGATGTCACTTGTTAGGGCATAATCTGGCAGCATATTACGGGCATTTGTAACAACATTAGTTCCAAAAATGGCAAATTCGGAATAAAAATTAGTAGCTTTAGACAGCTTTACAGCCAGTAGCACATTTTATCGAACCACGAAAAATGTAATGACACTGAAAAAAAAATTATAAATCTAGAAGTCAATTGTACTCTCATACCGCATCGGCTAGTTTCTTGCAGACTACTGACACAAAGAAGGTCACTGAATTGTTCTTCTGTAACTTTCATAATACCCCACTACACCCTTTCATGTTTGCTATTTCGATTATCTTGAGAAATGAAAAATTACCTACCAATTCAATGAAGTGTTCTCACAATATTCTTTGCGTGCACAAGAACGGCACAATTAAATTGGTTTAACCTTTGTTGTGGTCCTCAGTGTTACCACGTTGGACGCTGTTCTGATTCATTTTAGTCCTATCTAAATCTGTGTACGTTCTATTTTAGACACAAAGCGCGGAAACGGCCGAACTTGTGCACTGTAATTTTCCGGGTTTTGTTGATTTTCTGGCGGATAAATACATTGATACGACCTCAGCATTTGCAAGTGAACACCGCTTTCCTGAGTTGTTCCTTTGAGGAACCTTCAAAATGCGCACATTGCTAGCCAACATATGAAAAAAGTGTACAGAGAAGGCTCAACAACCACGGCTCAGAAAGTCAGAGTAACGTGGATCTGGTAAACATAATTTAACGATAGGCTTTACCGTCTTTTGCCGAAAGCCTGGTCTTGTAGCCTGATACACCTTTTCGACGGCTCCCTACGTAAGCGGCACTTACTGATGAAATTTGTCCAATGTTAAAAGGATTATAATTGCTGAACTACTGGCTGCTTGTCAGTAGTGGCTCTTCAGTGGGCGTCATAAAGGATTACATAAAGCCTCAGCTCACTTTATTTTGATTGTTGAAACATAAGCACGCTTATCTTTTTATATACATAGGTAAACTAAATCCATGCTCTGGACATTGCAATCCTTCATCGTGGAAAGGCTAATTAGATTAAAACTATTTAGTATAAATTACACTGCGTAAAGTAACCGGAATTATAGACGTTAGCGTGAGTCCGTAGTTCAAGTCAAAGGAGCTCTGCAGTAATTGCTCAAGCAATTTCAGTTTCTTTACCCCATCTGGTTTAATTTCTCAATTAAAAAGAAAGATTACAGTTTGAATTGCTGGGTCTTGATATAAAGTTAAAATAAAAAAGTTCAGGCGAGTAAAGGAAGATGATAAAATGGTCCTCAAACGAACGCCCTGGGGCTATATTCCTCTAACGCAAATATTTGTATTGAAAAGAGTGTGATGACACTTCCATGTTTGGGGTTATCAAGCTAAACGGAAATAACCAGCAATAATCTCGGAAAAGAAGATATATTGAAGTCACAGCTGGGATTTCCTTGCATATCTTTATTGCAAGCTATTGAAACATGCTGAAAGTGTTGGAAAAACAAGACAACATGACTGATAGAAATTGTGACTTGGAGTTGATGGTAGTTTTGAAGGTCAATAAAATTTTGGCATGTCATAACAAACAAATTTTCACTACATTAGAGTGGCCTTGTTAAAGAAGGGAACCATCGACGAAATGGAGTAACTAAATCGGGATAGCGGAAATGACTGTCTCAGGCTGCTCCCATACTTTATCCATATATTATATGCTCCTAATCGATCCGCAAGATCGATTGAAATCTCAATCTTCACAGCAGGGAAAGACTTCAGAAAAAGCTTCATTCATTTTCACTGTTAGTTCAGTGGTCATTTGCCTGAATTCCAAGCCCCTCTCTGCCACCTGGGTTTCGTGCTTGCGTCCAGACGCTTTGAAAATCATGCGAAATTGTTCGAAATTCGAAACTGCGACAATGCTTGATATTCTCCTTATAACATGCTTAACTTCTTCGCCTTGGCCCGTTAACGATCATCATCACACCAGAAAAATCTCAATGTTGACAATCATTCCTTCGTTATTGGAAATTTTTGTTAAAAACCAATTTAATAGCTCATTTTGGGGTTTTTGCGTGCGATCAAGTGACAGCTGATTGTCCAAGAACATATCATCAACTTGAAAAGGACATGTGATTTCAAAGGAAACCAACAGAGGTATTTTGGGAAGTTGGCTCGCCAATACCTCAAGTAATCAAACAATAATATGCGCTGTTTTTTCTATGAGGTAGTAGGGCGTGACTGACTCTCATAACCAGCGAGAAGTGAACGAAAGAACGGACAGACTGATTTCCGTATTTCCTTCAACTTACGAACACTCAGATGAAAAAGGAGTTCTGCAGTAATCTCATCAAACTTAGCCGTACGCGAAGTACCCTGTCATGTCCGACTTCATTGGACCCTTCCTGCCCAACATAAATAAACAGCGAGACTTTTTCACGTCATGCAACCTTATTCCGCTTTGAGCGGGGACGGTAAACTGAGCAGCCCGGTAAACTGATAAAATCTTGTACATTTGCATCACATCCATTGGTGTGATTAATTCCTTCAGGGAGGTCAGAAAAGAAATATCGTGCTAGGCTGATTTCCCTAAGTTTTACTTGTATTAAAAATTTCGAGAACTGAGCAAACAATCACGTAACAGAAGCGATACAACACACGTAAGGAATGTCATTTATTGATTTCAAACCGATCAACTTATTGTCATTATCCGTTATATGACTACTTTTATACCACATTAAATAATATCATGACATACATGGTTTGAGCTTTTTTAATGACTGAACGCTAAAATCTGTTGAACAGGCGTTTTTTTTTTTTCAGCAGAACCCCAGAGTTAATTCTTAACATCCTACATTCAAAGTACCTCTCAACGAAATATCCCTTCTCTATTTGCCTAACAGACAAAGACGGCAACTGGAATATCTGAGGGTATTATCACTGCTAATCCACTGTATGAAGCCTATGGGTTTGATTAGACCACATAAATACCAATATTTACAATGACCCCTCCATGAAAAGATAATAGGGAAGACGACCTCAGGATTTTTGACAACAATGAAGCTATTTCAAACATTCCTTCGCTTCTGCAGAGTGTGTATAGTCCTAATTTCGAAGGAGAAACATGTTACGACCGCCGTGTAGTATGAAGTAGAAAGTAAGACTCTCAGCTAGTAAAAGCAGTCATAGCTATTATCTACGCCTACCAACATCCATGTAGCCAAAAGGATTCAGTAATCCAACCGGCACTTATTCTAAAGGAGAGTTTCGTCTCGAAAAGGTCGTATTATGTCGGAAAAAATAAAAATGAATATAAAAAAAACACGAATGAACTATGGAAGGCAGTTCAAATAGTTATAAACACACTTCAGCACATTGGTATAGCCGGAAAATATTTCTGGACAATATTTCTTTGTTCAGAATACACAGAAAGTTGAATGCCAAACCTATTTTATTGGCAGAGCATATGGCAACACGTACGAAAGATTCTCACGTGCTGGTGTTTTATTTAAACTGACACATAGGCATTATTATATAAGTACAACAAATGTCAGGTAAAGATAAACAAATTGCTATCGATTGTACAACACGAATGCATGTGCGATGATTGTTGCATACAAAAGCCACTCACGAAGTTCGAATCGCGTGTTGCCACTGTTACTTTGGCGTTCCTTTACAACTGTTTGTTCCCTTGGTGTGCTCAGCTCATTGCGAGGCGGTCGCGTTGCTTTACATAGCTCTTCATAATGTGCGCGGATAGCGCGGCAGATGTGCTCGTTTCCGCCATCGCATTCACAATCATTTAACGCCTTCCCTAGCTCAGAACTTAGTAGATCGTCTTGAGCGTCTTTACAGTCCTTAGTGCAGTTCACGCCAGAAATTAAATATGTACACCGCCTTAGAAAACTGTCTTTAGTCTTCTTGCAATACTTGTCTTGAGTACATCGCTTCCTCGCCTCAGTGCAGCTGAAGATTGTGTAGTTCTTGTCATTCATTAGAACGCACCGCTTCAAGCGGGCCTTGAAAGTCATGCAGAAACCGTCCGAACAAGTGCACGATTCCAAGAGTTTTCCCCACTTTGAAGAGGTAAAGTTTTGAATAGCCTTCACACATTTTATCGGACATGTTTTGTGCATGGCTCCCGTGACACGATGAGTCTCTACGTTGAAACCTAACGCCGATTCACAGACGTCGCTGAAAACATTGTGAAGCATGGGCAGACATTCAAACCAACTGCGTCTGCATTTAGCCAGAGCGTCGTCGCAAGACAACTCACTACGAGAGAGAACAAGTAAATTAGCCAGCCATAGGAGGCGCCACATACTGCCGAACTAGACTTCGCACTCTGCTCGAAAATATGATGAGCGAAAGAAGATGCCAGAATATATAAGCGCCGAAGTGATTGATTTATTATTTGACATAAGGTAGTGAAATTCGATAATAGATTACGGTGAAAACACCAATGGCAAGACACGCCTGGTGCGTTATATGACCTCAGGAAGTGGCTGTTGTCAAGATTGTTTCCCAGTTGTCTCAATATACCTGTTTCCTGCTTGAATGACCTTTATTTTGTGGTATTAATCAGAATTAGTGGGCACTACACTTCATCAAGGCAAGACGTGTCGCATGTTGGCTTCTCTGCGACCAAACTTCTCAGTTACCTTTGTTTACTTGGGACTATCGATCGATATGCCCCGGGCTGGTGGGTGGCCGGTAAATGTGTTTTCACTATCCTCAGCCATTGGGCCACGAGAACTTACGACCTAACAGCCTCTAAGTAACCGCCATTGACAAACCCACCAGCTGTGGAAATTGTTACGCGCGTCAAATTCGCATAATGGCATTTCTAACGAAAGCATACTCTTAACTTCTGATCTCGCAACTTTCATGTCTAATAAGTTAGTCAAAATTAGTTTAGTCTACCTTGAAGGATGAAGTCTGCTATCGCTTGTTTGGTTGAGGAACCTAACAAAAGCTAAGTGTGATAGTATCGAGAAATAGTGGTCAAAACTGACATTCATTGTCGAGAACCTTTGTAAACCCAGTTACAGTAAAACTTTGCAAACGGTTTTCGGTTCGACTGTTCGCGAAATTAAGCCGTCAGTTAGTTTAGTGACTTAGCGAAGTCAACAAGCCGTTTTTCTCGTTGATTACGGGTCGACCTGTTTAATTTTAATTTGTCTGCCAAGCCAACTTTGGTCCGGTGGGTAAGTCACCGTCCAAATTGGCGAACTTTTCATGTGTTGCTTTATTTTCCTCTAAAATGAAGTGTGTGTCATTTTGGTATCAAGTGATACCAAATCTCTCCACATTGAAACTGCTGGACACTGAATGACTTATCCCTCCGGATAGAGAACTGGGACCATGGCTGCAAAAGCAATCAGCTATAGGCATTGCTCAGCTCAGCTGGTGTTCGTTTCTCAAAAGCCCCGAGAACCTCTAAGCCCGAACTGAAGCCTTTCGTAAATATACGACCCGTTTATTCTGGAAGCCTGGCCTTTTTTAACGACTTTTCAGGTAGGAAAAGACAATGGATGTCGGTCAGTATAAAACGCGGACTGCGGACCCGGACTGCGGACCGGGTATAAAACGCGGACTAGGTATAAAACGCGGACTGCGGACCGGGTATAAAGCGCGGACCAGGTATAAAATGCGGACTGCGGATAAGGTACTGGCCCAGATACGGATTTCAAAAACAAGGCCTTGGGTCCCCTCACTCCGTGTCAAAATATTGCATTTAAGGTACTGGCCCAGATACGGATTTCAAAAACAAGGCCTTGGGTCCCCTCACTCCGTGTCAAAATATTGCATTTAAGGCATAAACTTCAACTCTTCGTATATATGAAAGTCCTCTGACTGTTGATGTCGTAGTTCGAGCCAGGTCAACACAGTGAAGAGTATTTTCGCTCGTCACGCAATCTTTACTCCCAATTGAAAGTATGCTTGGGAGGCGAAAGATGAAGTCGGTAATGTGTACGGGTAAATCAGGACATGTACTATAACAGTTGTTCTCTTGATCGAATGCTGTTTCCAGACAGACCCGAGCGACACCGAGATGAACAAAAAGTTGTATCAATCGCAACAGAACACTTATTTGCGAATAAGTAAATAGACCCCTGTCTAAATAGCATATCCCACTAAAGTGTTTCAAATGTCTTGATTTCTAAACATAAAGCCGGTGACCAGCGAAGGATTCCATAAATTCCTTTCGTTTATTACCTCTGGTTCCAGTTGTTCAAACGATGGATAACGCTATCCGCCGGATAAATCATAGCGATACCAATTGCGCTCTCCAATGGAACCTTTTGAACAACTGAGGCCTTATAAATAAAACATAGAAACGTTTTGCAATTTCAACTAAAGCCTTGCGCTATTGATCGCCGTTTTGAGCAGCCTAGAAAAATCCGTGTCTTGTAGCACCACAATGTTAATGCTATGGTGATAACTCAATCGGCGGGTCTAAAACACAGGTCACATTCCACGGGTCACTCGTTGCATTACTCATTGTTGCATTACTCATTGTTTTGCATTAGGAAAGAACGTAAACAACATTGGGGTTTCATATTAAGAACTCAAAATGAACAAAATCTCGCTTCTTGTAAACCAAGAGTTCTTCTCTATTTGTTCTCTGAGCCAAATTGACCGGTAGAAGCAGAATAATGTGACGAGATCTCACTCACTCCCTCACCTTCAAGCTCCATTACTCCGGCCATGCTGGAATAAAGGTCAGCTAACATTTCTCACGTGACAATTATGCACGTGGCAATTTTAGCAGGAAACATTATTTCCACCATTTCAATTCATGTCGTCAGCCTATCGCTATTTCGTTGCGCTATGCTTTTTTTCACAGTGATTTGTATTCAGTCCGCATTTTATACCTGGTCCGCGTTTTATACCCGGTCCGCAGTCCGCGTTTTATACCTAGTCCGCGTTTTATACCCGGTCCGCAGTCCGGGTCCGCAGTCCGGGTCCGCAGTCCGCAGTCCGCAGTCAACGTTTTATACTGACCGCAATGGATGTCAATGTTTCGTGCCCATGTTAATACATAGAGCGAATTCGAGATGGGCCCGCACGCTGGGCTCGCCATTGAAATGAAGTTTACGACATTCCTTTACTGCCAAAAGGCAACATTCTTCTAGAGACCGGATTGAACGAGTTAAAGAAATTGTTGTTTCACTGACGTTTAGATTACCGGTAAAGTTATCATAAGCAAAAATCGGTTGATTCCAGGTCTAAGACCTACCAGTGACATTATAGAGAATACATTCCTCACTAATACACAAAGGAACACTGTGCATAGGAGCACCACTGGGCATAGAGGAACACTGGGCGGAGAGGAGCACTAAGCACAGAGGACACACTCAACAGAGAATGACACTAAGCGCAGAAACCGCACTGGAGAGCTAGAGGGAAACACTGGGCACAGGGAAACACTGGACAGAATGAGAAGAAAGCTGGGCTGACAGGAACTGAGTGGATGCAGACGAACTCTGTTCACCGCGGGAGGAACGGGAGAGACACTGTGCCGTGAATCACGTGCAGCGTATGCATCAGTCTTTCATTTTGGTACGGCCAACAAACTTGGCGGGGCTTGCATGCGACAATTTCATTATGTTCGGCTCCCAAATTGGTTTGCTGTGAATTAGCTGTGAAACACAGATATAATTTTTTCGGTAACTAAACGATTATCGCCAGGAAAACAAAATTTTGTTATATATTGTTCATTTGATTTCATTATGAGCTTTATTGAACACGTGCACTGTTTCACGGTTTTTTTTTTTTTTTTTTTTTTTTTTTTTTTTTTTTTTGTCTTTTTTTTTTTTAATTGAACTTATTAGGGGCACTCACTCTCTGGAACATGCAGTTCAGAATAAGTCAATAGAGTGAGAAGCGCATGCTTTGACACTCTTATGAGCGGCATAAATTTGAATGGTGCAAAACTGAAAACTTCGAAATATTGAAAAGTCTTATGCCAAGATATACTTTTTTGCGTCAAAAAGACTTGTGGGGCGGTTATTCCCTCAGTCTTTCAATTACTCTGTGCACAGCCGAAAACAGAGCCGCACCGAACAATTTAGTAGAAAATCTCATCGATGCGCTGGTAGACAGAATTTTTTCTTCTCGGAATATTAAAAAGAATCACAACTACAAACTAGCACGGTGATGGTCTTACATGATGCAGAAGGAATTGAAAGTGATTAAATATTTTAATATTTAAAAATGCTGATCAATAAATGATTAAAAATGCCTTAAACGATCATTGGGCAGAGCTTTCTTTAAAAAAAGAACCAATAAAGTTCTTAATTTTAATCCCTGTGATACGAAATTAAAATTTAAGCATGAAGGCATGCTGCTCAGTAATTGTCTTTGAGGATTCACTGATCTCCATAATCCAGAGTTCCCCTCTTTTGGGCGACTTGCCAAGGAATTGATTGAAAGCCGCTTTGGTGATAAATGCCTTATCTGATTGCTTGTTAAATGCAATTTTCCCGGGTTACGTCATGTCGGATGGCAATTTCTTGCAGAACACAATCCTCAAGATTGGCTTGGCCCAATATCGAGGAGTGTTTATTTCTCCTTGTTGGCTATAATCAGTGAGGTTGTTGGTTTGTTGTTTCCAGTAAAGGCTTTTTGCCCCAAACGTGCAGTGCTGAGACAAACGACCCTTTACACATCACGAATCGTCTCTGTTTCTCGTATTTATGGATGGTGCTTTGAACATCGCAGGCTGCAAAACGTTACACAGTCACACGTTTCAAATGAAAAAACCGGATCCTCGAAGTTTGATGGCTCGGCTTTCACCATTGATGGCCGGCTTGTCACAATATGGGTGCCCAGTTATAATAACGACTGATCCGTATAGGGTATGTATTGGAAAGATAAAAGAATGGAAAAAAATCGCCTGATCCTAGCCCATAGCGAAGAAATCAATTAAAATAAACCTACTTTTGCTATATCTTGTGTCCGTTTGAAGCGTTCTGGGCTGGTTCTTCACTAAAAGAGAGCAAGCATAAGATAACACAGGGACATAAGATACAGCAAAAGTGAGTCGGTTTATTATATATTTATTTTCTTCTCTATGAGCTAAGAATAGATGATTTCTTTCGTTCTTTTATCTTTCCCATATAAACCCTACATATCGGTACGATAACATATTGTGAGTCTCGGCTGTCTGTGTGTTTCAGCTAGAAATTATAAAGGACAAAGACGTTTTGCTCGGATCTGCAAAATGGACGCCCTGTTAGGGGGGTTTAGTGATCCCTTATCCCCAAAATTCCGGGGCAGTTATCCCTTATCCCTAAAATTATTTAATCAGTTATCCCTTATCTCTAAAATTATTTTGCCAGTTATCCCTTATCCCTAAAACCCCTAACATGGCCTCAAAATGCAAACACTTGATCATTTAAAATTGGACTTGAAATTTGGACAGCCAACATTTAGCCAAAAATTGGGCTACTTGAAAGCGATTTCATATACTTCTGATGCAAATTTAGCTACTTTTTGTGTTATTCGCATACTGGACCTCAGCAGTGTCCATTTTGCGAAGCTATACACATACGTTGAAGCAACAAACTCGGTGATATTGTTAGCATTTCACATACTCGCACTTCAGCGATTTTGCCTCTTTCAGCGTTATTTGTAAAATCCCATCAATTTGATTTAAGGCTGTCTTTTTCCTCGTTTTTGTTATACCATAGATCAATAAGTTTCAACTGACCTGAATTTTCTTCCATTGAAATATAGGGGAATTTGTCGCCAAAAATTGTTAGCGCAAAAGCAACAAAACCAGTTGATAAGTTGTGTCGTGTATGAGGATTTAACCTAAATGCTCAACAGTTGCGGAGTGCCCAGATAGTATCACAAAATGTTGGTAGGATAAAGAGATCGATCACGTCACAATATGGAAGTGATACCTCGAATGTGAGGCGTGGATGTTACACCCTAAATCTGAGGCATGGTTGTTATACCTTAAATATGAGATATGGATGTTATACCCATGTCCGAGGTATCGAATGGATATTATACCTAAGACCTGAATTATGGATGTAAAAGGGTCACGGACTATTCATTACATTGTTCAAACATTCTTAAATGCACTGTTAACCTATACAGGAGGAATGGGGTGATAATATGTGAAGAGATTTTTCAGGATTTTCTGTCTCAATATTTACTCTAAGGAGGAAACGGTCAAAAACAATGATTTTCAAAATAAAGGAATTCTTGGTGTGAGAAAGTGCCATGAATTAAAGTGTAGGTTATTTAAGTATGGGGAATTGTCGAAAGATTTAAGCTCAAATGAGAGGGGAAAAAATGGACTTGATCAAGTCCATTTTTAAATGATCAAGTGTTTGCACCGTGGTAACTCTACCAGGCCGAAGCACATTTTTAAGTTAACTGCCGGTCAATGTTTTGTCATCAGCGGTTCAACATGCTGACATTTTTGTAACGGGACACGTTGCTGCGCTTACTTGAACTCTTTCATGGTCTCTACTAACCGACAAAAAGGGCATCAGTTGGATCGAAAACCGGAGATCCAGTCCCCTAGACTGAGACGCAAACTCTGAGAAAGCTGCGACCTCTGTTTGTGTGCTCAGTAACCGCCTGAGAAAAAAAATGCCGATTATCCTGGCAGTGCTACTTTTACAAAAAAATCACCAAAATTTGCTCATTTTCCCAAATTATGCCCCAAGCATTTGCCAGTACAGTCGATAAGAGATTTTTGATCACTCTGGGTAGTTTTTGGATCGATTGTGGTTACAATGATCCGAGGATGACAACGGACTGCAATCAGTCAGCGCTTGGTAAATCCAGGTGGGTACTTAACTAAGGCTATTAAAGTGTATCATAATAATAATAGTGTAATAATAACCGTATATCACATGTAGGCATGCATTGCCGTCTATCAACGTGTATTGGTTATATCGCCATGTATAGGCATTTATGACCACCTATTCGGCTATCGCCTCGTGTGCCACTTTTTTGTTCTTACCACATTTTGATGTCATCTGTGATCTATTACTGAACAGACGCACGGCAACATGGAATTTATTTGTTATAGTGGAGCGGCTAACAGTAATTTTTATCGGAATCGTTCATTTTGTGATAGAAGCATAAAACTTGGCATAAACGTTAGACCCATCACTATGAAACCAAACGATGAGACACTTGAGTTTCGTTCTGTGACGTCATTTTTCCATATGGCTGTTTAAGTCTATCTGACTATAAAATACATCCTTTTTATTTTTTTCTCAAGCATCTGAGCGGGCCGGAATCCTAAATCCTCGAATCTGATTGGCTAATCACGCGCTCCTGACCGGTCCAGCTTTTTACGATACGGCCCACGGGCCGGATTTTTTTCCCGCTCAACGCTGTACCTAAATTTCGCTCCTGAAAGGTAGCGGTAATCGTCAATCTTTTGCCTTTTTTACACTTCCAACGACGATAAGACGACGCAAGTTTATCTCAGCTCACTTTTAAATAGCAAGGAAAGTCACTGTAAGTAAATTATTTGAGTGTTTTGAAGTTGTGAGAGTTTGCTTGCAGGGCCGTAGCCAGAAAAAAATTATGACTGAGGCAATGTCCATTGTTAAATTCTCTTTCTAGTTATTTAGGTGTTTATTTATGACTTTATTTAACAGAACACTTTGATCACGGGTTTAAAAAAAAAAATGACTGAGGCAAGTGCCTCGGTTTGCCTCATACTGGCTACGGCCCTGGCTTGGTTGTTTGTAGCTTGGCGCTGTGATGGTGTGTAATCCTGTGTTTCTCTCGCCGTAAAATTTGAGTCAATTTTTATTCGAGTTTACCTCTGATCGTTGCCGTATTTAGGATAATTTCTGTGGAATACACTTACCGAATTTCTTCGCTTTCTGCTATTCAGTTTACAGTAGAAAGGTCTGGTTTCGAGTGATTTTAATAGCAACGGCTGTATTGTTTTTGTAGTAAAACTTCAAAACTTCGCACGAGATTTCACACCGGGAAAACAGTTTTGGAGAACCTAACTGGTAAAATAAATGCAACTAACATAAAGTAGATCGAAAAATATCTGTTCTTTGATACATTTTTTCGTTTTCTAGTATCTGAGTCACTCGTTCGCTGCGAAGATTTTTTACAAATCGTTGGTAGACGGCGTGCAAGCCGATTCAATGACAAAGTTGCGTAAACAAACGCATTTGTAATCTGTAATACCAATTTACTGCAGGAAAAAAATAAACATGTTATTTACCGGGCTAGGTCGGTCCGTATGGGAAAAAACTGTGCCCTTGGTCTTGAGTACGGCCCTCGGCCTCGGGCAGTACTCAAGACCTCGGGCACAGTTTTTTCCCGTACGGACCTCCCGCCCGGTAAATAACATATATAACTTCGCAGAGTCGATCATTTTTTACTAAAAACATGAAACTTAGCACAAATAAACTTTTTTCCTCACGCCATAAGCCCAATGGATGAACTACTTTAATTTCTGCTGCAGTTCCCAATGATGCGACGCCTTCTTCAGAAAGGGCACTGGTCCACCCACTGTCTTGAAGTATTGTTCCTGTCGACCTTAGCGCAGCCATCTCAATATGCAATCCTCCGAACATAATAATAAATTTATCGTCTCCATATTCAGGCCACTCCCACTGTATTTGTTTAGCCAGTGCGTACAGCGGTTGGTCAGCTGCAACAACAGGAATCTACCCTGGGTTCAGAAATGCAACTGTATCACGAATCTCACTCAGTATATGTTTGATGGTGGCTTAAGAATGAGCCTCGTCTCGAAGAAGAGGAAGTAGAGACGTGACGCTGACTTCGAACTGCTGAGCTCTCATCTGGGATGCATGATGTGCGGACCATGATATATAGACAGCATCGTCTACTTCCTCTATAAGATTCACCTTTTCGAGTCATGCAAACTCTTGCTTCAGATGAGCTGTTATTGTTATTGTGTTGTTGAAGAGTAGTCGGCATGGTTGATGATGTTTTGCTTTGTTCTTCTGTAAGGGTTCTTCTATACCACCGCCTCCATTTAGTCGAGCTGGATCCAAGACTATTAGCAAAGCATTAATAGCAGCGAAAAGAGGGATATTGCCTGCTATGTTTGTATAACCATCTGATTCTCTTCTGGTCGGATTCGTGGCTGGAGATTTGAGATCTTCATTTTTCTCTTGTTGGCAGTACTTACTCCGGTCTGTTTTCCATTGTGTACGTTCCATTTTTCCCACCCTTGTATGTTAGTTGGCCGACTGGCTAATTATAAAAAGGTTGGCAATTAGAAAAAAATGTCTATCGCTTAGAAACAGTGCAATTATTTATAATAGAAATAAGGAAAACTGCACGCACATTGAAGAAATGAAAAGAAAAAAGAAACGAAGAAAAATCTGAAAACACAATTTCAGCTATTCGGGGGTCCCAGTATTTCAAGTACACACAAATAAGGCAAAAAAAGTCCAGAAAAAAGTCCTTTGTCAATGATCTGTTTTTAGATCATGTTTTCCTTACGAATTT
>BLFK01000291.1:238845-246345 GCA_014634185.1 Astreopora myriophthalma
GCAACTTTAGGTGCAAAAACGAAACAAAGTTTTCCGTCCACACATGAAAACGGATAAGATGTTCTGGATCCACACTACGGCGTTTTATCGGCGGCACAATTGCTTAATCTCGCTTTGAGCATGCTCACAGTAAAGCATAACATGGAGCCCGCGATAGTTCCCTTTCCCGCCAACTGCTGTTGTTTACAAGGGTTTCGTCGCGTTCCCTTTGCTTCGTTAAACTTCTTCAAACTTAAGATGTCACGACATAAAAAAAAGCAAACAACTAATGCCAAAGATAAGACAGATTACTTCTCTAGGTCCGACGACGAAGTGGAATTGCTGCTTAGTTCTACAATGGACTACAAAACATCGAAGGAAATGGAAAACATCGATTGGGAGTCTTGTCAAAGCAAATACCAGGACATTCACGACAAGTTTGTAGAACACTATTCAACCCCTGAATCAAATGACGAACCCAAGTTGAAGACAATCAGACAAAAGTATCGTTTAGATGTCGACGATGGTAGACGAAGCGGCCATGGCAGAGTACTTCTACTCTACTTCGAGTTGTGCGAACAGATGTGGGGTAGTCCTCCTGCATCTACTACCATATCATCTGGCATTGAGACAACAGAACTTTCAGAAATGTGTACTGATTCTGAAGAGATCAGTCATGTTGAATTTTGACAAAAATCAAAAAGTTCTGGATACGAAAAGTTCTCCGTCCACACTAATACAAAAAAGTTGCGCTTTCAAATTGTTCCACTCTAGAGAGCGTATTCAAAAAGTTCCGTTTTCGCGGATCTTTTTATGCGGATATGTGCGTTGTAGTGTGGACGGAAGGCCTAACCGTAACAATAAAGCTGCGTTTTCAAATTTATAGCATAATGTGGACGAGGCCTGAGTAAACTGGATATGAAGCAGCTTTAGGGCTGTATCACCAAAGTTCCTGTTTCACCATGACTAAGTGAGTAATTGGAACGGAGAAAATTTCCCACCTAGGAAAAAGTGGACCTCCCAAGGGATAATTACTGGCAAAAACACTGAACTGTGATGTTGTAGTCCTTGTGAAATGAAAAGAAATGTACTCAAGGCTGTGCAACTGTAACCCAACGTTTTATTAATTAGAAACAATAACAAGGCTTTTGAAAAATGTTAACATATACCAAACACAACAACGAAAGGAAGATACCTTTAGGAAAGCTATACGGAAATCAACAAAAGAGTCTACTTCAATACTTCAGGTCTACACAACTCGGTAAATTTATTTGGCACAATGGCCGCCGAGCTACACAACTCGGTAAATTTGTTTGGTACAATAGCCAAAGAGCTGCATAGCTCGTTAGATCTGTATGGCACATTGCATAAGGTCAACGAGTTACAACAGCATGGCGATTCTTCATGGAGCGAGTTGACGTCAACACGAACTGCAATCCAGCACAGAACTGCGGCTTAATTCTTTTATGGGGAGTTGTACACAGTTCCCTCACACTTCGATTAATGCAACCTAGAGGACTTTTGAATAACATTTCGTAGTATTGGAAATGAATATTCAATGTTTAAGCGATAGAGGACTTTTTCCTTGTTTACATAGCCTCATCTAAAAACAAGAAGGGGTTGGGAGAGGGCTTTGCATAACAGTCTCGAATTCTCCCAACCCCTCGACTGTTTAGATGAGGCTATGTAAACACGGAAAAAAAGTCCTCTATTGCTTTTATAAAATATTTCTCAAAATAATTCGATAAATGAAGGAAAATGCTGTTTGTTTTACTTCTTGATTGAAACAGGTTTTCTCGATACACGCTCATATTCCCTACCAGCCAATCAAAACGCGCGTTTGACAACACAGCCAATCAAAATTCGTGTGATATCACAACTGTGTTTAGATACCCTCATCTAAACACACCTATTGCCCAATGAAAGCGCGCGTACTATCCGAATTATTTTATAAAGATACGTATAAACTTACCTCACAGCAGCTTCACAGCAAAGAAATACAACCAACGCCCGACGCACCGTTGAAACGACAAATATGCACATGAACAGGAATGACGTAGTCGATGTAAACGAAAACGAGGCCCACAGCCCCTGAAAAAACCTAGGGGGGCGGCCAATTTGCAGTCTTCACAAAACTCTCGATTTCTCGCGCCTGCGAAATTAGGATGCGTTCTCTCGTTCCTCGAGAACGCAATGATACACTTTAGTACTCCTACTTAAAGTATATACCTAAATCCATCATGGTGGAAGAGAGTGACAGAAGGGCAATTGAAGTGTTGTTGAACAAACGTTTCTTTTTTGTGGTACGTAGGGATTATTTTATAGTCTTGATAAATTTCGAGTGTTATCAAGGTTCAAGAGTGTCACGAGTTTGTTTTTGACAACAGGTGGTTATTTCCAAAACAAAATACATTAGCGAACTGTGTGCAGAGGTTCAAAGCGTAGCACGTGAGTTGTATGCAGAGTTTCGGTGAGTCTTACTTTAATTTGTTTATTGATTAACTTTACAATCTGCATTTTATAAAATATGAATAAACTGATTGATGGCGTAGTCAACAGCACAAATAGTCAAATGTAAAGACTGGCCAACTTGCGAATTTTACATTAACTTTTGGGTCGGGATCATAGAATTCACTGATATGTTATCAGCATAGAGACCAAGACAGCAGGATTGGAGAAACATGACAACAAACTTAATACTGCGCAGTCCAACATGGCTAAGAGTATGTTATTAGCAGTTTTGAGCCGTTTCCAAGTGATTTTCTAGGTCTTTGTTTTCTACTGTAGATCTGGAAAACGAAGACCCTGGTCAAACTTTTGGGTAATTGAAAACCGTGTTGTTTCTTATACTCCTCTGTCTAAAAGTAGTTACTGAGCCGTTTCCAAGTGATTTTACGGGGGGTGTTCGTTTTCTAGGTCTTGGGTCTTCGGTCTTCGTTTTCTAGGGTCTTCGTTTTCTAGACACCCGAAATTCCTGGTTTGCACACGGCTTCATAAAAACCGGAAACATTACAAAGTAAACAGTTTTTTGTAGATTTTATCTTCATCACACGAAAAGACATTTTGAAGATATACCTGCTTCTATTTTTAAGCTTGGTAGCATGCTTTGTTTTGAAAATAAAGCAGTTTGAATTTCGGACTTTCACAGTGCATGACATAAGATGGCTGCTGAGAAACGTGTTATGTACATGGAAACCATGATTTACCTTGTGTTTTTTATGGCTGAACAGCCAAAATGATAAGAGACCTGTGCATGTGTGTGTTAGGAAGCTCAGCAAAGAGAAGAAAGCATTTGAAAAAAAAAAACAAAAAAAACTCATTTCTGGAAAAACTCATTTCTGGAAAAACTCATTTCTGGAAAAACTCATTTCTGGAAAAACTCATTTCTGGCTGCCATGTTGGTGTACTTTAGCTGTACACCATACTGAACTCTGTAATTTTGAGTGGTACATTTTGCCAAATAACTTGCTTAATGGGATATCGCACAGTACTCAGACCTTGACACATTGTTTACTTATACTTCCACAATAATTATCTCAATTTCTTGATGTTATTTGTTGAGTAGTTGGTGGTTTAATTTTTTGCCTGTGTGGTGTGCAAACCAAGAATAAGCATGCAACACACACCCAAAACAAAGGCACGTTTTCTTTGTACACCCTTATGTTATGTTATCACCTTCAAAATGATGCTACCACTTTAATGACAACTGATACTAATGACAACTCATGATTTACATTCAGTTGAAGAGGAGTTCTTGGAGCATAGGAGCGAGATACGTTTTGTATTCCCAAACAATTTACAATTGAAATAAACCTTGCATTTATTGTCAAATGTTTCCTTTTGACCTTTGTGGAAAGCGTTTAAGTTTTCTGATCACTGAGTAAAGTGCTCCTGTAAGGAGAAAATCGTAAAGTTACTATGTGAAATTTCTTTCAGTGGCTGTCTGGATTGCAATTTGCATTGATTCCTCCAATCCTCTCAAAACAGTGTGACATCATTGATTGCAGACAGCACCAGAAGAGTTAGCTTCATACACGTGTATAGTTGTTAACATGCTGTTTCTGTACTGTGTTAAGTTTGCACGTAGACTTCAATGAACAATGCTCATTTGGCAAGAAAATCATGACATTTTTTTAGTTCTTATTTCCTCAATCTTTTATCTCCTGTTCTTCATGCTTGATTTTCTTCATACTGCTAGAGTGTTTAATGGTCATTCTGGTTGCCTTTCAGGGGAGAGGTTTCCTTAGTGGAAACTAAGAATGGTGCAAGGCTCCCTCACAGGTATACAGTTGGAGATGTCTTATGCTGTAATTCATCAATACTAGCTTACTCTTCAGGTAATCCTTACTTTCTCTCATTTAATTAAAGTGGATTCAGTGAAAGATAGGTATTCAACAAAATACTTAAACAATATCAATGTGCATGACTTGAAGGCCTCTAGGGAAAAACGTCCTAAGTGACTTTTTTTTTATTTTTACAGTTTTTGGGTCGTTTTGCACTAAATCAACTGCACTAGAATTTACCGATTGAACGTTCCCATGCTGTATGCCAAAACTTAGGTATAAGTAAATCCAACTTGGCCAAAATTTGGCAAAATGACCAAATGACATTTTTGCTCTGAGCCCTTCAACTTATTCATGATGGGGGATTCTGTGTGAAAGATCTGAGTATGCTTCCACCTCACCCTGCATCAATACACTATGCGAGTCATTTCAAGGATGTTAAGATATGCGGTGAGAAAGGACAACATGTGCTTGCAATCTCGTACTGGTAAGAATGGTGCTACAGTAAACATTCACCAAATTCCATTGCAAAAGGGACAGAACAAACATAACATTGCCAAAGAACAGCAAAATCAACACTTAAACAGTAACTAGTATCAGTTGTGTTGCTGAAGATGACATGAGAGGTACTCACAAAGTAGTCTTTATGAATACAGTCGAACCTCTGGTTGCAACCACCTCTCCTCTGCCACCAGTTTTCCAAAATACCAAAAGTTTTGAAGTCAAATCACTATATTTGGAACCTCTTGTAAGCGACCACCTCTCGTAAGCGACCACAACGACTTTTAGAGCTAAAAGTTTGAATTTTAAAAATGCACATACAGTACACTGTACTCTATTTATCTTAAAAGAGATGACCTTACCTTGGGGTAAGTCTCTGCAGTTACCATATGCTAATGAGGCAAAATTTTGATCCAATAATTATAGTATGAACTCGCGTAAGCGACCACTTCCCGTAAGTGACCACCTCCCGTAAGCGACCACCTCCCATAAGCGACCACCTAGTCTTGACATTTTGGGTGGTTGCTTACGGGAGGTTCAACTGCAGATACTCTGTAGGTTAAATTTATATTTTACTGAGAAATAGAACTTACACTCATGAAATAAAACATTTGTAATAATAATTTATGTTGTTGTCCTAGGTGGTAAGAATGTCAGACAAATAATAATAATAATAATAATAATAATAATAACACTAATAATAATAATAATAGTAATTTATAGGCTGCAGTTTCTATAAAATATTCAACTGCATCTTACATAAGATATTAAAATAAACATAAATTAAGACTGAAAATGTACAGTTCTAAAATTCCTAATGAAATGCTTTACTAAATAAAAAAGTTTTAAATCTACTTTTAAAAATATTTAGACTGGGAATAGACCGCATCGTAGATGGAAGCAGATTCCAAAGGCTGGAGGGTGGGGGGAGGGGGGAGGGGGGAGGGCACAACTAAATGATCTGTCCCCCAAGGTCTTCCTGATTCTTACTTCGGGTGATGTTAATAAAACTCCAGAGTCAGGATTGCGCCGTAAATCATACTTGGATGGCGACACAACATATATATTAAATGGCGCCAATAATCAGGTGCCATACAGTGCAAAACTTTAAATGTAAAAAGTCATATTTTATATTTGATACGGTAGCAAACAGGCAGCCAGTGGAACTTGCGAAGCAGAGGCTTGATGTGGCACGACTTTGGGGCAAAATAAACCAAACCAGCGCTAGCATTCATAACACGCTGCAACTCAGATAGCTGATATTTCAGCAGACCATACAATAGGTTACGAGAGTAGGCATGTGTATTAGTAATAAAACGCGTGATTTAGTGACTCAGTGCTTCTTCCTGATAACTACATGTACTTCTAATATCTCTGTTGTAAGAGATAAATGCAAGTAAAAATAAAATGCACTACTGCATGTCTTATAATGATTACATCCATATTCAAATGAGGGTCGAACCATGAACCATGAAATTACAGATCCCACGCAGCTGTCTACAACCTCTAATTTCATTGGTTCTGGTTAGGACGCAGCTCTATTGTTTTTAGGGTTAGGGTTCATTGTTTCTGTTGTTTGTTTGAATTGTGATATTGTTTTCTGAGCCAATCGCGTGGGCTGTTGCAATAGCTGCGTACTGAACCCCGAATTAAGGACTGATGGGGAAGGACTCATGTTATAGTCGCCAACTCAAACGCCATCAATAGAAACTTTTTCTGGCAGCTTCCTCGACCCAACAAGCAAGAGTTCAGTCTTGTCATCATTCAGCATTACTTTCGTCTCATACATCCACTGTCGGATGTCTCGAATTCAGTTTTTATAGAGATGTCCAATATGCGCTTCACCAGTGCTAACGTTAGGACTAAATGACAGATACAATTGCGTGTCGTCGTAAACAAATCATGTGACTGTGTAGATAGTAAACAAAAGCGAACGAAAACAAGCACCTTTTGGAACAGCCCATTTTAGAGTAAACCTTTGCTTTCCTTTTCTTGATTTTTTCAGACTATAAAATACGAACTAGGGGAAAGCGAAAGTTATCAGATGAAAGAGAAGTTTGTAAAGTAAAAAGGAAAAAGCGGAACACAGGCTCAGCTGGAAATGGAGATGACTCACTGCAGTGCAGTTATGGTAGTATAGAGAAGTTTACAAATGAATCTGGTCTCAGTGATAATGATGTTAGTGGAGATGATTGCCCGGGAACCATGGCATTGCCTGAAAATACTGGGGATTGTGAAGAACAAAGTCAGTTATCCCAAGGCAAAAATGAAAAGGGTAAGCAAAATAACGATACAGAAATGGACCAAATAAGAAGAAAGCTCTGCTTCAGTGAATGTTCAGGAATTCAACAGAAAACTGGCAGAGATGAGACAGAGAAAGAAAACCGAGGATCTGAGATTAGCCATGTTGGCAATGATATAGAAATTGATACAGAGAGTGACAGAAATTTGGAATCAGAGGAAAATGCAAGGAACTCAGACAGTGCGAGTAACCACAACGAACCAGCACCGAGCGGCAGGCGCGAGAGAATGGTGCAGATTTCACAGCAGTCTCAGAGGACAAAAAAGAATAAACAAGAAGGCAAGTGAAATATTCCAGTATTATGTGGGAATTAGCTACCTTAGATTCAGTAATTGAGGGGCTCCGAGTAAAAACGTTCTAAGTGATTTTTAAGGGCACGGTCAGTCATTTTGCGAATTGCGGCCTAATTTCCCGGAATAAACGGAGATTACATGT
>BLFK01000291.1:256345-278741 GCA_014634185.1 Astreopora myriophthalma
TTCATGAGTGCGATCCGGTCTTGCGCCCTTTCTTCCAGTTTCGTGATGCGCTGATTGTTCAGGGGAACCTGTTATTCCGCGGACCTCGCCTGTTTGTTGCCAGGACCCTCAGAAAGGAGCTTATGTCCTTAGCCCACTCGAGTCACATCAGCCTGGGGGAAAACTATAAGTGCTCAGTGAAATTGCTTACATTCGTATTACGACTTGTGAAAGCAATTTTTTTTACATGGAAAAAGTCAAACTGTGTCGTATAATCTTTCAGAAGACAGTCCAATGAGTCTTACACCAACTGAAGAAAATGTTTTACCGTCTGTTCAAACAGATCACGTTGCGCGCATTGTGGCATTCCAGTCTGTCAACCTGAACTTGAAGCATTTTCATTTGATTTGCAAACACCACTTTAATAGGGCAACCTTGGTAAATATTTTTATTGTTGATTTTGGGATCTCATAAATCGCCAGTTACCGTATAGTAACATTGCATTCTTTGCCTGCTCTCTTTTAGGGGTTTTATCCTCACTACACTAATTCCTTTGCTTTTTTTTTTTAACAACCAGACCATCCCCTGGGAATGCCTACCTTCACAGTAACTTAAGGTTATGCATCCGCGTCAACGCCTCCAGGCGTCTTGTTTATAAAAAAACCGGCTTCAATTCTTAATCTGCATGCAGTTAACCTGCATATACATATATATTTAACATTGATTTCCCAAGCGCTAGTTGGATATATGAGGTGATAGATGGGCAAGTAGTCATTTTGGGTCGAGTTCAACTTGTTACAATTTGTTGTATTCAAAAAGAGTGAGTAGAATTATTGTCTGAATTACTGAAACCAAGCACAATATATGTCGCAAGAAACACTGGCTCAAACCATGGGGAATGTGTTACAAAGAGCTCGCAAGGAAATACGTACACATGAGAGAAAACACTCTATAGTGGAATTTACATAATTCCGTATTGGGTGCTTTTAAGTCACTGAAGGAATTTTATCTCTGACTAGAAAGTCTTCAAGTGATTTTTCCTTCATGCAAGCGACAATAGGAGAATTAAGGGAAACGTTAGCGCGTCTTGGCTGCTTGATATTAGGTGCTAATCCCTCATAAGGAGGTTTAGGCTTTTTTTTATGCCCTTGTTTGTTGTTCAGGCGCGCATTCGATTTTGGCCAGGGTGTTTTGACTAGCCATAGGATTGCCTTGTTCGAGTAAACGGGATTGGAAATCTGGTTTTGATGGCTCGCAACTTTTCTTTGACCCAGTTTGTTCTCGATAGAGGCAGAGTTTCTCCTTTAATAAGGCCCTTTAACGTTTCTGTGACTTTGAATTGACATTGGAGATGGAGTATTTTGTTCAGGGCGAAACCGGGACCTTTGAACACTTTAGTGTCGAGGAAAACGGCGCGTTCTCACGAAATTTTGATGTTTGAATTTGATCGTTGGATGGGTGGATTATACACCAGTTTTAACAAAGTTTATTTCATGTTCTCTTGTGGTGTTAATGAGGAAATTTCACCAATAAACCTTTCCAAAAAATAGGTTTATAGGAGCTGGATAGGAGTAGCTGCTTCTTAACGCGAACCATACCAAGGAGGGAGAAAGCTACCGCCATTTTAGTCGTTGCAGGTAGCTTTGCAGAGCCACTGAAGGCTTCGGAAGTGGGTGCAGCCATGTAGGTTTGATATGGAATGGATGAGCTTCTCGGTCAGCAAAGATGTTTTTTAAACACATATTTCTAGTGAAATTAATCAAAGTCTTTTAGAGACTTACGGGAGGCCGGTTTGGTTTTTATGAATCTATCGTTATTTGGTTTCTAATTAAGTTTGTTGCCTTTGCGCTTAACAAATCGCTTTTTAATTTTGCTGATGGGCGGCGCAGGTTGGCGCCACAAAAGTCAATAAACAAGACGTTTGGATAGATTGGAACTCTTGCTTTATTTTCTTTACTGTAACAGAGTACTCTTGGGAAGGGAGAGGAGCTATATTAGCTGTAGTGCGTCGCTCTCATATTATTCATGTTTTCTTGTTAACACGACCCGGCGGCGTTAGCGTAGCTCTCTTTGGATGCTTGAATTCAGTGGGTATCGGGATGTTTTCAGAGATTTCATTTTATTTCATTGTTGATTAGCTTGGCCATAGACAGTGACCACAGCCCTCGTTTAGCCAGCTACTGTGGGGCCGTTCACTTTATAAAACCAAAATAACAAACTGAGACGTACTGTGAACGGCAATATTTTACAGGGCAAGCAAGAATGTGAAAACAGTTAGATTTAAGACGGAGAGTTTTACGTGCGACAGTTATCACAGTCATGTTGTGGTACTTTATTGTTCTTATGATTAGGAGAATTTGTTATTTGAACTTGTATAGACCGACCCGCCAAGACTAGCACTCGCTTTCCCCGGCCCACGGTCTAATTGTAAACAGGAACTGTTATCAAATGGACAAATAAACGTATGCATGTATGTAATGTGTTGTATGGTAGTAGTGCAAGGGAGGGCAATAGTATTTTAACGTTACAAATTTAAAAGATATAGCATCAGAGATATTACTGCATCAATTGGAAACTCCGAGCTTTAGATGAGATTTGAACCCACGACCCTCCGTGGTCTAATCGGATGCTCTAACCACTGAGTCACTGGAGACTTTGGAGAGCAAGGTTGAAATGTGGGTATTGACTCATAACTGCATCATGCAGTCACATGGAGACATCGGCGATAACACCTCGATAACTGCATCATGCTAGTTTCCATTTGATGCAGTAATATCTATCATGTTGTATTTCTCAAAAGTTGTCCATATTCACCTGTTGTTCGTCGGCTAACGTTTTCCATATTGAGGTAGATCTAAGCAGGAAAGATTTCTGATATTCCTATTTTATCTTTAAACCGGTTTAGGTCAGCTCTTAGAGCTAAAGTAGAAGGGAAACATAAATGGGTATCAGTGCTATGATTCACAGTACTTACGTGTTAGTCAGTGGGCAAGTTAGTCAGTGTATTTGTGAAAATGGCAACACTTGGGTTTGTAGGGTGAAATGTGATTTCAAGTTTTATTTTTAACATAATTTGACTCGGAAGTGTAATTTTTGACGTGTCGTTAGTAACATCAAAATTTACCATCTCATAATTCGTCAGCATCAAAGTTCTCTCTACAAATTACAATTTCTGTCGAGACTCAGTAGACTTTAACGGTATTTCTCCAAGTACGGGAGGAAGATGACGTAAAGCAGAAGAAGCTAGAGTCGAACAATAAAACAACTCCAAATCCCAAATGAAGCCGAATCAAGCATTCAAGAAAGACCTGACTTTTAGCGCACAACTGGCGTTAGCGTTAGATGCTCCTGATCAGGAAGATGTGAAGCCTGCGTCGGATGCAGTGTTGTTGCTGCAAATTGGCTGCATCGAATGTGACACCTATATTGGATGCGCCGCAACAGCGAAATTCGGAAAACACTGAGGAGAACTAGGCAATTTTTATTGGTAAATGTGATCTGTTTTGCCCCTCGTGTTGTTGCTTACGAGCTGGATCATCAGAATGATGTTGGTACTGTCTGTAAAATATATTTATATTTTTCGATTCGGCTGTTCTATGCCGTGAAGTTAGTGTTATAACGTTTATCCTTGTAATGAAGAAAGGTTGTTGTTGTTGTTGTATGTGCGGAGTCCATAGTTAGTAATGTGACATCTCATATGCGGGATAGAATAGAGTGGAGTAAAGTTAGAGGTAAACAGCCATTTTTGAGTTTAGTGGAAATCAGATTCCGTTGAAAAGTGCCTTAGAATGGTCATGGTTTTTTTTGCTGGAATTCGTAGGACACAAGCTATGGTTGAGACAATGTGCCACCTCATAGTTCATTTGAAAACAGTGGTCAAGCAGTTGGTCATATAACGAGGAAGTCGATCTGACGTGATTTTAGAACGTGAAACGTAAACCTTATCTTATTCCAATTTGATAGCCCATTTTCTTATGATATTAAAAATTGACACAATTTTTCTTATGTTGTTCCTTCTTTTGTTTCTAGCGTGGTCTGAGAATCTAAGGGGCACCACAACGATATCCATGGGGCAAAACAAACAAATTACAAATAGGACCGTGAGCAGTGAACTGATCGATGCAGAACAAGCATGTGAGGGGTGTCAAAGGATTCGACTTTCAGATACTCCTTCACCGAGACTTGTTGGCGTAGATTCATCCTCAAGTAAGAGATTATCGACATCTTCAGTCGAATCTGTTACTAAACCTTGTCAAGTCAGAATAAAGAAACTGCCTGTAAGCAGCCACAATGGAAAACTCAAAGTCATTGAACACAGTGAATGGTCTAGGGATAACGATGATCATAGCTATAAAAGCTCAGGCAGTGAAAGCAATGTCAATCTTTTCGTAAGGTTAAAAGCACTGAGATCACTGGCCACATCCAACAAGAATACGGATTCCAAAGCCTGTCGACAGAAAACAAGGGGAGTGAACGGCTCTGTAGGCGAAAGGGCGTGTGGAAGTCCACAAAAAACATGCTATGATCCAACACCGACACAATGCGTAAGTTCTGAAATTAAAGGTAATGACACAAAAATGGCTGGAGAGGGAGAAACGCGGAAGATAAAAGACGGGCAGATTTTTACACTACAAATACCCGGCGACGAAGACGATACTTCCGGTTCAGATGCAAACACGACAAAGAAGTGTAAAAACACTAAAAGGACAGCATGTCCGGAAACGGACGAAACCGCGCAGTGGGATAAGCGCAAAAGTGTAGAGGAAGATGAGGTCGATGATGACGCTGATGCGTCATCTAAGAGGGACAACTCAGGCGTCGCTGCTTTCGAGCCGGTCTCCACTCGTAACGTTCGTAGACCTCCATCAAGTAAAGTCTATCATTTGAATAGTCGTAATAGTACAGTATGTAAAGATTTGGGGTTGACGAGCCCTGAACGAGAGGTTGCTCCCAATAGACGGTCCTCTCAGAGAATAAGAGAAAACAAGGACACCGAGGAAAGCACGTTGAAAGAAACTGCAAAGAGACGACCGAATTCAACTGAAGACATAGTTCAAGTGAGATTAGATGATAGCAATGACTGTTCTGTTAAACAGTTCAGCAGAAATGAAACGGAACACGGAAGTTCTCCAGAGAAAATTGTTTTGATATCGAACATTGACTTGTCACCTTCAAAAGTCAATGTCCCCGTGGTTAGCTCTTCAAAACACAATTCAAGTGCTTCCTCGTCTAAACCAGGCCCTGATGTTGTAGAGGACAGCCGAATAGTGAAAATGTCAGAGGAGATTCCAACTGAGGACAAAGGCCGTGAGTTGTCAAAAAAAGAACAGTCCTCTTCACCTGAAGATGAAAGTTCGGACTCTGAAACAGAAAGTGAATCATCAGTTTCGGATGACGAAAGGATTAACAAAAGTCAGTGGTCGAAGGATGATAACGTGAATTCCGAATCAACAGAGCGTTTTGAAGCATCAGGAAAGCAAATAGCGAGTGTGAATGTGTCCACGGATCGAGTATGTAGCAATGGAGGAGAAACTGTCGAAAACGGCGATTCAGATACAAAAGATAGTAGCCTTGACAACAGAGAACAGATTTCTGAAAAATTGAATGATGTTTCTTTAAATCAAGAACGTGGCGATACCGAAAAAGTGTCCGTGGCATCGGAAAGTTCCAAGCGGGCCAATTATCAGGGTGGCAAGCTAAGCCGGCAAAGTGCTTCATTGTGTAGCAACTGGGAAGCTACAGAACTGGCAGGAAACACAAATCATGGCGCAGCAGAACGACTTTCTTCAGCCGAGGAAGAGCAACTCAAGAAAACGGAAAAACGTGCAAAGAACTTCAAGAGTCCCAACTCATGTGTTGATCGTAGTATAAACCATGTAGACCCGATTGCGTCTGTCGTAGAAAAAAAGAATGAATTTGTCAAGAACGTGGAAAGTATTCCCCATGAAGATGACGATAATGAAAGCGTCGATCATTTGCGACATAACGGACTGAAGAGCATCACAAACTCTGTGGAATCCCTGAAGACTGCAAAGAGAAAAAAAAGAGATTCGCATTCAAGTAGTGAGAGTAGTGACGCTGAATCACGTAAAAAGGGAAAGGATGTTTTCAGCTCTGTCAATGGATTTGTTGCTGATGGAAAAGGTGCATTTGCAGGGGAGCGGGATGACTTAGTGGAAAAGAACGTTCTTTGTTCCCCGATAAAACCTAAACGAAAGCAGGTGGCTAAAAAGAAACACATTGATCGTCAGGGTCAATTCAAAGACACGTCGCTGAAGAAATCTGATGATCAAGAAGAGTCAAGTAGTGAAGCCAGTTCGGGCGAAACAGACGGGAAGAAATCAGGTAAGTGCCAACCATAGTCAAGGTAATTGTCGGCATCTCACGATTTGCATAGCTGCGGTTAGTATTCATTCAGCAGCTAATCAAGAGCAGAAACAAGTTCTGTTGTGACTTTATCACATGCATTTTTGGTCGGTTATCGCCGGCTACATATCTTTGCTTTGATTTCTGATTGGCTCACTTGATTATGTGTCCTTATTGGCTCCGTTAATTAATTTGGGTCGCAGCTAACAAGCCTGAACCAACCTAATTTTTTTTATGAAGCTCTTGATAAATTAATTAGACTTTTTTAATGCATGATTCTATGCATAAATATGGCCTGCTTGTTAACTCATTTGATAAAGAACGTCATTGGTATTGTATATTCCGACCAAGCCTAATATTTTTTTCAGGCAAAACTACGAAGACAATAGTTCGTGCAAAACACGGTCTTTATCGCAAGGATTAGAATGCTATCAGGGCATAAATCTTGTTGTTGTTGTTGTTGTTGACTTTTTTTTTCTTTGCACGCCATCAGATGATGAGGTTACCGGCAGTTCGCCGCTTCATTTGACGCCGTTTAAGAAAGGAAGAGAGATTGTGTGGATGATAGAGAGGCCAACAAAGAGGGACGCCGAGCAATGTGAACTGGACCATGCTGGTACGGTTCAAAGAGTCGTTATGACCGATACTACATCACGGGCCAGGGAGAGTGAAGGCCACGAAACAGCAGATGCAAACTACGAGACTCACAGGAAAGGACAGATAGGTGCAGAGAACATAGAGGCCCCCGACATTGTTTACACTTCAGCTGGCAGGAAAAATGAAATAGTAAAGAAACAGAGAAAGGATATTTCAACTGTGGACGGTGAGTTAAGCCACCAATCTCTAAAGCCGCAGACGTGTTCATGGCCCAGAAAGGCATGGAATGTTAATGACGAGAAATGAACGAACGAAGAACGAATGAATGAATGAAGCATTTATATAGCGGTTTTACACAAGCTCAAAGCGCTTTACGGTACTTTGTGAGGGACTTTGCCACACTGCTTTTACGGCGAAAATGGCAGCCATACAGTTCACAATTTTTATTCGAACTAGTAGGAATTTACAGATTCCCTCTACACAGAAAGAGTGACGGACCACCACACTGGGGACTCTACGTTCCCCACTCTCCTCGAACAGTGTGTGGTTTCTTTATCGTCCCACACAAGTATTGTGAGACGGGGCCTGCGGTTTATCGTCCTTACCCGAGAAGACTTGACAGTCTAACCATTCTTAGATGTCATTGCAAAGGAAGCACTTTCTCCTCAGTTATTTAAAGACCCTGATTGTTGGTCCTTCCGAGGTTCGAACCCACGTGATTATGTCAATCAGCAACGCCATTATTTAAGCGAAGCGAGCGACAGAATAACAGTGGTTACGACTGCGATTACGCCGGCTCATGTCGCTTGTGTGATCCGAGCCACACTCGAGACTAAATAGCATTTCTTTTGTTTAACAGAAGTCCCCAAGTTTTCGACGCCCTGCAACTCGAGGCCGAAAGGTTTCAAGGCATTGCTGTCCTTGGTGGACTTTGGTCAAGAAGGTGAGTGCGGGTATACAACTGAACTTTGATCTCATTTCAAAAACTTTGCAAGACGGTTTTATGTTGGTTTTATTTAGTTTACTGATAACAGTCTTCAAGCGACCAACAAATATTATGGTGAAATCCAAGCAAAGGAACGTGAAAAGTAATGTTGGTTTGCAATGTGTGAGTTGCAATCACAGACAAAGCTACCTGACAGTTGTGGCATTGATTACTTATTTTGTAAGTGTATTGCTGGAGAAAACTTGAATTTCAGCGGCAGATCATCAAAAAGCCAGTATTGTCTGTACGGAGTTGTCCTTCATTATCTTTGTGCAGAATTTGTTGCATTGTATATCAGGTTACTCCGCACGAGATATCGAATTCGTGCAAATTTGATGTTTCTCCGCCCCTCAGCAACTATTATAAAAATAGGCAGTCGAGGACTGCATGTGGCTACCTTGGATGGAAATAACTACTGAACTAAAACTCTTCGTTTTGATAGGCTGGCCTTGAAATAATGTGTTAGAAATTTGCTTTGCTCATCCGCAGTTTGCATTTTGTATTGACCGAAATTCACTGAGCAGCCAGGGCTCAAACCCACACTGTTCGATCCAGAGTCAAGGGCACTAACCATGAGGCTGCTGTGCCTCCAACAGAAACATAAGAGGGATAATTGAAAATTGGCTAAGTAATTTTAGTGGGACGAAAATGGACAAAGTTGAAAATAGTTTTGTACGTCTGACACTTGGCAATTTTTATTAACTTCAAATGTAACAATATTCAACAGCCCTGACATGTCAACTGAATAACATTGTCTACTATATAATTAATATTGGCGGAAACTGAACAAGCAAAGCAATTATTTCTTGAAGGAAATCATTTGTCTCGAGAGACATATTGTGTTTCCCGAAGGAAATTCAACGTTCCCCGAAGGGACTTTTTTGACACTTGAAGATGGAGAGCCAAACGATTTACATAAGGCCACTGACGGCGTTGAACTGCACAAGTCATTCGATCATCATGGCGGCCAAACAAACTCTTTGATTCAGTGGTCGTCTTCTCGCTATAAAAATTCCAAAGAACGCCAAAAAACCTAAAAAAAACCTTACGAACAAACACTTCGCAGATTCTTTGAAATCTGTGCCTGGTTATTAATGAAAAATAGTAAGAAATCATTGTAAATAACATAAATGCTAACTTACCCTTCGTACATCGGAGTCCGCTTTGAAGCACAAGCAGACACTTGGATCAATAAGAGGTCGATAACCGACCGTCGATGCTCTGATTGGCCACGAACACTATCCGAGGATTAGGCGCTTACGGACGCACTCTGATTCGCAACGAAAACTATAACAGCGCACTCTGATTGGCTACGAAAACTATCAAAAGATTAGAGCTACACGAACGGGCACTGAAAAGGGTTACGGAGGGACTTACCTACACAGATCATAACATCAGTGACTACGCCTCTTCGAGGCAGGTAGCCACAAAAAGAGCTTCAGCATTTGCAGTGTTTAGTATTTGCAGCAATTAATCTACGGCAAGCCTGTTTTCCCTTTCGAAACGGTCAGTGCCAGTTTGTTTTATGCTAATATAAATAAATATCTAATCGAGAATTCAATCCGGGCTCAGTATTGGATGAGCAGCCCACGTCAAATTCTCGTTAACTTTGTGTAACGAAACGGACATTCCGTGTCAAATAATATCATAAATAGCTATACAAAATAGCCCCCGATAGGCCATTTGCAGTATGGCGTTATTTTACTACCAAGACCAGTATGCTTTGTCAAAATGCTTTGTTATTCAGATTTTTCCACTCTCCGTGTTATAACGAGACAATTGGTGAAATTTGCCTGACAATAGAAGCCATCCAATGAATGATTATGATGCCATCGTGCAAATGGCCTTTTGATCCCACTCAACCGGTGAAGCTAACCCTGAACACCGTTGTCCTTTTTCAGGTCTAATTTCCTCACATCGTGCGAAATCAAGCTAAATATGTGTTAATTTGATTATTTTAACATAAGGAGGAAAGGATGGCATAGACCTTTTGCGAAAGGGTAATAGACACAGCGGCGAGCTGAACGCCTGTGATCTTTCCTTTTCTTTTCCATGCACTTTTCCCGAAAGGCAGTTTTTCTAAATTTGTTTTTAACCTGTGTTAATTTTTTTGTTTATTGTGGGCTGTTATAAGGAGACGGTGTGGCCCAGTGGTTGGGTTCAACTCAACCACGCATGCTCTGTAAATAGCCAACTGGTTGCTTCCTTCCAGTTGTGTTTCTTAACGTTGTTCTGTTTATTTGAATTTTTACTTTCTATACAACGACCCACGAGCTTTAAGCTTTGAATATAGAATGCGAGAACCCGAGAATCTCACATAATAAAGACAAAAGTTCCACACGGTACCAAATATCGGGTACTGAGTTAAGAAATGTATCTAATTATAAAGATATTGGAGTTATTATGGCGAGTGACCTGAAATGGTCAAAACATGTAGAACAAATAGTTCACAAAGCAAACAAGGTACTGGGCTTAAGTGCACAAGCGCACAGTAGGCGGTAAAAATAAAGATATCTTTTCAAATTTGTACAAAACCTTGGTTCGTCCAATCTTAGAATACGCTTGCCCGGTGTGGTCACCACACCTAGCCAAAGACATCCATGAAATCGAGAAGGTACAAAGAAGAGCTTCGCGAATCGCCCTAGACCAAAGAAGACAGGAGATGGCGTATGAGGAGAGGTGTAAATACTTAAATGGAACTCTTTAGTACGAAGGAGGGAATTTCTTTCCCTGGTGGAATGTTACATGATCGTATTCAATTTGAATGGACTTAATTTCGGTGACTATTTTGAACTGTGCAGGAACACTAAGACGAGATCTAAACATCCATATAAGATACAAACCAAACTCGCTAAATTTAACTGCTATAAACATTCTTTCTTTGTTAAAATAATCAAATCTTGGAATGATCTTCCAAGTAATGTAATCAACTGCCGTGATAGTCCAAATGTTAGCAAGTTTAAATTAAGATTGAAGAATCACATGAATATTTATTGAATGGATATTTTATACTTATTAATGATATTTATCTGTTATTTATCTGATTTTTACATATTTTTATTAACCAATTTTTATAGTGATCTCGATTGATTTTTACGTTTTTTCTTTAGGATATCCTTAATATACGGTTAACCTCTGGGTTTCCTTTTTCTTAATAACTACATGCGCAGCAACGTTATTTCGAAATAAAGTATTGCATTGAATATCCCGTGTATAAGTAAAGGTTCTTTACTTCTTTTTCGAGGCGCTAAGCAGGGCTCAAAGTTAACGACCAACTGGTCGCATATGCGACTAGAGTTTTGGCTGTGCGCCTAAAAAATCATGTGTGGTCGCACCACCGCGCCTTAAAAGCCAAAATACAGTGCAACTTCTCGAGTGCTTACTCACCTGACCATACTAACATACTCCGATTGATAAATATAACATAGATATAACACAACCAAGCACCAAATAATAAAGTTGTGAAATATCCTGATTCTTTTATCTGTTTTCATTGTGTTCAATACTGCCGGGATAGGCCAATATTGCAACACAAAGCCTGAGTCGCTCTTTTTGGAGCGTTAATTAAGTATTCTTTTGGAGTAGGTGCTCCAAGTATCTGAAGCTGTTCGCCTAAAATTTTTAACCCTGCGCTTAAAATTTCGGCAGTGCGCCTAAAAATTTACACCTGGTCGCACAAGTGCTTTCAAAGCCAAAAATAAACTTTGAGCCCTGCTAAGTAAGCAGATTTGGCATTGCTTTTGCGTATTAAACTGAGTCTTTTTTCCGGTTTTGATCTTCGTCGTTTTGACAGCTTACGAATCGACGACTTATTTACAACGAAATATTTAATGACATCAGTAACACGGTCGACGGTAACATGACAATAGAGTTTATCAATTATGGCCCGTTACGGGACATTTCCCAGCATGCAGAGCAGGCGTATTTGGGTGGGCAAGTAAAACAATCCTTTGGTTTACGTCATACCGACAGATGGTCGAACCAAATCTCTACTTGCTGAAGAGCACTCGTACGCCAAAAAAAAAAGACGCCTGAAATGTTCCGTTAACCACCGTCCCTCCGCAAATTTTTGCACTGAGCGAGGTTTCTGAACAAGTTTCTGGTTCTTTGTAGCAGTGTGAAACAACTGTTCTTAGTGCCGTAAATGCTCTTGTTATTTGGCCATCTCAGTTTTATCAGGGACAATACACAAACAGCGGTGTAGAAGTAGACGAAACGTCAAGTGAAAAATAATTCCGAAGGATGCGTTTATATCTGATGTTGTGACCGCTGTTTGTGTATTGTTCTTAGTACATTTATGTGTAGCCCTAGCTTTCCAAGATCTCACCTCAGCCCTAAATTCTTTTTAAAAGCCTCGATGATTTCATACAAGAGGGTGAGCTTGCCCGTTTGCTGACCGGGATGGAAACTTCCCACATGAAGAAGACTTCACCCCGGTTACTGGGACGAATTTTTTCCAAGTGCGCTTGCAATGCGTGTATTTTTAGTTCTTCCGTCTGCCTTTGGCGGCTTTTTCATCTCGGTAACCTGGCTGGAATTTTCCATATGAACAGATTATTATTATTATTATTGTTATTGTTATTGTTATTGTTATTGTTATTGTTATTGTTATTATTATTATTATTATTATTATTGAACTGAAGAAATGATCCTCACACTTTTATTAATGGTTATTATTATTTTAATTTTAATAGTTATTCTTATTTTAATAGTCTCTTATAGACTCTTAATTTTAATACTAGGATTTTCTTTTATGATAGGAAAGTTTAAGACGATATATTCAATGCAAATTTTGTAAACAGTTGTTTTAAATATTGTAATGGGAGAGGTAGTATTAGTAATAATTATAATAATCAGTAAAATTTTTGGTTTTTAACTCTTTTACCAGTATTTATCCTTGTAAATAAATACAATATTTAAAAATTACTATTATTATTATTATTTTAAATTTCAATTGAAATAGCCAAATTGATAGAAACCATAGCGAGCATTAAACATGGTTATAAAAAGGTTTATTACCGAAAGGGAGTTTGTGTTACCCCTCACAAGCTCACAAATGGAAAAATCAAGATTTTCCATAATAGAATAACAATTTTAGCAAGAGGGGCGAACGAATGATGAATGTAAAGCTGAATTCCACTTTTATAGGAACGAAAATATCAACAGAAGAGATCTACAATAGAAAGACCAAGAAACCCACTGGTTTCCCGTGTACAAATTAATAATTAAAAACACGAGAATTTGAAGGAAACACACCTTGCGTCGTCCTTCGTTTGAGACGTCGTTGAATCGTTCTAAGCTCACGATTGAAGCATGGTCACGCATGCACGTGGCCCGCTGACATCGTGAAAATTCGTCGACATGAAACTATGTAAGGTTTTAATGCTTGTCTCAATCTGAACTGTTACATATTCGTTTTCGCAGAGAATAGAACTACCACTGGATACCGAAAAGCAGTACTATCAAGTCCGAGGAAAGCAGTCCAAGAACGGCTAAAAAAGTTTCGGCAAACTCCTAGAGGATTTTGTCATACGGTGAAGAATAGGAAACTGTCTGCTTCGACATCAACTATACACGTTCGACGCAAACCGCAGAAAACACCGAAAGGAAAGTTCCTACCGAAAAACTTGACTGCCACCGAACAGGAGATGGTAAGGAACGCAGTCAACATTGAGCAAATTCTGGACGATGACTCCTTCTGGGGCACGTGACCTTGTAAGCTGGTGAAAGGTACCTGTAGTGTACACTGTAGCCTCTTTTTCAAAGCGATTCAAAGTGCTGAGTCTACCTTATGAAAACTGAGTTTGCAAATTAAAGCTAATTACCGCCACAAAACTTTCGTACTTAAACTCGGTTGGAAAAAGAGGCTGACGTGAACTTCGCAATGGTCTATACAAAAAGGTTATGATACTTTAGGTCAGAAAGAAGTGATGGTGTTAGCTTAAAAAAAATGAGATCATGCTGAGACTGGTCTAATGATCTTTGGGACTTTTCTCATCCATGATCCATGACACTCCTCCGCTATGTTCACAGTTTAATACTAAAGGTTTCCGGGGAGCAAAAATAGATAGGTTTTGTAATGGTTTAAATTATTGATAGTGGTAATGAACCACATCCTGCTGTTGAAAGAAAGTAAAAAAAATAGTGTTGGTTTGTGACGTTAACTGTTCCCACGACATTTTCTTTTTTTAAGCTAATAGTTCTGGTAAACGTAGTGTCTCCAGTTGAGTCCGTTTTATCCCGTCTTAAATTCGGCCGTCAGAGTGTACAATTTGTGAGCCTATTACTACTCATGCGTGCGTACATCTCATGCGTATAAGACATCTGTTAGAAGTTAATATTATATAGAATTCGAAACAATTTGATACGCGACCTTTTACATTACAGTTTTACTGAGTGGTTGGCAAAAGATCTGTTTCAATGTCGTTTAGTGGTTTGTGGTATAATTTAGTCCACAGGAATGCATGATCAACATTCAATCGTAATCACGGTATCGAGTGGCTTGTTTATTCTTCTCACATCATCATCAGCGTAATCATTACTATTAAAATGGCTACAAGAGATTAACAGTGAAATCAGGTCAAGGACACTTTTTTCCCTCTAAGCGAGCTAACACAAAAGTTCTTGCCAGCCCTTGAAATCCTTAGTCGTTTGGTTTGCTCGTGTCAGATTGATCCTTGAAATCAACAACTAAGAGGAATTCGATGAATTAAGAGTTTCTCGATTTCTTGATTTCCAAGTTTGATTTGATCAATTTTCTTATTGATGAACAAAAATGAGAGTGCGCAGTTACACCTCTTTCACACACTTGGTTCGTATCTAAGATTTTTTTTATGGTCGGGCGTCAAATCTTTCGATTGAGTATGGTTAGAAAAGGTTCTCCAGCATTAAAGTCAGCATATATGTTGAGTATTGACTGGAAAAATAAACTGGTAATATACTTTTTCCTGTTGTAAATCTAAATAGTTTATTATTGAGAAAAATTTTACATGGTTGAAATTTTATTTATGACATCCGTCATGCAATATTTGCAAATAGTTATTAAATATTTTGCTTCTGAGGGGTGCAAACAAGATTCCCTTGGGCAACCAAGGCCATTCCCGCTTTGTGGACAAAGTAAAGTAAACAAAGAAATTTCATTTGGTATCCGCCGTTTCCTTGGTAGTTTTTTTTCTTTTTTCACGTAACATGGGTTACATTTCAATGTAGCCCGCGCGAGTTACAAGCAGTCGTCCTTTTTGGGTACAACCCAACCTCCCCCCCCCCTACGCAAATTCCTGTTGACTTTTAAGTGTGAGTTTTCACATACAACAGCTATTTTTTTCCAAACCTGCTTGTCGTCTGCGTGGTTGTGGTTTGAAAGTTTACGCATAGAAGCTTAGAGAGTCCATAAATACGTAAATCAGAATATAGTCGACTTGTTTGAAACTTTCCGACATTCAGGGTTAAGATCGTAAAGTTATTAACCAAAACCATGTGGTTTGGGCTCTTGGGTTCTCCTTGGGTTGATGAGCAATTATTCCATGAGCCCGCGTTGGATACGACATGGTAAATAGCCCCGAGTCGGTTGTAACGAATCTCGTATCCAACAACTGCGAATGGAATAATGTTTTTATTCAGTTCTCTACTTTCCTTCAATTTTTGTCGAGGAAACTTGGCTTCCCGCTTAAAAAGTTTACGCAAAAGCGACATTTTCCGGACTCATTTTCCATATAAGGTGAACCGTAGGTGTAATGGCTGATAACCGAGATTCCATTGAGCCAATGCGAAAACTAGAAATGCGTTATCCGAGGTTGTGAGGCGGATCCGGGGTTGGTTCGCTCGACTCCCTAAATTGAAATGAAAAAAAAAACAACAACAACGTTTAAACACGAGCGGTTCAGTTTCTAGCGAAAAACTGAAGTGGACAAACATCGCTAAAGAACACTAAACTCAAGTCTAGTCCTTGTTTGGAGGGAAAAAAAGGTAAAGAAAGAAAGCTTTTCAAATGCCTTTTATTTTCACATCAGTAAAACGCGAACTGCCAGCCCTTTTTCGGCAAGGGGTGCCGATGCGAATTGTTAAATTCTACATTGTGGTACTTGTAGTATCCACATACACCAATCTCTCTGTTTTAGAAAACACGCATGCGCAAATTCCATGTACTTCATGCGGGTGCGCACTATATGCGCGCCAAAAAACGATCTACGCAATTTTAAAGCGACAACCTTTATTTATTTGAAAATTGCGATGTTCCTTTTGTCATTTGGTCTAAATGTTCCAAATTTGTTGGCAAATCAGTTTGATGGGTGGCAATGATGGATGCGCGACGAAGCTTCCTACAGACAAAGTTGGCCAACATTTGGTTGCGATTCATATGCCTGCCATTTGGGGACTGGGTACATGAAACAAATATGCATTATGCATGTTTACGTCAGAATCTCGTTTCACCACCAAGCCTCACTTTCAGCGCGTAATTAATGCATACACAAAGAAACGCACATGAAAAGAATTCCCTCGTGAAATATAGGAAAGTTGTTACAGGTTTGAAAATAATTTTCCGAAGCGATGCTTGGTGCTGAAATTTGGCACTCCGACGAAATCATGGATAAAGCCTATTGCTTTTTGATACGCCATAAGCCGGCTAAACGTTCCAACATTGTTGTGTCCGACAAAATTTTGGGCGAAATGTTTGTTTGCAAGCAAAAGTTAGCCCAACATTAATGTTCATCGAACGAAAAATGTTGGCTCAACGTCATCGAACAAGGGATGCTAAATGCTCCTACATGTTGGCCAACAATGTTGGAACGTTTAGCGGCGCCTTAATAGGCCATTTCCGAATTCACGTTAGCCTCTTTTTCAAAGCGAGTCTAAGTGCGAAAGTTTTGTGATGGTAATTAGTTTCACTTTGCATATGAATAAAAACTTATTTTCATAACAAAGACTTCGCACTTAGACTCGCTTTGAAAAAGAGGCTACCGTGAATTCGGAAATGGCCTATTTTTATTCACAAAGTAAAACTAATTATCATCACAAGACTTGGACTCGGTTTGAAAAGGAGGCTAACTTCACCTTGGAAATGGCCTATTGGTCAAGCATTACGTCATACTTGCTGTAATCACTGCACGCGAGGCGACTTACGGATTTTCTTGAAGAAACGAATAAAATGAAGAATATGAAGTTGCTCTGATAGTCACCTGCGTAATTACATTAAAAAATTATCCTACTCAGGCTGAGAGAATATCGTTGAATACTTTTTAAACTTTATATAAGGCATACACCCTGTTCCAAGACATACCAGAAAAAAAAACCTGACCAGCTATGAAAATACGCGTCGAGCGACTGAATAAACGTTAGTGTAAGGCAAAACTTAAACGCCACTAAATCAAGATTCATTTTTTATTCTCATGAATAATCATTAAAAATTACAATTTATTAAATGTTCTTTTAGTTTCAGGAAATCTTCAAATTTCTATATTACTTCTAAGATTATGCGTTTTGACCCGGAGATTATTTGTAACGGTACAGAAATAACCTCTCAGAAATTAGTTCCAAATATTATATTATTCCCAATATACCCAAATATTCCCTGAAGCATTTGCTTTCTCGCGAACTGTTTTACGCCCAAAAAACTGTTTTAGACAAGCTTCTGATTGATTTTCGGGGCATCAATTGGGCAGCATGTCTTGAGACTGGAATTATGATAATCATATTATCTGAACTGCCTTTGAAATTACCATTACCGTTATTTTAGAAGTGTCCCAGTCGTTATTTTAGAACACACGTCCTGTGATACAGTGTTCTAAAATAACGATAATCGTAATTTCAAAACCAATCAACATTGTGATTGTTGCGAGTTCATAGCTTATTATGTTGTTAACGTCACAAGAAAAACACATCAACCCTTCCAGGTAGAAGTTACCGGCAACGATGATGAAGACCGCAAAGTGCGTTCAAAATCTGGTGCACTAATCTTCTGTGCCTTCATCTGCCATAGAACCAAATAACCAGATTCTAGGGTATTGTCGACTATGTTGAGCACTTGAGAAACGGTGGCATGGAATACTAAACTGACTACAATTACCTAAATTGAAATTTTGATATTTTGAAATGACACTTCTGTTATCTTTGGGTAAACTTCCTAGCTCTTGTTTTTGCTTCTTGGGCTTTGGCGCGCCTGCTAGGATGAAAAAGCCCCGCCTACTTTCACTTCCAATGTATTGGCATGCGTTTCTCAAAAGACCCGAGACCTTTCGGAGCTATATAGGGACCACAATTCCCCGTGAGAACGAAAGCTAGCACTTGCAATTCCTGTTTCCTTTCCTACTTGAAGACATGTTAAAAGGGGCAGCTTTCTAGAATAAACGGATAGTAGTTTTAAAAATGGCTTTCGGGCACGAAAAGTTTACGCGGCGCTCGAGAAACGGGCCACTGGCCCGAGTTGCTCGATGCAGGATCAGCACTATTCTCAGGTTAAGAGCGACCAGACCCTACAGCACGTTATGCTATTGAACTTGGATTAACGCTAACCATGCCGGGTTATTAAAAAACTGATTTAAACCCATAGGTTGTCATGATATTTTGCGAACCTGCTTCGAACAACTCGACCCTACCGTGCCGGCGTTTTTTGAAAGCCCCGAAACTTTTCGGGCGTATTTCGGTTGCCATAAGTTCTCCTTATCTCAAAAACGAAGGCATTTGAATACATTAAACTTGGAACTGGTTTTGCTTCTTCTCACCTTAAAAACACATTAAAAGGACCTGGGCCGAGTTGTTCGGAGCAGGGTTAGTGCTAACCCGGGATAAATACCATGACAAGCTAAAGGTTTTAATCGGACTTAACCGGGGTTCGGCCTAGCTCATCGCAGTTTTGCAAAATGGCTCTTTGGGTCCCAAGACTTTATAGAAACGGGCCCCTAGAATTAAAGATAGCACTACATATCACCGTGCTTACAGTAGCTCGCAATAATCTTCAAAAAGGTGACACGTTCCCTTTACAAAACAACACAGGGTCAGTCACTACCACAGAGTTGCGCTCATAACGCACGAACTCTCCAACACGTGCCCTTCTCAATCCTCCCTGCTCGCTATGCCAACAGCATAAATTGCCTGCCGTCGAGTTCTTTTGCATGGGTCAAGACTATCACTTATAGCATTACTCCCAAAGAAAATACACTGAGATTCCCGTGATACAAACTTGAACAATGAGCTGAAGAAATGATCCTCGCACTTTCTGGGCAATTTAAGCAATTGTCCCTTGTATGCACTTGAAAAATTCAAGTGACTCCAACGGGATTCGAACCCACTACCTCTGCGATGCCAGTGCAGTGCTCTTACCAACTGGGCTATGAAGCCACACAGTTGAGAGCAGGTCAATTTGTTGAGCTCATGCGTGTTTTCCCGTGAAAGGAATGATCTCAACTGTGTGGCTTCATAGCTCAGTTGGTAAGAGCACTGCACCGGCATCGCAGAGGTCGTGGGTTCGAATCCCGTTGGAGTCACTTGAATTTTTCAAGTGCATACAAGGGACAATTGCTTAAATTGCCCAGAAAGTGCGAGGATCATTTCTTCAGCTCATTTCTAACCCGCACTTCACAATCATTTCTTTCATTAAACTTGAACAATGAAGCATAATTTGCGTTTACTCTGCCTCGTCCACATATTTTAACCCCCTGATAAACTGTGTTTTGTGCACAGACAATTCCACTTGCTTGACTAAAATGAAACTTTTCGTTTTTCTCAATTCTACCTGCATCGGACGACGAACTAAATCACTACTCCGCTACTGACAAGCTCACAAGGAACAAAAAGCTCACTTGTGCGTATCCTACAAGAAAAACGAAAAAAAATTGTTTAAATGGTAACAGGAAACAAAGCTAAAAGAGACAAGAACAACCGGCCTTGTCCGAATTCACTTCATCCTCGTTTGCAAAGCCAGCCCAAGTGCGGTCTTTCTTATGAAAATTAGTTTTCATTCGCATGCAAGGTAACACTAATTACCATCACACAAATTTCGCACTTGAACTCGCTTTAAAAAGAAGCTGAAGGGACTCGGAAATAGCCGCCCTTCACCAAAAGAGCAACCAAGGCGCCGCAACCATACTTCGCGGAAACCCAATCTAGCTACGGTCAAAGTTGAGGCTAAGTAAGAAAGCATGTCGATTATTTTTTTTCTCATTAAGTTGCCCTAAGAAAATATTTAAACCGTGCAAGGGAAAAAAAATTACGCCGGACCAAACGATGATTGATGACAGTTGGGCTCATATCTCGTTAACCTGATAAAATTTTCCGCGAGGATCCATGACTGAATACTGAATGCTGTTACAAAAAATTCCCAACAAGACGGTGATACACTCACCATGAACTATCGGCAGCGGATACTTCATTTGTGGTGCCGCTTGCTGATGTCTGTCTGTGATTATTGCGGTAGAAATAAGAGCGACCAACACGAAGCAGCCCCGCACAAAAGAACCGACCCATCTCTTCTAACTCCCTTGTTCCTACATGATAACCCTGAAACAATAAAACCTTTGTCAATAATTCACTTTAGCCTCTTTTTCAAAGCGAGTCTAAGTGCGAAGTCGTTCTTATGAAAATGAGTTTTTATTGATATGCAAAGTGCAACTAATTACCAACACAAAACCTTTGCACTTAGACTCGCTTTGAAAAAGAGGCTAACGTGAATTCGGAAATGGCCTATTTGAAACACTCCCACTGACTATAGTCAACTAACGCCTTGTTGTCACCCCAACAATGCGGACACCTCGCTCATCACGACAAAAGCTCTGTGGTTAGAGCATCCGATCGGTGTTACGGAGGTCGTCGTAAGTTCGATTCCTGCTTGGGAATTTCCTTTTAAGAAGTCCCTTCGCCCGTTGCCAAGCAATTAGCATATCATAGCCTATTCTCTGGCCGATTTCCGGTTCAAAGTTCACTAACTGATTGGACAGCGGTGGAAACATTGCAAATTTCAAATGCTGTCTTTTTAAAAGAACGCTCAAAACTTGTAAACAAACATATTTCCAGCAAAACCTACACTTAGTTACAATTAAAACTGAACAGTTCCACAAGACACCGTGTTCTTAACTTTGCTTCGATCACAGCCTTTGAGTGTAAGCACCGATTTATAATAATAACTCGAAGTAACCACACGTTAGAAAGTGCGGGCCTGAATGCACTTGAAGAGCTTTCGTTTAACATATTGGGAATGGGCAGAAAAGATAGCAATGCGTGCCTTGTCTGCAAAGGAAATATTTGAAAGACCACTTTATAGAAAGCGTGACAGAAAATTGGCGTTACTTTCGATTCTCACCAACTGATCTGATAATTAGGCAATCATAGTTATCGTAGGCCATTTTTCAGCTCTTTTCGTCATATCGTCCCCTCCGGAGAGTTTTGTCAAGTTAGCTAATTAAATATTCAAGGAAGAAAATGGCGGCCGGTCGCAAAGGTATGGTTATTTGCTCAAAATTGAGGCAAAATCTTTCAGAGATGGAAGTCAGGACATTTGTGAGGATACAGAGAGTAATTTAGGACCATTTGCTGGCTTTTAAGGGTGAAATTATCCAGAAGCAAGCTTTATTTTCGTTTCCGTGCGTTGAATAATTATCGCGTTGTTATGCTGTCTGTTCTGTTTTTTCTTTCATTCTCTTTCCTAGCCCGCCGATGTCATTTTTTCGTCTAAATCGCGTAAGGAAAGTTCGGTAAACATGTTTAGCTCTCAGGCAATAATTCTGGGATTTTTTGACCAAAACGTCGGCTTGTGTTGTTCGTGTTTTTCGGTAGCTATGGGCGACCGTGGCTACTTCGTTGAGTCAAGCAATGACGCGAGGCGAAAAAAAGATTCTTGTTTTCTTCCATTTCGCTGAAATCTTAACATGATAAAGCTGGATTGTGACGGAATAGATTGTACTTTTACCGATGTGTGATTGCTATTAACTCTAAAGTGTTATATCGCTTCGAAGTTAGGGTTTGTGAAGAGATTTTTGCAAAGCGTGGGTTCGGCCCCTTCGGCGTAATTAGAGATTTTTGTTGACCCTAAAGGCAAAAATATCCGTAAAAGGTCATTTCACTGACGATTCAAACGAAGATAAATTTACATATGTTCCGAGCTCAAGTTCTAGTGAAAACGAGGGCTGAGTTTTTAATTTGTTTCCCGCGAAAGCTTGAGATGGGTTGACAGAAGCTTAGGCCCAGTTCAGACGCCGCTCCACTCATGTGCCGAACCAAATTAAAAAAAGTTCGACCTTGGAGCGACTTTGGAGCGACGGCTGATTCAGACGGCGTACCTACGTCGAATTTAATTCGGGAAGCTTGTGGTAAACAATTTTCGATGAGAAAACATGCGTTCTGAATTCAAGAACTCTGTCCAAATAGAAAAGCTGTGACAAGTATCGCGCTGTTATAAGCAAATTCAATCGCAAAGTTCAGTGTTTGTATTTAGACAGGTTTTCTCCCAGTAAATTCGACCTGTTAAAGGGAAATCTTATA
>BLFK01000291.1:283559-301059 GCA_014634185.1 Astreopora myriophthalma
TATAGCTATGGTCAGGACCACACTGGTGGCTACGCAGTTATTGGAGTCAAGGATCGGGGGGATCTCTAAAGTTAAAGCTGTGAGTTTATTTTTAATTTGTTCAGAGCTGCCTTTTGCTCTGTATTGCAATTTTTGGCATATTTTTTAAATGCACCACTGTGATGGTATTTGGCAACCCGCTCAGTATGGCAGTACGCTCTTCTTGTAAACTTCCCCATGTTAGGGAATATTTATTATTTTTCCACCTCTTCTTGTTTTAACTCGTTTTAGATGGTTTTGTTTCGTTTTCTATATTTGATTGCTTTTGTCAAGGCTAAACAAAAACAAAATAAAAAAATTCAAAATTGTTTCATCCCGTAAATTCGTTGTTTAAGTAACGACAGTAAGAATAAATAACCTGGGAGCTCCGCTTTTAGGCTTGCCTAAATCTATATATTAGACTATTAGGATAGTCTACGCGTGATGTGACTAACGCATGCACGAGAGCTTCAGTAGCATCAGGACTTAAAAAATTGACAACCGACTTAAAAACTTGCTAATCGATTGAAAACGGTTAGCTTTCAGAAGTGATCTGGGTTCTACACAAATGTATTTTGGAATCGATTATTTTCACTTTTAAATTCCCGGGCTCCGCCATCTTGAATAATTGTGACGTGTTAAAGTAGCCCTATTGTTCTGACATAAAGAGCTCTTTTGTATAACAATAGGGCAACCGTAAACTTCACGATTATTCAATATGGCGTAGCTTGGGAATTTGAAAGTGAAAATAAGCTATTCCAAAATTCATTTTTCCGATACAAACGCTTTCTTTAAAAAATTCTCAAACATTTGACAACATAATTTCCTGCGGTTTAAAATTATCATTTTGTAAGAGTGGAAGTTTCCTTTGAGAGAAGAAGCGGAAGCAAAATGTGTGACAGCACGATGATAATGTCTACGTCAATGTAGTATGTATAGGTTGTGTGCAACCATTCTCTAGAGACACAGATAACAATAATGAAATGTGCAAATGCTGGATGACGAACAAAAGGAGCTAACGAGAGATCTACTGTTTTCGTCAACCAACATGGCGGCGGTGACGTAACGTGCAGACCACCTATAGTCTGTCAGGATTATTAGAGTAGTTGCTGACCTTATAGGGTCCTTGGTCACAGCCACTGTATGTGCTCTCCATTGTGTAGCTCCTCACCACACCAATCTCTCTCCAAACAACAACTCTGGCGGTTGATTCCTTAGATTGTTCGACAATAAAACTACAGTTGCCCAGTGAGAAGGCTGGCGCTATGTTATGAAGTACACGTGGTAACGTCTGCAACAAAGACATATTTAAAACAAATTAACAAAACGAAAACAGTAAGTATCCATGCCAGTATTGCCATAGGGAGTCCAGGCTACCCCTGAGATTGCGTAAAGGACTGGTATGAAAATGATCACAATTTCAAAAAAATGATGTTAAAAAAAAAAAACGTCATTAAACGAGACTTTAACCTCTATAATGTTGTCGCCCGAAGTTTCTATGGCGTTTTAGGGCGTTTAAATTGCTGTTTCAGCGAGTTTTGTCATTGAGCGGTTCATTGCTGGCTAAAATAAACGTAAGGGTGCACACGACAACTCTGACTGTTCGATTCAAAGCGTCCAAAAAGCGACTTCAAAATGCTCTCCTCGCTCAAAATTGCACTCAAGATTAGCGAAATGATAGTCCGTTTCAGTCCATGTCCTTTATTTTGACCAGGGGATTTTGAAACACTCTCCAAAATTTGCCGAAATGTCAGTTTTTGGTCATCAATTTCTTTCCTGGCAACCGTGGCACCACTAAGCTAAGGTTGGCAGAACCCGCGCTATGTTGGCAAGATCAGCGGATGTGCCCAGAACGTGCGCCATGATTGGTGGATGGTTGCCATGGAATGGACGACAAATTAAGCGAAGAGCAGAGTGCTGAACCGTGGAAGAAATCGTATCACTGCAAAGTTGAGGACGAAAGAGGAAGAAGGAAAGTTAAAGAGTTGGCGGTAGCGTTGAAGGACGGGAACCCGGTAGAGGAGAGGTTTGTCAGGTGGTTGTTGGTTGCAGCGAGAAGGAATTAGAAGGAACTGAACTTTTGATACTATTGTAAATATTTAGTGTAAACAGTATATTGGTTTAAAAGTAATCGTTTAAGTTAGAGTTATTTTCGGTTTGTTATAAGGACATTCTAGATTAAGATTATTCCTATATTTCTGTCGGATTAGTTCTTTTAAGTAAAAAAATTGTTACTTGTATGTTTGTTTTCGTTAATTAAAATCATTAGTTATATTTTAAGACGTTTATGGTGGTTAGTTGTGCGATGGTGGGAAGGGGTGTGCGTGTGTTGGTCTTGTTTTGTTTTTCCTCCCCGGGCGGTCGGGGCACGTCACACTTATTAGTAATCGAGGTGGTGTTATTTATTATTCTTTCATATAAATCCTTATTAGACTCACTAGCCTCATTTTAGAGCAAAAATTCTTTTGAGTTTTGCACCTGCTAACAAAACTGATGAGGCTAATAAGCACATAGATAAAATAATTAATTGGCGGTCATTTATGCATTCGCTACATAGTGGAGGCGGTTTTTTTCTGCCCATGAGAAGTAAACGTCTTCAATTTTGGTTAATTGTGGAGTACCTCGAGGTACTCCTAATTTTCTGTTTGAAAAGGAATTTCGTAAATTCCCGTATCATTTCACCGATTGCCTTCGCACGGTTTGAAAACGGAATAATTTAATGGTAAGCCCAATTTCGTCCAGTTGATCAGTGTACTTTGAAAATCGCTTACCATTAAGCAACGGTCACTCCAACCGAAATTTCCCCCAAAATTGTAAGCAAATCTAAAACTTCTGGCACCGACATTAGGGGGCTAAAGCAAAAACGACGACAACGGCTACAACATGGACAACGTCATCAGAAAACATAAATTCGCGCTACTGTAATCACTTCGCGCTTATTCCAAATCGTTCCGCGAGTAAAACAGTTACTAACTTTCCTGGGACAGAATTGGTATGAACGCCGTTACATTTAGGACAAAGAATGGAAAATTCATCCTCTTGAACTCACGTCCTACACAAAACTTCATATTTGGTCATTTCACGTCGCTTTTAAGCCGAGAACGGCAAAGAAATGTACCAAAATGTAAAACAAACGTGCCTATTGTTTTGTGGCGTTCTCGTTTTTGTCGACGTCCTCGCTGCTTAAGCTCCCTTTAGGGACTTTAAGATCTAGGACGGCAACGTCAGCGGCAACGCCACTAACCAATACACTTTAATAAGCAAACAATAGCTCCGCCCGTGCGTTTTGAAGTTTGGTACATTTCTTTCCCGCTCTCTGCCAGTCTACAACGTCAAATGACCAATGACCAAATGATCTCAAGTTTTAAGGAAAACGCGAGCACACAACGGAGAATTTTGATTTTCTTTCTTATGGCCTGTTTACATGGAGGAAAAATACATCATTTGACGTCATTTGATGCAATTCGAGATAGCCCCTCCCCCCTAGGGTCAGCCTACCTTGAGCGTTTACATGGCTTAAGTAAACAAAAAGCTGGCCCTCCTAGAAGGGTGACCCTACCTTAGTTGATAGGGTAACCCTACCTCTAGGGTGACCCTACCTGACATGTAAACACAACCACGAAAAACAATACAGGAGGGTCACGCTACTAGGAGGGTCACCCTCCTATGTGAACAGGCCCCTAGTTTGTACACCGTTCCTCTCAATTCCGTTCCTAGATAGTTCGGATAGTTTGTAGAAGTTGAATGAAGTGGAATATTCAAGAAAAACTTTGAAAAACGTCAAGTTGCAATTTTAAATGACGTTTTCATGGACGTCGCCGTTGTAGATCTTAAATTCCCTATTAACTGCAAACAGGGTCGATACTCGTTTCTACACTCTCAACTTCCCTTTAAAACTTTCTTCCCATTTTTCTTTTGCAAATTAGGTTCGAGTAAAGAGATGCGCGTTTGCCAGACAGAAACCCTCGATCTGATCTGCAGTAATTAGCCTTCTATGACACGAATGCTCCCGCCACTACGCCAACCCTGCTCCCCGATCAGAATGAACATTGGAAATAAATGAGGATTTTTGAACGGACGGCTCATCTTACCCTATACCCGGGATCTTCATCTATGTCGGTCTGGTCCATGCTACTGGCAGAGTCGGAGCCCGACAACTCTGCTACTCGCTCCCTCACTGAATCAATTAAATCACCGTCTGCATCAGCAGAACCCGGCGAAGAAGCGGCTATTGTGGCAACAGTACTGCAGCCATACATAAACACATTCTTCTTTCGTGAGTGGCCGTGAAAATCGCAGTAAACCTACAAAGTATTAACAACAACAACAATAATAACAATAACAGTAACCATAACAATAACAATAATAATAATTTGATTAATGTGTCTTGTCCTCTAGCTTACACAGTTGTAAACTAATTGGGGACACCCAACTACCTACGTAAATTGCATTGTGTACTTAAAATTTAAGATTTAGGAATTAAAAACAATCAAAGTAATTCAATGCTATTCTCTTCTTTTATTTTCTTCTCTTTAACTTCCAAGAAATCGAATATTTGGGTACTTCGTCATGTAACAATAAACTGGATTTCTACTGAAGAACTGTTATACTAACAGAAAACAGGAAAAATGCAATCTCGAACTGAAAGTAGAAATTGTATACGGGGCCAAACTTGGAAAGAATGCATCACCAAGCTGTCTTGGCCGAACCGCACACAGCAAAATATTTTCATTTACTCACCAAAGGCGTCTTTCCTATCGACTGTAAATACAACAGCAATCCTTTCACGTGATATATTGTGGGATGGAGAAGCATGCTGGGATGGATCCAGCGCCTGTTTAAATCATCGCCAGACAGAGAGCATCGGTGACTGAAAACAGACGGACAACTCAAATAAGATATATTAAAATTCAACTTAAAACCATAAATGTTAGTTCGAGGCTCTAAGAAATAAGAAATAAAATTTTCCCTCACAGCCTGTAGGCGACCCTTCGTCTAAGGGTGAGCATACCGAGACTAGGCTATTGTATGCTGTATGGCAACTTCACACAATTTAACTATAAACGGCCTACTGTAACTGCCTAACTGCTATGCGAATGCCGACAGTGCTACATGAATACAAAAAGCCTGCAAAATTTGTGCGGTTACAAAGCACTCCTAATTTAAGACACGACAAAAAGACTGTGGGGTGGGCGCTTATTGGCTTGAGCTGTTCGCCAGAAACAAAGAATTCTACGACTTTAAAGCCATGCATTCCTACGATAAAACTGACTGCATCATATGTTACAGCCTTTTGGCCCGTCATACAAATAAGATAGTTTTTTTTTTCGCTCCGCTGAACTGTTGCTACCTGGTTTTGCTCTAAAAAGCAACGATGGAAATGGTTGACAATTAAAAAGAAATTGGCCCAATTATTTAAAGTTGGGAAACTTGCTCACAGTCTAAAGAAACTACTGAGTAAAATTTATGACCACGGTTTGTTTTCCACAATTCGATTGTAATACTCTTACAAGTTCTTAGTTCTGCAGCTGGATATAACAGTATATATTTATATATAGATGTGATGTCTAATTATTCTCGATATTCAAACGCGTTCTTGGCTTCGATACATGAGATTTCACAGAAATATTTCTAATGAATAAATCACTAAGTGCTTTGGTCAATTTTTACTTCGTAACAGCAAAGACCCTGTACCAACGCCCATTTCACGGAACGTGCACTTAATTTAGCTCGTCACACATGACACGACAACAGAAAAACTACTCATAAGAGCACGGTTGTTTCGTAAACATCTTACCATCCATTAATGACGCCATCTATGTTAAGCATGGGTACAATCTTGAAAATAAAAGTCTCCCGAAGGTGACGGGCTGTATAAAAATTACTCATTAGGAAATCTAACACCCCTATAAATGTGAAAAATAAAATTCAGATAAGTAAGTGGACCTGTAATGCGCCGGAAAGAATAGGTCGCGTCAACAGTTGATTTTGAGTTTTACCGAGTGCACAAAACACTTTCCACAAGGCTTCTTATATCCATCAGTTACGGACCCATTATCATTCTCAACAATTTTTTGAGGGACTGCACCTTTCAGGTCAGCCACTGGAAATTTGTTTGGCAGGAAACTAGATTCCGATCCTTAACTTGTGGCCCTAGGACAACTGGAAGAAAAGCCTGAAAGTCTGTTTTGAGCACTAAATTGTAACCAATGTATACAGTACTGAATGCGTTTTAAAAGGCCTATATACACTACAGAGAAAACTGGATCCGGACCCATTAAAAAGCAGTTTGGACCAACTTTTTATCGTTTACACAAGCAACAGGTTTAGCACATTGTTTATAGTACGATTTTCGGAACCAGGACCAGACTTTTACCGCAAAAAGGGGTCCGGACTTTTTCATGGCTCCGGAGCCGGTTTTCTCTGTAGTGTAAATGGGCCTATGGCCACAAAACCAGAAAAAAGCGGGTCCGGATCCATTTCCCGAAAACCTGGTACGGCTTGTTTACACGGCAGATATATGGTCCGTACCAACTTTTTAATGGTTCCAGACCCAGTTTTTCCCGTAGTGTAAATGGGCCTTTAGTCCCGGCACACAACAATTAAAACTTAACACCTTGTATTTCAAGAGTATATTTAAGCACCGGGATCAACGGCTTGCGAAACTAGAAAGTCATTAGTCTCAACAGGGCTGCATTTTCTTCAACAATCAATGATAAGCAAAGGAAATAAATACAAATACGAACGATACCTTTCATCACCCAACTTGAATTACTTTCACCAGGATGAACTCGACTAGTCAGGAATATATATGGCTTGTTCCCTTCAACAAACGCAACACGGTAAATTAAGCGCAAACATTGGACGCGAGACGGGTTTTAATAGAAAATCGTAAAACCCAAACCAAAACAATAGGCCATTTCCAAGTTCACTTTAGCCTCTTTTTCAAAGCGAGTTCAAGTGCAGGTTGCAAGTGCTTTGTGTGATGGTAATTAGTACTAATTGCTCGGGTGGAGAAGCCCAAGTTAAGGTTCCGAGAGGGCTATGACAATATATGGTTGGCCTCAAATTTGCAATAGGGGTCTAACGGACATGCGTAACTCTGAAAATTAGACGGGCAAGACGGGGCATGCAGACAAAAGTGGAGTGAACGTGGAAGTGAACGCGACGAAAGTGGCTTTTGACGTCGTAAATGTGGCTCAGTAAGGGAAGTGATCAAGACATTCCGAAAGTACCTGACAATGAACAGAGACACGCTAAACAGGTGAAGGAACACGAAATTTGCTGATTTAGCAGAAAACGTGAGACTTAAGATTAACTTATTAACCAAGTGGACATTTGATACCAAAGGAACGGAGATAAATATGACAGGAAGCACCGGTAATTTTTTTTTTTTTTTTTTACCTACGATTTGTCTTTTCGGTATTTTCTAGAACTGATTATTGCTGTTGATCTTTTGCAGACTTTCGTAAGCCTCTAATGTTCATGACGTTTTGGACCAAGTGTAGGCATATATCACGAATAACAGTAAAATTTAATTAAGTTAAGATGATTTAAGATAAGGCTTGTGTGGACTTGGTATTTCATTCGCAGGTTTTTAGGCTTTCAATACAACGGTTGAGTGAAAATTACTGTCAACGTTTTTTTGGACTGAATTAATTCATAGTTTGGGGGAGAGGAGTGAAACAGGGAAATTTCCTCTGTTCTTTCTTTTACACCTCGTGAATGTACTGCACAGTACTCGCCATTCCTGAAATTGAATTCACTACACCTATCTAATGACAATAACGCCCAAGCATACGCTCCCACGGCGTCTTGTTTGCGTACGAAAACTAATGCGCGGTTAAGTGCTGGAGTGAACTGGGAATAGTCTATTTCTATGGCCAATCGCAACCCACTTATGCCCAGAAATTAGATGCACGCTCAATTTTTATATCCATCACGAAGTGTCCCGTCAAGTCTAAGTGTCTAGTGCCTACCTCTAACAATAAGGTTTCTGTTAGCGTTAGGGTTATTTTTTCAAGTAAACTACTTATGTTTTCTTTTTGTTTTACTGTATTTCAGGACACAAGTGACGTTGAAGTTGAGAAGAGCAAGGGGACAATTGGTGACGCTTATCAAAATCGGCGTGCATCTAATTTCGTGCATTTCTGGACATAGTCGCAACAGACCAAAACAATCAAATTCGAAGCAAATACAGGCTTATGAGCTTTCCAGTGATACAAAGTTTGTTATGGTTTGAATTAAAACTATCACTACTACTGGTGATACAAAAAGTGTGCTTTTTTCAGGTAAAGCCCCACCTTAAGCAAAGGCGTTCTTGAGCGACGGACATCGACCGGAACTGGGCTTTTCGTATTTTGGCGCAGTGGTTTCGCCCAAATTATCGAGCGAATCGTCTCCATTGAACAATTAGACTACGAGTTCGAGTTTTCTGAGTCATAGATAGTCAACGAGGCGCGTCGCGCGGAGTAGAGTATTTGACTCATGGAAGGCGAGGAGTAGTCTAATTGTTCTAGTAGCAATCGACTCACAGCCGCCATTGTTTTGGTTTGTTTTTCTTAAAAGGCCTGTTTTTTTGCTACTGTCACTCAATAGGTAGCGCGTAACGAACCAATAAGATCACAGGATTCGTGATAGCATGTGAGTGGACTTCTACTAAAAGAGTAAGGAGGCTGAGCAGTACAAATGTGGTATAGTCAGTGCAGGTTAAAAGGAAAAACGCTTCACTTTCGATTGCTGTCCGTTTCTCAAAAACACCTGTGCTTCAGTCCCCTATTCATTGTCAAGGAACAGAATTGGTATGAACACCGTTAATGTAAAAAGAAAGAATGTAAAATTCATGATCGTGCCCTCAAGCCCCACACAAAACGTCAAACTAGCTCATTTCACGTCGTTGTTTTGCCGATAACGGCACAGAAATGTACCAAACTGTAAAACGCGCGTGCTCATTAAACTAGCGTTTTGTAGCATTCTCCCTGTTGTCGAGGTCGCCATTGCTTAACTTCCCTATTTCTGGCCAATCACATAGCGTGCGAACCCAAGGCGAAGTTACTCTGTGGAATATTTGGTGAAGCTTGTTCAGCAAAATCATTTCGAGATACGTGTTTTTTTTTGTTTTTTTTTTTGAAGCGTTGCACAATAAAACAACGGCTTTATTTAAAAGGAAAAACGCTTCACTTTCGATTGCTGTCCGTTTCTCAAAAACACCCGTAAAACAACGGCTTTATTTTGGAAACTCAACCGAAAATCGCCGTTTTAAACAGATTTTCATATTAAACTTACTTAGTATCTCTATGGACTTAGCGTCTCTTCGTCGAGGCTGTGCCGTGATTGTGATGACATCACACGGATTTCCCGCCAAACTGTCACAAAGAGTCATGCGGCGGTAAAAAATATCGCTGGTGTTTAAAGACGACTCCAATCGTGACAAATGGCTCTGAGAGGGACGGATGAAAACACAAATCAAACTCAACATATGAAGACATGGTGGTCACTCATTTAGGAGAGAGTTCGAGCAATGAAGTCTTCAAAGTCCTCCATATGGGGTTCACATATTGATCCAGTTCAAGATTTGTACCCAAACAACGCAATGTAATACAATGTCTTTTTAACTTGCGTTGTTTTAGAGAGACACAATGGCGACTTTGAAATTTTGATGCCGTTTCTCTTCCCCGAGGTAAGAACAGAAACGCCTAAGGAAAAAGTATCAAGGAACCCGAACAGCAAAAATTTAACCCACTGAAGTCCTACGCCGTTTTCCTTAAAGGGAACCTCCACTGCCACAAAAAGATAACTTAACTTTCCAATCAAATTTGTTTGGAAATTTTTCCAAGAAAGCGTCTGTGTAGGAAAAAAACTGAGTTTTAGAATCGCTTCTTTCCACTTTTAAATTCCCCTTGCGCCGCCATCTTGAATAATTCTGACGTAAGTTGGTTGCCCTATTGTTATTATATAAAAGTTACAATTATGTCACAATTATTCAAGATGGCGGCGCCCGCGAAATTTGAAACTTAAAACAAGCGATTCTAGAATTCAGTTTCTTTTTCCATGCAAATTCTTTTTTCGAAAATATTTTAAAAAATTTGATTTCGTTTTGTAGGAGTGGAGGTTCCCTTTAAAGTCCAATGGCATTCAATAGAACGGATTACGTGTTTATTTCCCGTCAACTTTCCAAAATAGAGCATCTTGGATTGTAATAGCGAGCGCAATCTGGGGAGAGCTGCAAATGTACCAAGGGGGCAGGAGTGACTGTCTCCTCAAGACTGTCTCCCCACTCCCCAACCCCCTCGGTAGATTTGGCACTCACGCTTTCCCCAGCTGGCGCTCGCTATTTCAAACTAAGAAGGCTGTAGTTCCAAACAAGCGTACTATCTCGACCGAGTCACACCAAATAAGGACTGTGAACAGTGTAGGTACATTATAGTTAGTGAGACCTGACCTGTAGCATAGTGAAGGTATAAGGATAATGATAAGCCAAGTAACACACATCATGGGTGTGTGGGAATGTCACAGTGAAAGTTGATGTGTAGTAGGTTTTTCCTCCTTGGCTACCGGTCGCCTCGCGACTCCGTGTGAAGTAATTTCTGTAATAACAAACGTTCGCCCCTGTTCTGACCCAGCCTGCTCGTCCTTCCTGTGCTTCTACTGTGGAATACATGACAGGCTGCATTCCTGTTGGAAAAACAGCAACAGCATTTAATGCGAGGCTTGCTGTCAGCTTTAATGACTATAAAAGGAAAGCCTTGCCTGTAAGTCTTCCTACAGTGGAGGGTAGGGGGAAACAGAATCTCACCCAAGAACGTTCGGGTGTTTTTCGTTCAAGGTGTTACTGTCATCCGTAGAATACAATTTATTCAGTTTTATCGTACTCTCGTTTTACCGCTAGGTTTTGCGCCTTTTCAGGTTTTCAGGGACATTGAAAGAACTGGGTCGAGACAGTGACGTCATTCACTCACTAGTTTAAACTGAAAGCGGCCAAAATACATGTTTAAGAGCCTGAGAGAGCTAACTGAAAGTCATGTGTCAGTTGAATACTAACACACACACGCCACTCACTCCAGCTCTCTCAAGACTTTGGAGGTCGTAATCGTGGAGTATTAAAAAGGAAAATTCCATTTGAAATAAACAACCATCTTCTCTAAATTAAGCACGAAGTCCTTTCGCAGAATTTGCCGACGGTTTAGATACGACGGTTTCTCTGGTTCTACCAAATAAAGTTTACCAGGACACATTACATTGCAACATTCGCCATTTCCTACAAACTTACCAAAATTAAACTGACTGTTAACTTTCTCACAATTAACGATATTGAATTTGTAAGGAATTTCAGCATCCATGTTGCTGACCTAGAAAGAAACGATGAATGAAGTAGTTTACTTGCAACTGATAACATTTTAAAAAATTATTACAAGATTCGGTAGATTAACAAAAGATTAGCCCATCCTATATGTCGAAAATTTATCATAAGGCTTTAAGAGTACACTGTAATCATTGCTTTCTAAAGATAAGAAACCTATAACGAAAGAAACGTGTGACTCCGATGTCTTATTTTGCTACGGTGTGTGAATATTCAATCTCAGTTTCAAGTACCATATTTGGGAAACGAAAAACAAGGCTAATCAACCAACCGAATTGCGGTAATCGCGAATCTTCGATTTTTGCAAAGATGCAGCTGGTACGTTTACAGTTGAGACAAAAAGTAACGCGTTTGTAAATAAAATGGATATAACACTGGCTTCCATAATAACGTTTTCGTCATATTGCTGGGTTTTCGCCATGCCAATCAAGCCATTGTAATGACTACAAGGGCTGTCATAGTGATTTCTCACGCAAAAAAAAAAAATGCGAGTTCAGAAAAAATACAATTCACCGAAAAAAAGTGGAAAATTACTCCCCATTCACCGGACAAAATGTCCAAAAAAAATTCACAATACTCCCCCCTTGTGTAAAAAAATATCACCACAAAAACGTGCCAACAATACAAATAATTTATAATTCCCAGTGCTTTATAACATCGAAATATTTAATTCTATGAGTTATTAAAAACAAATTCTTATTCTTCCCAATGCTCAAGAGTGCAAATATTTAGAGTTTGCAATACTCTAGAACATCATTTGATAATATTTATTGTGAATTCTGCGATAAACAAATACATGAAATTTCACCAATTAGAAAATATCCTAAATGTTGTGAAAAACAAGCACTAATCAAAACTTTAGGAGGTAATGTTTGTAAAAATTGTGGTATTGTTCATAGTTATGATTTTGCAAAAGAATTTGTTAACTTTTATGAAAATAGACACTTGATAAGAAAAACGTTAATTTATGATATAAAATATGATATACAAAATATTAGTATAGGTAATAGCATGACCGGTAGTGGTATTTGGCAATAATACCGCGAGTGATATTTCAAAATTGTCCAAAATACCACGAACCGCAACGCGGCTCGTGGTATTTGGAGAATTTTAAAATATCACGAGGCGGTATTATTGCCAAATACCACGTACAAGTCATGCTATTATTTGTTTATAATGGAAGCCGAGAAATTTCTGCTGTAATACCACTGCTGTTATACGATTTTTGCTGTAATACCACTATTACGCGGAAATGGCGATACTATCAACCAATCAAATCTCCGAAATTTCTCGGCTTATATTATAATAACAGATATTTGTCAGAAGAATGAAATTAGATTGGGTTGTGATGATAAAAACAAGATATTGATGATATTTGAGAAAACAGATGAAGTAATACCTCTGATTAATAAAAACAGGAAGAGAATTATTAGTGTAAAATTTCTTCTCGGAGAAATTTTTCAATTAAAAACATTTCCATATGAGAAGATTAAAGTAAGCAAGTTAAAAAAGACTTCAATCTTTAATATTAATTGGAGATAAAAAAAAAGTCATCAATCTTGATAGTTTTAGTTGAATTTTTTGTCATATTGATTTTCGAATTTATCAGCAAGAGGGCATAAATCAATAATTATTTCATCTATCATTCTCATTTCATTGATAAATACAGTGTGGTTAAATTCATTGCCTTTTAAATAAGACCTTAAATCAACTAATACTTTCTTATATGTTGCATAAGCAAATTTGGACATTTCAATTTTCTTATAATCCTTTAATACACTCTATGTTTTAAGCAATAAACCTGCACCTGAAATAGTTCCTAGTATAACAGGATTTAGTGAATTCCACCGGCTATTGTGCCAATAGCAACTAATGCTGCTGAAGTTAAATTTGAAGTTAAGTTTAATCTTTTGAAATATTTGAAAGCTTTCTTATAACACCCAAATTTTTTATGATTAAATTTACACAAAGCTTTGATTTCAGACACTTTTCCCTTGCTGAAGCTCTTGTCAATATGATTAAAATTAAATGTCTTTTTTAGTCATTACCTTATATATTTATATTAAATTTGAATATTATATGTTAAACAATATATGATTCCACTTATTTGATCAATCAAACATACTACCCTTTAAAAAATCTCTTTTACAATTTAAACAATATAAGTATCCGGTTCCTTCTTTAAAATCGATATAAAATCTCCCAAAGCTATCATGCAATATAGCGTGTTTTCTTAAAGTGTCACTTTCTAATCTCTCAAGAAATGAAGTCATACAACCAGTACCAATTAAACCAATGTCTTTATGCTCTAATAAAATTCCTTCAATAGGAATGACTTTATGAAAGTATTTTGTTCCAAGATATTGATTATAACAAACTAGCTTTTAATATTTCATTCCGAATAATGAATTGTTGGATGCATTCTTTTTATGAATGTGAAACTGTAATTAGCATATCTCACTGCATCGAATATCATTATACTTATTATTTATATAAAATATTAATTATATTTAAAAAGGAATGAACTAATCATATTTAATTGTGTAAGGTTTTTTTTATCTTTTAAAAATGCAAACTTTGATATTTCTTCTGATTCTTGAAACAAAAGTGGAGTAACGTTACGAATTTGCATGACTTTGCTATTTGATGATGGTTGAGCTGGTAAATGTTTTTGTACCATCTATTTTTATTTCTAAATCTATATGCCACAGTCTCAAGGGTAAATTTCTATCAGATGGTAATTGTAAATGATTTGGTATACCTCCTTTTATTCCAACAATAACTTTTTTTAATGTACAAACTGTTAAGCCAAAAAACTGTTTATAATTATTAATGGGAAAAAAACACCCATCACTTTTGTCAATATTAAATTTAACATAAACGTTTTAGCTACAGATGGACTATTTATTATTCTTTTATTATTCATATTGATGGGCACATTCATTTTTCATTCATTTCTTAAAGCTTCAAATGCATTATGAAAATCAATACATGATTCATTTCATATATCATTTCATCCATTCAATCATCACAGGAACATTTGAACCCACAAATGACCAGCTCCTCAACATCGGTGGCTTCATAGCTCAGTTGGTTAGAGCATCGCACCAGCATCGCGAGGTCACGGGTTCAAACCCCATTCAAGTCCTGAATTTTTTTAGCCTTCTCTACGCAATTGCTAAAATTGCGTCCATAACTGCAAGGATCGTATCTTCATTTGATTTCATATTGACAATTCAATAGATGATTCATTTCATATATCATTTCATCCGTTCATTCATTCATAACGGGAACATTTGAACACACAAATCACCAGCTCCCAACATCTCTCAGTTGGTTAGGGCCTCGCACCGGCATCGTGAGGTCACCAGTTCAAACCCCATTGAAGTCCTAAATTTTTTCAGGCTTCTCGACACAATTGCTAAAATTGCATTCATAACTGCGAGGATCACAGCTTCATTTGATTTCATAACCACAGTTCAATATAGGATTCATTTCATATATCATTACACCATAAATATTAATTTTGTATTAAAATCACTTATAGTGCCCTTTAGTCCATAAATAACACAATAAATATCACTAAATTTTGAAGCATAAGTGGGATTAACTCCTTTTATATCAATGTTGCAGTATAAATGAATTGGTGCAGACATTTCACTGAATTCATGAGCATTTATAATACTTCTGGTGTAATATGTAATTTTTCCACCACGTGTATATTGTCTTTTGGTAGTAGAAGAATGTAATTCATTTACATTCAAAAATAATTTAATTACATTTTATGCCAAATATTTAGATCATCAATGATCCATTCTACACAGATTGTATAATATTTTTCTTTTGCTGGATCATGAATAGGAAAAAGATTAAAACCAATTCTGTAATCATAGTCATTTCCATTTTTTTATAAGTTTAACAAATATTACTCTTATCATATGTATGAAAACTTTTACTGAGATTATCAATTTTATCAACTTCTATATCAGTCAACCACCAATGCATAGTATATCTTTCACGTATTTCTATATCAGTCCCTGAAGAAATGTCATCAACATCATCCGTTAGATATTTTAACACATTTTTATCAGGATGCCCATTTGAAATAAGTGTTTTATTGATATGATCTATTACATTCTTCATCTCAAGGGACAAAAAAGCTACATTAACAGCTGCAGTAAGTTCACTTTTTGAAGTTTTTAATCCTATAATTTTATGTATATCCATATCAAATCTGAAGTAGACCTAGTATTAATTTTTTTACTTAATTCTGTATCCATTTGTCCTTTAGTAATTGCTTCATCATTATTAATTGCATTTCCCAAGCTATGGATTATATGACTATTCATATTCAGATCAGATCCAGCCATACTATTTAGATAAGGAAAAACATTCATATGGTATCTCAGATTCACAGCATCTTGATCATCAAAAGGATCTTTCAAGTTTATTATCTTGTGTTCGTGCATATAAAAATCTATTTGTATATTTTTGTCAATTTTTTGATTTAGTTTGGTTTCTAAACTTGATTCAATAGCTGAAACTCTTTTTTTTCACACATTCAACATTGCTTGCACTTGAATCAATAATTTCATCTGTTTTAAGATGTGTTATGTAATGATTGCTCATTTTAAGCTTGTTTTCTAATGGTGTGTTACTTGGATCATTTACATCAAGAAATTCTCTATTCAATTATCTATAGTTCAAAACACTACCTGGTGATATCTTGGAAATGTTTCATAAGCTACAATCAAAATTTTATGGCCTTTCATATCTAAATCATTTTTTCTCTCTAAATTATTAAATTTTGAATCAACACAAAATTTACTCACAGCAAAATGATCTGTTGAAGATTGATCAATGTTTTTTAAATTTTTGATTTTCCAGTTATTCATGTCTTTGCTTTTTCATTGATGTGTTTTTAGCAATATGTTATTTCTGACGACTGAGCTAGCAAAGAAGGCTGAAATTGCTATTCTGTCCGCACGAGATACAACAGGGCCCAAGTTCCAGGCCAGTGAATCATGGGTAGTGATACAGGGCTATATAAGTCCGTGTATAACACGTGGTGGTCATCTAGGCCTCAGAACCAACCGCGTTCTGCGCTTCGTTAATTTTTGTTTGTTTAGTTCTTTATCAGATGTTATTCTTTGGTTAGATCAGCTGTTTTACTTTCTGTAAAGCCTCGTTGGATGGGCTTCTAACCTCTTGGAGCTTGAGCCACGGTTCCTACCCAGATTTCCTGCACACTTTTACTCCACAGGGGCTTTTTCTGGTCTGTGTCCGACCGCATTTGTTGTGTGAGCGGTCGATCAACTCTGATAGTCTCTTCCGTTCCCGCTTATGTATGTATATGCCATTCCATTTGATATACATTACCGTGTGATCAATTTCTTGCCTTGTATTTCGCCTGTCTGGCTGATAGACAGATGGATGGATGGCTGGATGGATAGATAGCCTTACCCTGGCAGCCCATGGGCTGAATTACGATAATTTTTACAAAAGTAAAATGTAAATCAATTATAACTATAGATTATGTAATGATAAATTAAGGAAAATAACTAATAAGAATTGACAACAATAAAACTTATCATGTAAACACTAAATTACAATTCAGATACAACTAAAATTATTCGAAATCAGATCAGTTAATGTACAAGAGTTGTAGAAGGACATGCTATCGGCAGTGGCTTATAATAAAACCATCTCTAAAACGATTGGTCTTAAAACGCGGGACTTGGAACTTGCAATTTTTCTGTGTTCGCAAAGTGCCAAGGTAAGGTGGCAGAAGTAGTGGATGAAGCTTATGATTATAGTTATTACATATCTCTTGAAACATCAGATTACCAATCGCCTCTCCTGTCATACAAGGGGGTATGTTAAAAACTTCTAAAGCCTGTCTATAAGATAAATCATCGGTACTTATTATGCATAGTGCTCGCTTCTGCAGGCGTTCTAACTGATCGGAGAGATATTATGGTAGAGCGGTACGAAAGACTGGGCATGCGTACTCGGCAACTGGGCGTATCCAAGTGGTGTAGAGACTTAAAAAGTCGTTAGTTCGCACTTTCGTGTGCTCTAATTGCCTGAGAAAGTAGAGACGAGCTGTGACTTTCTTAAATA
>BLFK01000291.1:303559-321872 GCA_014634185.1 Astreopora myriophthalma
CATTAAGCAATTTGAATTTACCGAAACTTGCAAAAAGACGAATGAAAAAAACCAGGGTCCCAGATTAAGGAATTGATATAGAAGATGAAGTACCCGATTATAATTTAGAGGACTTATTAGGCATGCTGTTTTACCTGAATCAGAAAAACAAATAGACCAAAACCACCTACTAACGAAGAATCATTAAAAGATATTTTGGAAGGGAAGAAAATTAATGTAGATCCACAATATTTTTCTGGAGAACCTGGTTTACCTCCTGAATATGAAGATGAAGAAGAAATTGATTATGCTTTAGAAACTGGAGATGAGACTTATTATATTTTGGATGAATTAGAATTACCAAATTACAATGATGCTAAAAAAAGATTAAATGAACCTGAAATGAAAGACCAAAATACTAAATTATATATCACAAAGATTTTAAAAGATGCTAATATCAAAAGAAATCAGTTCAAAGGCTATAAAAGTCAAATAAATCAAGCTTTCAAAAAAGGGACAATTAATCAAGCAGGAAAAAAATTGGACATAAACAAATAGATAATTTACATGAGATAATTTAGATAATTTACATGAGGCTATGTAAACACGGAAAAAGTCCTCTATTGCTTAAATCAAGAACAACAAAAAAGAACAAGAACAACAAAAAAATGTATGAAATCAAATCCCAAAATTTGATTTCATACATTTAACATTCAAAGATTTGAATAATAAATATTTTACAAGAAAACAACCAACATTAGAATTAACTAATAGTAAATTTAATAGTTTATTCAAAAATGGTAAAATTTACAAAGTAGACTTAAATGATGGTAAAATTTATATTGGGAATACATGTGAAGAACTTAAAACAATATTAAATTTGCATCTTAAAAATAACAACAGTCAAGTTTAAAAACATAGAGATAAAAATCCCAAACCTGAATTAAGTATATTAGCTCCATCAAATCATAAAAAATCATTTGAATAATAAATATTTTATAAGAAAACAACCAATATTAGAATTAACTAATAGTAAATTTAATAGTTTATTCAAAAATGGTAAAATTTACAAAGTAGACTTAAATAATGGTAAAATTTATATTGGGAGTACATGTGAAGAACTTAAAACGATATTAAATTTGCATCTTAAAAATAACAACAGTCAAGTTTACAAACAGAGATTAAAATCCCAAACTTGAATTAAGTATATTAGCTCCATCAAATCATAAAAACTCACTTGAAAAGGTTGAAAATGGTTATATTGAAGAATATTCAGAAAAGTTTGGGGAAAATTTATCAAATATTCTTTGTAATCCAATACAGAAACAAAAATCTGTCAAATTCAATGTTCAGATAGAAACTGAAGATGAACTTAAGAAAAGGATTGAACTATTAAACAATATTAAAAATTATAATAATTAATATTAAAGATAATGAAGACAAACAATTTTTCATGATTGATTGCCAACGAGCCAGCCGAGCGAAGACGCGAGGCTGGCGAGGCGGCAGCATTATAAAGCCGTGTGCGTGAGTTGATTTTGGTACAGGGAGACGAAGTCTCGAATGAAAAAAGTTAGCATAAGGTAATGTAAGAGTGACATCATCGATGATTGTTTTCGAGTTAGCCAATGGCATCGCGGTATGGCTTGAGGTTATCAATTACCAGGCAGGAAAAGGTAAGTGGAAATGTTATTATTCACTCGTGAGCGTTGTCGTTTTGCGTGTACTTTAATTTAGTGTTTTTGGGAGCCAGAGTGTCACAAATCTTACACCTAGCAGGCTGAAAATTCGCCCAGTAAGGCTAAAATTGCCCAGCGAGGCAGTTATCGAGATCAGCTGGAAAACGGCTAGCTTGCTAAAACAGTCAATTGCCTTGACAAGATCGGCCAGCGTGCCATTTAAGAAACAAAAAACAAAAGCACTTGGGCGTATAAGGCCTCTTTTTTTTATCGAGCTAGTGTGCTCAAAATTACAAATTTGACAGTCACGGCGAGCGTGCTAAAACAACAATATAGCCAAAACAACAGTCAATTGTTGATAAAATCGGCGAGCATGCCATAACTAAGGAAAAAAACACTTGAATATATTCAAATATATTCACTATAAAGATAATCAAAGGGAATATAAAGCCTCTTTCCAATCGAGCTAGTGTGGTCGAAATCACAAATTTGATCGAGCAACGAGTCAAGAGTAACACGACGTGTTGCTGTTAGTTTGTGCCGTCGTTTGTGCTTATCCATCTTTCTCGTCTCAAGTAACGCAAGGGACTCATATTTCACCTCTAATTTACCCTACAAGTTTCATTCTTATAGACATTTTAAAAAACAAGGAAAAACGTGAGTTTTGCACTGCTTTTTTAAACAATGATTCAGTTTAAAAAATGGCCTGTACTCTGCTTATTTCTTAATTTTCTCTCGGCACACAACTGTGCCAGTGTTTACTCGTTGGCACTCTACCGGCAGGTATTCCTAGTAGTAAAATTGAAGGGAAAATATTCTATAGAAAAGCTAGATATAACAATTCAAATAAAGCAACAGCTTTATCAAAAATAGGAGAAGAAAAACAACAAATCAAAGAATTAGCCATTCACTTTCATTCGAAAAAAGTGAGCACAAAAAGGGGACCAAAAAAATGAATAAAAAATGATCCCACAAACAGACAAAAAATGATGTTCTAGAGTATTGGGAACACGAAATACTTGCATTCTTGAGCATTGGGAAGAAGAATTTGTCTTTAGTAACTCACAGAAACAAATATTTTGATATTTTGATCTTATGAAGCACTGGGAATGATAAATTATTTGTCACGGGACGTTTTTGTGGTGATATTTTTTTACACAAGGGGAGAGTATTGTGAATCTTTTTGGGCATTTTGTGCGGTGGATGGTGGGTTATTTTGCACTTTTTTCAGTGAATTGTATTGTTTTGCACTTTTTATCATTTTTCTTTTTTTTTTTTGCTCTTAGAGATGGCATGAGAAATCGCCATGACAGCCCTTGTAGCGTAATGTAATAATACTCTGCTCTTCTGTGCACCTGCTCTATAAATGGGTCTGCTAAACCAAGAGGATCAACAATCTTGCATAAGACGCTCCATGATGCATTCATCTTGTTGATGCTACTTGGTAAGCAATATGACTACTACAATACAAGGCAAAATAGATCAAATACCTCAAAGTAAAACCACTGGTGATGGTGCTTACAGTTGATGTCTGGATTCAATACCAAATCATACTCATAATTGCGTACCTGGGTAAGAAAGCAATATTGCATCACATGCTATCAAACTTCCTGAAAACTGTTACTTAATTCATGCATGTCCTGACTATAAAGGGTACAACTCCATTAACTTCCAGTGACTGTTAATTGTTCAAGTCTCAGTCTCATCCATACACAAACGCAAAATAATAATGCACAACTCATTGTCCCTTTCTGAAGGTGGAATTCCATATAATGGCCAATAAAAACACAATCACAGAAAACTACTTTATGATAACAGAAGCCATGATGGAATACCCTTTGTTAATAAGAAAAATGTCACAGAACTTATGTGTAAATGCAAATATGCCAAATCAGTTACCCCTTCTAGCCTTCTCAGCCTGTTCAAAATATTGAAAAGAAACAGCCATATAGCATGGGTTCCGTGTGCACTTGTACTTGTCTGAACCAAGCCAAATGTTGATGCCTGAGCAAAAGCCTGGGTACTGTGTCTTGGCATGCGCACTTCATTCAATCCTGGTGCTCAAGAGCACCGTTACATGACAGGAGCACCTGCTTTACCAGGACCGTGAGTTCCCACGCTTTTTTTCCATCCTTGTCACCGAAATATCAGCAGGAGCAAAGAGCAGTGAAGACGGATTTGAATCCATACAGCGAATAACACGACCAAAATTGCATTGAAAGATTTGCAAGCGATAAAAATGGCAACAAAGAAAATCATACACAAATCATATCTAAATAAAGAGTGGTATCAAACGAATAACAGCAGATTGACGTAGGAGACGGAAGTGTGCGTATAGATGCATTCATCTGCTGAACAGGTACAGAGCATTTGGAGAAAAACTGAAGGTTGCCTCCTTCGCCAAGTGCAAGCATGCTCTGTGATTGCACAATGTCTGTTTTCACGTGCACTCACATTACCCCAGCACCTATGTACTGTAATGTGAACGGGTCTGATTAATGCATACATTGTACAGCTCTACGGCAGTGGCTTAACAATATATATAAGCATGTAAGGTCCATCAGTACAACCACGAAGCAGATACCAGGGCCAACTTGTTCAAAGCAGGGTTAGCACTAATCCTGGGTTAAGTCTGATGAAAATGAAACGGGCTTCTATAGGCCACTACTTGAAGGAGAAAAGCATTATTTAACTGTAGGGAAATTGTTCAGGCAGATTCCAAACCTGAATAGCTTTGCGAAGGTTTCCACTTTCAAATCGTGATTCAAACTGAAGTGGCCTGGCTGTCTCTTCAGGAGATGACCTTTCTCCTTCAGACATACTGCAGCAGATAAATGGAAAAACAAGACCAATAAGCCAACAGAGCAAACCCAGTTATCCCCTCACCGGAAAAAAAAATGTGATTTATGGCTGTACACACCTGGAGTTACTGGGTTTAGGAGCATGCCCTGTGTGCTCTCTAGCCATTGGTAACAGACAGTTCTCAGCTAATTCAGTCTCTTGTTTCAGTAAACTGTCCAAGTTAAAAACAACTCTATTTACAACTCTCTGAGGATGGATCTGTCGTTCAATGTCCTTGAATATCATTGTTCTGAAAATGAACAAGTGTTATGTTGTTAAAACTACCTCAAAGAGCATCTAATTCATCAACTTAAACTCATCAGCAATATATGAGCTTGGGAGCTGGTGACTTAAGGTTGGTGGAGCTGGGAAGCGATCTGTCAGTGGAAAAGGTATCCATGGCAACCCAGTGAGCAGCCACCACCAAAGGCACCGTCATACTGCAACAATCAGTGGAATACTTACTAACCCAATACTCACCAAAAATCTAAGCAAAATGGCCGTGCGATAACGAGCCAGCAAGTGAGTGCAATGTGACCACGAGGAACTTCCTGCAAAACTCAGGCCTGCCCCAAAGAGAGTCCAAGGGGTGACCACTGACCAGCATTGTCTCGATTTTAACCTAACCTAAATTTCATTAAGCCACAGAAGGCACATATTTTGCCTTTTGTCTTCAACACTTAACTTTTGATGGAATGCATGCACAGGTTTTGTAAAGATACCAAAACTAGCTGTGATCTGTCCCACGGCCGCGGAAATGAGAGCAATGGGCTCAGATGACGTCCAAAACCGCTCTGCAATGCAATTCCCTTGACCCCAGGATTTATCTCCCTTGCCAGGAAAAAAAAGCAGGAAAAGAAAGAGATAGAGAGTCTGGGTTCGAGATTGTGCAATTCCCTGGAACACAAAGGAGTTAGTGACGTCATCTGGGGAATAGACCCATGCCCCTCACTAGCTCAGCTGTGGCACAAATGACTGCTAGTTTTCATGAGTTTTATGCCGCATTATCAAAAAGCAAAAATTTGAGGAGAAAACGGCAAGACATGTTTGCTTTCAGAGAAAAGGTTTATCTCAACAGTAAAAAACATTTGACGTTAGGGGCACTTTAAATCCATCTACAGCAGCAGCAGTGAGAATAATAATAATAATAATAATAATAATAATAATAATGAGTCTTTATTCGATCAAAAGATAAAAACACATATCTTATGTTACAATATAAATTAATATCTAAAAATAAGTCTATTCGAAAATACATTCATGAAGCGGGTAGTCCGTACTAGTGGTTTCACTACTGTGTTTCTTCTCAAGTTATAATTAGTGTCTTTGATTTCAGGTAATAGATTTCAGGTAATGGAAATTATGTAAACTTGACAGCGCACTACGAGAAATTCAGATAGCTATGAAGTTGGTGTGGGTTGCAAAATGGAGTTAAAGACATGAGAACAACAACAGCAACCAGAAAGAAATGGCAACCAGAAAGCCATAAAGAATTCATAGTACTGCCCTCTTCAAAAACGGCCCCTAAAAAGCCTGTGACACAGACCCTACCCATCAATGCCAGCCAATAAATGATTCTTCTGTCTTTGCACCAGTTAGCCCAACTAGCCTTGTCAACAAGAACAAAAGTCAACAGAATTTTTGCTCTGTAATGAGGCTTGTCAGGCTAATCAGCACAACTGAAAAAGAATAATTTATTGGCCACCATTTATGAATAGGGTCTATTTAATTGAGAAAATACGGTAACCGAGCTGAGGTCACTTTCTGGTTTGCGCTCCGTGATTTTGTTAAATTACACAACAGCCAAATTCTGTGTAAAACACGACAGTAACAGACTACATGTCAAAACTAGTGGCAATTTGATGACCACAACTCCAATAAGGTTTTTGTTCTCCTCTGTGTATTCCTTGTTTTTAATAATTGTTTGTTTGTTTTTTCCATACCACTCTTAAACAGCTAACTCGAGGATCCAAGCACAGTTGAATGCTCAGAGTTTGCTGCAATTCAACATTTCTTTTTTGCATAGGTGGGTCAGTTATGTCATCATTATTTAGTTTCAGCATACCTCTGTAGTCCAGTTTTCTTCTGTCCCAATGGCTCTGGTTCAACTGGTGGATAGTGGCCATATATGTCAGGAGAGGACGTCTTGATGATCGACAACACACTCTGCAAGTGACCATATCTACCAGTTGCAGGATTCTTAGTGTGGCTAGGTCTTTCTTCTTCAGTAAGCTCCTCTTGTGTTGTTGTGGCCTGTGTTTGGGGTTGCCTGGTGGTTTCACATTGAGTGGTTGGGCTGTGGTATTGCAAAACACCATAGTGTTAATGGTGTGCATGTTACTACCAGGCCCCTTTGATGAGGCCGTTGTTGGACTTCAACGACCACAACTGATTTTCTTTTTACGTGGGATGCCTGTGGCAGAACCACGTTTAAAAATCGCTTGAGTGTCGTCACAGTCACATATGGAAATTAGCCACATGCCTGTCACCAAGCCGTTGGCTTGATACTGTCATGTCAGATATACGATATGCATGAGGGCTCTTTATTTTCATGTGAAAGGTAATTGGAAAAGCTCACACAGACTTCCCAATGCACATACCACTTCCCTTCTTCAAATTACTGCCTTCTCAGACTGAATTCGCAGAAAAAAGCATCCCCAAGTGATCTTTTGCCTTCTCTAAGAGCTAGCAAGCTAAGCCAAATCTGGCCTTCATTTGCAGTTCCCACTGTAAATAAATGTAACTAAAATAGCTTTTACTGAATGTGAGGACATACAAATAAGATTGATTCCTGAAAACGCTTGAAGTTGGTTAATGTGGTAAGAAAACTAAAACATCGCAGGAATGTAAAGATAAGTAAAAAACTCCTTTGCCACTGAAGTTATATAAAACCTTTATGTTACAGCGAAACATATGAATTGCCTTTTTTGGATTTCCTTTGCTTTTGTTTTTCTTTAATTAAGTGTTTTTCTTTTCTTAGTGCTTAACACTACTTCATTAGTCGTTAGTATTTGTTATTGTCCCGTTTACTGTTGTGTAGCTTACCGTTATTCTGTTACTCATTCGTATTGTTGCGTCATTTTTTGTCAAGTTTTTTAGAATAAATAGGACCTAGGTCAAAGTTTTTTATGCCAATAGTTTTACAAGCAGCACGTTTTTATTTCGTTGAGTCAGTACACCGTTAAGGTAAATCTTTCTTCGTGTTATCCGTTTCTTTCTTATTTGTTAACTATCGTTTCAAGTTTTATTTACTAATTCTTTATTTTTTTGGTTTATATGTAGTACCGTAAGAGTGTGGATTTTTAATAAAGACCAGCGAACACGAATACGCGTAACTTCGGTTACACTTTATTTATGTGGCTTTTGTGATTGAAATTATCACTACGTAATATGTTACAGAATTTATGCGTGCATGACCTGAACGTTAAGGTCAAGCTTTTGAAGAGACAATTGGCTGGTCCCTTTTCAAATTACTGCGTCCCCAGACTGAATTCGCAAAAGAAAGGACCTTCAAGTGATTTTCGTCTGCTCTTATATCTTACAACCTAAGCCTCCTTTGAAATCAATTTTGTACAACAGCGATGAATGCGAGTATATTACACCTCTTGCCCTCATTCCTGCTTCCTACCGTAGATAAACGTAACTAAAATTGCTTTTATTGAATGTGAGCACATACAAAGTAGTAAGAATGATTCATGAAAATGGTTGAAGTTGGTTAACGCGGTAAGAAAACTAAAACGTCACAGGAATGTAAAGATAAGGGAAAACCCTGCTTTGTTACTGAAATTAAACAGTACTTTTAATTTATATGGCTTTTGTGATTGAAATTTTCACTACGTGTGTTATGGAGTTTACACACGCGTGTCCTAGCTATATTTTCTGAGCAGGTCTTTTGCCATCACATGAAATTCATTATGTCCAAGTCGCAAAAAGGAGGCCGACAACTACACAAATCCACTCCAGGTTTTAACCATTGTCTTTTTCATGGTTTATCTCCCACCTTCGTCTTCCGAGTTCACCTATGCAGTTTCACGAAGGAAACAAAAAGGAAGTGTTCAATTGTCATCACACTCTCAGTCAGCTTTAGGGATCAGTGACATTTGCAACCGACCTTCACATTTTACACAAACAACCGCATCCCACGTAAACACAACCATGCAGGCGTTTTGTCTTGTCTAAATGTTGCAGTCCAGATGGAATTCAGAACACAATAGTTGCATTTTACATCAGAAATCCAAAATGTCAAAGATTAATATCTTTAAAAGAGCATCTGAACAACTTTTCAGCAAACATGGAAGAAAAATGTTTGAAGATGGTTACAGTTCGGGAATTAAATGGCTAGTTGCTTTGCCACCAAAAAAGAGCCTGGTAACAACTTTTTACTAGGGATTAAAATATATTGATTCAAGACAAAAAATAGGAATTTTACTGGACGTTCTCATACATGCAGTCACATCTCGTCAAAAGATAGTCTGGTACCCTAATCATATGGATGTCATTTAAGAGAAGTGCCCATTGAACTATATTTCAATACACCTGACTTCAAGGATGGTTACAACTTGGAGGCTCTTAGTATTACAACAGCTCTTATGACAAACAGCAACAACAGAGCCTCAGAATACAGGCAATAGGGATGCATCCAATCCAGGGCCAATGAAATTAGATGTTGTATAGAGCTATTTGATATCTACAAACAGTAATGCTTGTCCTGAAAATGCAAACTGGACTTGATACAAGTACAGTACATGTATGAGGAGGCAAAGACCATAAACATCAACTGTAATATTGAACAGAATTGTTGAAAAACAGTAGACTCGCAACTATACTGTGACAATCAGTTTCTTTGAAAAAAAATACCTTCCCCTTATCAATATCACAGAAAAAGAAAATGCCTTGAGATGGGGGAGAGGGGCAGTGAGGGTTTCCAATTTTTCTGGTTTTATTCCAGCATGATAAAGAAATGAGCACACAATCACGGTTTTCCTCAAGGAGTTTTCTTACAGATTGTGACTTATTAAATTCATAATAATTATTATTGATTAACAAAATAACAGCCATTCTGGACAAAGTCACACCTGGCCAAATTTTTGGAGTCCTGCAGGTTTGACAGATGGCTCAGTGCTGTTGGTGAGGTTGACAACGGTTCTTCGGCCGCTGTTGGGATCACTATTGGATATGAAACAAAAACCTCATCTTCCATTGGTTCTGCAACTTCCACCTGACAAGAAAGAGATATACTCATTCCTGTGATAATGTCCGTACGTGTATGAAGAGGATGACTCTTACATCTGACTTAAGAGCACTCTTATCCATCTTTAGTGCATCTTATTGTCAAAGATGCAACTACTGCTTGGTCACCACACACAAAGAAAGTGATTGACTGGATTGAGCCTGTACAATGCTGTGATGCATGGTTTGTTAACAACAACCACAGCCATTATATATCATCTATGCCCTCAGACCTATGTGATGTAGGCATGTTTTTCAAAATACACAGAGTTCAAGAATAACATCTCCTTCCCCTACACGCTTATCTTAAGACGTATGGCTCACGTGCCTTCTCTGTTTGTGCACGTCGATTATGGAATGGTCTTCCTTTAGAAATTAGGAAGTGTGACTCTATCAATTGACACTTTTAAGAGGAAACTTAAGACATCTTTTTAAGAGTTCATTTTTTTTGTTAGCTATGAGTACATATTTAAATATTACTAATTATTGATTTTTATTGTTTTATACTTTGTATTATCCTTTTCTTTCATTTGTATATTAGTATTATTATTACTATTATTATTTTTGGAACTTGTAAAGCACTCTTGGACATTGTAATGTAATCAGCACTATATAAATAAAGTATTATTATTATTATTATTATTATTATTATCTTACAGCCTGTGTGCAGATGTACAAGGGCGAATCATGACTTTAAGAAAAGAAAACCTTCCTCTTGAGTTGATGCTTACAAGTACTCATTTTATGTACATGTAAGAACGATCCCGGTACAGAATGTGTTATCATATCACGAGCCACACTGACAGAAGTACCAAACAAATGAAAACCCTTATGTTCAAAACAGTGAACGAACAACTGCCTGAGTATATATCCGAAAGATTCACAAATACCAATACTATCCATGGATACAACCTATGTGACTCAGAGCTAAATCTGTTCATCCCAAGACCGAATTCAGAAGTTCTTAAAAAGAGTTTGTCACAGGGGTGCCATTACCCAGAACAGTCTGCCCAGCAAGGCTAAGCAGGCCACTCTGAACAATTTTCTTGCATTAGTTAATTAATTATTTATTTAATCATTCTAATGTTAAATTAATGCATTAGGTTATGCCGTAACACTTCTTAAGTAAATTAAAGTCGTAAGTAAATTAAATTTTTAACATTTAGGTAAATTAGATTTTTAACCATAGACTGTTATTCTCCTATTAATTTTTTTCGTGAGTAATCATAGCTGTAATACACGGCTCCATGGCGGAGCACTTCTTAGTGAAATGGACTCCATGATGAAATAAAGTTTTGATAGATTGATTTTGATTGATCATCTGACGTTGTCAAGTCTGCATCCTATTCAGATTTCTCTGTGGTGTCTCCTACCCTTTAAGGTTTTTGAAATTCATCATTTGTGTGAGAACAGAGCTATACACTGTAATCTCGTCTGTAACGTATCTGTATTTATTCAATGAACAAGATGCTAAAGGTAGGCTATACTTCAGCCTCTCTTTTCCGATTGAAAGGTCATTAAGCGTCATTAATTTTTTGGTAGAAAGCTGATAGCAAATAGTAGCGGCCCTGGAAACTGGTAAATGAAATATTGCACAACAATAGCGATAACATCGAGAAAACTCCAATCATGGAATCGACTTTGTTGTACACACCTAAAAATGTTACAATACACATTGATTTGACTCAGAATTGGGAGAACGTATGTTTGACGAGTTTTTATGATGGTATTTCAATGACACTTCATCAGCAGTAATCATACAATGAAAAGAAAGTTGCTGGCTGAACAAGCTTGACTCTTCACATAAGACAACCAGATATTACGTACACTTAAGGAGAAATGATCGTTTCCTGTCACATGAAGATAATAATAAAAATTTAATGTTTTTTCCCCATAAAATGCGATGTTGGCATGATAGCCTAGTGGTCATCGCTATCACTTCTCATGCAAGAGAATGCAGGTTTGAATCCCAGTACGTATGCTCCTATAGAAATTTCTGTGCAGGGACTGCTCAAGCTATCATTGACAGTAATCGATATAATGGATTGACATTATTACACATGAGCAGGAAAATTGCGACATGAAAAAAAAAGATTCAAACACGAAAACATAACTCTAGTCGCCTACAGCTAGAGTAATTAACGTGCTGAGCATCCACTGGCAGCTCCTTTGACTGTGGGTGATAATTGCCAGGTAACCCGTTTCCTAGTCAATAAGATGTCCTAAAAAGGGTAAGAAGGGGCAGATGCCAGTCCCCACGAATATCTTGATTTCCTTACTGACCAGATTTATTGTTGTCCGCACTAGCAAATTTTATGTGGCAGTTGTATGTGACAATATACACTGTGTTTGCCTGTAGGGAAAACTTGTTTGTTCGTGCACCAGAAATAACTGTGAACAGCAGAGACACAGACATACTTAACTGTATCTACTGCATCAGTTACATTCACATAATCAACAGCACAGTGGAGCATGAGGGAAAAAATGGGAAAGGATCCCTCTCATATTTTTCCTCTCATATTTTCCCTCTTTGTCTCCGCATGGCAAACAGGCTATTACCTAGTTTACCAAGGAACCAATTACCGGTATCAAGTGATTTGTTATGCAGTGTATGGCACAATAAAGACATCATTTTGATATCTGTAATTACTGTAATTATTTAGTGCTTTGCTTAAGTTCTTGTACATTTAAGCTAGCTGTAGTTACGCTATCATCACACCACTGTAAATCACACTCTGTTCACAAGCAATGGTAGTCATCAGTCAACACTTGGAGATGACATTGCACCATTACCCAGTGATGCCATACATTTTGCAGAGTTGTCTTAAACGAAACTCTTGGTGGCAAACAGGTATAATGGCATATTTCAAAGTAGCCAATGAGAATATGTGCTGTTGAAGAAAAAATCCCCCAAAATAACAATAGCATACACTGTATATCAGGGACTGGGATCAACTGTCATAGCAGTAAGACACCTGCCAATGTACAGTGACTAAAGAGGGAAAACTTTACCTGAATCTGCCACCCATTTCGATTGAAACATTATCAATAGTAGAAAGGAATGACTAAACATAAAAGGGACCAAAGAGGTTCAAGCTCTAGTTCAGCAACTTCGACAGCTGAACTGAAGAAAGTTAAAATGTCCAAAGATGTCGAGACAGGTTCGTTAAAGGATTTAATCCAGAACTTGATGGAAACAATGGAAAGTAATTTTGGAAAGCTACATGAGGAGTTAAGCGCTATTAGACAAGAGATGAAACATTAAATAGAAACAGTAAAAGAGAATGTTAAAAGTGTAGAAAAAAGTGTCGAAGAACTATGGGCAACTGTTGAAGACCTGAAGGAAGAAACAAAGGCTCTCAATGACACTAAAAAGGCACAGCAACAGGATCGTTGTTAATGAAGACCAAAGCAGAGCTCAAAGATGAGAGAGAAAAGATCATCGAAGCTTGAAGATTACATTAGGTGTGAGAACTTAAAATTCCATAATATCCCAGAGTCAAACGATGACGGTGCTACTCAATCGCCTAAACAAGCTATTCTTGACAATTTGGAGAAGGAGCTGCAAATGGACACCATGGACATCCAATTTCAAGCTGTTCACCGTATCGGCAAGTGAAAAGAAAACAGAAATCAACCAATAATCGCCCGCTTTGTCTGCCGAGAAGACAGGGACTGTGTTTTTAGCAGGAAACAAGTGCTTAAAGATAGCAGAAGGTATCGTGACGTTTATATCCCTGCTGATTATGCAAAGGCGATACAAGAAGAACAGAGAAAACTAATGAAGGTAATGTTTAAAGCAAAAGAACAAGGTCTTCAAGCAAAAGTGGTTGGTAGGTTACTCCACATTGCAGAGCAAAAGTATAATGTAACAAATGTCCCTGAGGATTTTAAGGATTTTAAAGATAACTAACAAAACAAAAACCATCGACGGAGAGCTAATAAAAACTCTGATTAATAACAAACTTGATGCTATAGTGATTGGGCACTTCAGAGCAGAAATTCCGAGATAATAAGAAACAGTTTTTGGTCAACAGAAGTTTAATTCACTCTGTTAATAATAGAATCAAGAGATTCAGAAAAGTTAGTACCTTCTTAACCTGTTCCCATTGGCATCCCAAGTGCGTAGGAATAATCGGAATATGTTGGTGTTTTGTATCTGTGTTGCTCTGTGGGTTCTTTTATCCCTTTTCCTTTTCAGGGGCAGTGATGTTTGTTCTTTTCCATTTTGGTTATCTGGTTTATTTTTTCTACTGTATTTCATTTATGTGTAGCTGGTATTTAAACATGTTTCTATTATGCAAATAAGACCCAACTTTATGCTCATTTACACCTGTGTTTTCTCCTATTGTTCCTTATTTCTGCAATTCCACTGCCACACAGTGAATTGGATTGATCATTTTTATTTTCAAGTTAATTTCGCTAAATGTAAAGGGTTTGAGTAATTTCCGGAAAAGAAGAACTATCTTCCTCTGGTGTCGAAAAAATAATGCCGACTTTGTTTTTTTACAAGAAACACATTCCACCATAGCAACAGAGAACCAATGGAAAAATGAATGGGGCGCAGAGGCGATAACCTGCCACGGTAGTTCTAACGAACGTGGTGTTTCAATTTTGATAAAAAATGGGGTTGACTGCACTATCTCTCGTAAGATCTCAGATCCACTGGGGCGCTACATTATTCTCAAAGCTCAAATCCAAGACAAAACCTATGTACTGATAAATGTATATGCACCAAACAAAGACAAGGACTTGGTGAAGTTTTTTGATAATTTACTCTCAATCTTGACAACTGAAAATCTAGATTCTGAACATAATGTTATTTTGGGAGGAGACTTCAATTGTCCACTTAACCCGCTACTCGATAAAAAAGGTGGAATATTTACCAAAAGAAAATAAGTCACCTCTTGTATCGAGAGCTTTCAAAGTAAATTAGACCTAGTGGATATTTGGAGAATCAAACATTCAGACACAAAAAGCTTCATATGGAGTCAAAAATCTCCAAGGATTTTTTGTCGGTTGGACTACTGGTTGATATCAAATAATTTAAGCGACTTTGTTGGATCAACTGAAATCATCTCTGCAGTCCGAACAGATCATGACGCAATATCCTTAGAATTTGGAAAGTCAGAGAGCAAACGTAAAGGCCCTGGAATTTGGAAAATGAATTGTTCCTTACTTGATGATGAAGAATATGTAAACAATGTAACCGAAATGATCCCTATATGGATAGCGGAAGGACGAAAAGAATTATCGGATGACCGCAATGTCTGCGATTGGCTTAAATACAATATAAGAGCACACGCTGTTCATTATTCACAAAGAAAAGCGAAGGAAAGAAACAAAAAGGAAAGTAATCTTCAAAATGAATTAAATGAGGCAAAAAGCACTTTTGAAAACAATCCAAGTGATCTAAATGCGACTAATTATAATGACGCTCGGGAGAAGTTAGAGAATTTTCTGGAAGTGAAAACAAAAGGCCTCATTGTACGCGCCCATGCTCGATGGCATGAACATGGAGAGAAAAGCAATAAATATTTTTTAAATTTAGAAAAAAGGAATCATGTTAAAAAACACATACGAAAGCTACTCATAAATAATAATGTAATCACAACAGATCCTTTGAAGATATTAAAAGAGCAAGAACGTTTTTATAATACATTATACAAAAGTAGTATTAATGGTCCGGATACTGCTGTGCAAACGTCCTCCTTTCTGAATAGTTTGAACATCCCTAAACTTTCGGAAGAACAGAAAACTTTCGTGTGAAGGTAACATTTCTTCTAAAGAATGTTATCGTGTTCTTGATAACTTTCAGAATAATAAAACCCCACGCAATGATGGCATTCCTATTGAATTTTATAGAAAATTCTGGTCATTAATCAGTGAGAGCTTTGTCAGATGTGCAAATGAATGCTTTGAAAAGGGCGAGATGTCACGCTCACAAAAACAGGCTGTTATTACTCTGATTGAGAAAAAATGAAAAGATCGCTCCCTCCTTGAAAACTGGCATCCAATATCCCTTGTCAATGTAGATGCAAAAATTATATCCAAAGTAATTGCTCCCTCCTTGAAAACTGGCATCCAATATCCCTTGTCAATGTAGATGCAAAAACTATATCCAAAGTAATTGCTTCAAGAATAAAAAATGTTTTACCCTACACTATTCACCACAATCAAACAGGCTATGTCAAAGACCGTTTTATAACTGAAACAACTCGATCCATTTTTCACATAATGGATTTCTCAGTCAGCGAAAACATCCCTGGTTTATTGTTATTCATCGACTTTCAAAAGGCATTTGATAGTGTAGATTGGAATTTGCTCTATGAAAATGTTTAACTTTAGTGAAAATTCCCTCCGTTCGGTGAAAACATTCTATAGTAATATTCAGAGGTGACTTATGAATAACGGTACTATCTCTAACTTTTTTACTCTGGAACGTGGTGTTAGACAGGGAGACCTGCTCTCTCCTTATCTTTTCACAATTGTGGTGGAAATTTTAGCAATTGCCATTCAACAAAATAATGCGATCAAAGGAATTAAAATTGGAAACGAGGAAACAAAGCTCTTACAGTTTGCTGACGACACAACGGCTGTTCTTGCAGACACAGATTCAGCCGTAAAGTTATTTGAAATATTAAACTCATTTGAAATTATTTCGGGACTCAAGATTAATTGTTTGAAAGCTGAAGGCATGTGGATTGGTTCATTGCGAAATCATAAAGCAAACCCCTTTGGTATTAAATGCCCTGATGAGCCAATAAAAGCTTTAGGTGTATATTTTACATATAACCAGAAACTGCTTAAAGAAAAGAATTTTATTAAGCATTTGGATTCAGTTAAAAAATTAATTAATATCTGGTCCTCTAGAGGCTTATAAATTTATGGAAAGGTGACAATAATCAAATCTTTTCTTATTCCTAAGTTTGTCTACGCTTGCTCAGTGCTACCGACACCTAAGGAACTGATAATTAAAACAACTTAATAAGTTATTGTTTAAATTCTAGTGGAAAGGTACAGATAAAGTGAAAAGAGTGTCAGTAATAAACGAATATGAGGAAGGAGGTTTGAGAGTGATTGATCTTGAATGCATGGTCAAATCGTTAAGACTTGCTTGGTTGAGATGATTTTTTAATGGAATCAATGGACCATGGAAAAGCTTCCTACAACACCTCTTGAGCCCCTTAGGAGGTTTCTTTTTTTTGGCTTGCAATTACAACATATCTGATTATACAATTCTTTCTCAATTCTACTATGAACTGTTGTCTTGGTGGTCAGAGTTCCATCAGACTTTCGCCACAGAAAAGGATTGAACGAATATTATTTGGAATAACTGTGAAATTAGAATAGACAATAAGCCCGTCCATTACAAAAACTATTACGTAGCTGGAATTGTATTCACCCAAGATCTTTTGTTTAATTTAAATGTTGCAGATGCCTATAATCACCTCTCGAACAAAGTAAATAAAACAAATATTTTAAAGTTGGCCGGTCTACGTCGGTCTATTCCATCACCTTTAAGAGATAAAGATTGCCTTCCATCAATAAATCCTCCAACATTCGTAATTGATGACAACATATTTGACGTAACTACAAAGAAGTCAAAAGAATTCTATGCGCTACTTATCACGGAAAAAGCACGACTTCCTTATATCGCTTATAAATTACAGAGCAATTTTAATCTTACTAATGACCAATAGACCATTTTACAGTTCTATGCTCAGTTACCAGGCCTTGAATAAAAGCGAGGCTGGAGTTGACCTTGTTTTGATACAAACCTCACGGTTTTTCTTATGTAAATAGGACTAGTTAGCATAAGAACAGCATGATTTACATAAGAAAAGAAGTGAGGTTTGTATCAAAACAAGGTCAACTCCAGCCTCGCTTTTATTCAAGGCCTGGTAACTGAGCATAGAACTGTAAAATGGTCTATTGGTCATTAGTAAGATTAAAATTGCTCTGTAATTTATAAGCGATATAAGGAAGTCGTGCTTTTTCCGTGATAAGTAGCGCATAGAATTCTTTTGACTTCTTTGTAGTTACGTCAAATATGTTGTCATCAATTACGAATGTTGGAGGATTTATTGATGGAAGGCAATCTTTATCTCTTAAAGGTGATGGAATAGACCGACGTAGACCGGCCAACTTTAAAATATTTGTTTTATTTACTTTGTTCGAGAGGTGATTATAGGCATCTGCAACATTTAAATTAAACAAAAGATCTTGGGTGAATACAATTCCAGCTACGTAATAGTTTTTGTAATGGACGGGCTTATTGTCTATTCTAATTTCACAGTTATTCCAAATAATATTCGTTCAATCCTTTTCTGTGGCGAAAGTCTGATGGAACTCTGACCACCAAGACAACAGTTCATAGTAGAATTGAGAAAGAATTGTATAATCAGATATGTTGTAATTGCAAGCCAAAAAAAAGAAACCTCCTAAGGGGCTCAAGAGGTGTTGTAGGAAGCTTTTCCATGGTCCATTGATTCCATTAAAAAATCATCTCAACCAAGCAAGTCTTAACGATTTGACCATGCATTCAAGATCAATCACTCTCAAACCTCCTTCCTCATATTCGT
>BLFK01000291.1:321882-324382 GCA_014634185.1 Astreopora myriophthalma
ACGCCGAGAAGCGGAAAGACTCCGTGCTGTGGAAAACAGACAAAATTGTTAACCGACCTCGACACTAAACTATAGTCAAAAACGTTTGTGAATTCCTTCGCAATATTTTAGAATGCTTTTACAGTTTAAAGGGAAATGAAAGTACTAGACGGGAGCACCGCTTTTAGGCTTGGCTAAATCTATATATTACAAATACCAAATGATATAAAATGGGTTTTAGAACAAATGATCTATGTAGTTTCTGCAAAGGGTAGCCTGAATCACTAAACCATTTGCTCTTACACTGCCCTTATTCTAAGCAGTTCTGGAACGATTTTGAAACTTATTGGTGCATTATTTCAAATAAAAGGATCCGCCTTTCCCTGCAAAATGTGCTTGTTGAAATTATCACGGAAACTACTGACCCTTTACATATATTGCTGAACTATTTTATAATAATTGGAAAGCTTTTCTTGTGGAATTGCAGAAATAACCAAATTCTTCCCAACATTCATGGATTTCGAGTCAAAATTGTTGCAAAATATGAAACTGAAAAAAAATCAGTAGCAAAGACTTCTTATGAAAAAAATGGGTACTGTCTCCTTATCTTTCTTAGCTCACTGTTCCTGTCATTATGCCACTTTTCTTTATTGTATCTAAACTGTGTACTGTTTTTTTTTCTTTTTCGCTCACTAGTTGCTGTTATTTGTCCATAAGCAGTGTAAGTACTGCTCTGTAAGTGTAAGTATCGTATTGTAAGTATTAAATAACATTTAAAAAATAAAATAAATAAATAAAAATACACTGTATATCAAAACTCACCTGAAGTTCAAACAGTTCTGGAAAGAACTTTTCATACATGGTTAAATCATCTCGAGGGTTGACTTTGGTCTGCTTAGCACATTTGCTGTCAAGCTTCTCGGTCTTTCCAGCACCTTCTTTATCGTCTTGACTTGTGCTACTGACTTCATCCTCATCTTCTTCTGATTCAATTTCTGAAGATTCACCTGCATTGCCGATTTCAAAATATCAGACAAACAGGCATTTAATTGTTTGTAATGATAGTATAATAATTTATCAAAAAGATGGTAACTGTCAAATCTTGTCTTTGTCAGCTACTGTACTGTACTGCACTTTGATCACTTCCATGTACAGTGTACATTGTAACAATGGCTGGATCAATTGAGCTACATAGAGACAATACTTTTCTGAAAGAACAAAGATAACAGACAGGGGCTGGATTAATGAGGCCCTCCTAAGCTAAAGTAATTATTTCCTAAGTATTAACGGTCTTTTGTTGGCCTTTGTTATTGTTATTAAAAACAATATTTGGGAAATACCGTGCCATAAGAGGGCTTTGTGAATACAGTCTTAGCCCCTATTTTGATTCTCACCTTCTCCACTGTCATCCAGAAGATCCTCAGCTGCAGAATGGCCAACACTGTCTAAATCCAACAGGGCAAATGCTAAAGGCGATGAGAGGGATGGTACCGGAAGCTTGTTGGTAGGGAAACACCTCCGCAATATTTGGCTGCTTAAGTTATTCACCCCCTCCAGTTCACGACCTAAAAAAATCAAACGATGGCTCCATAAACCATAAATACTGTGTAGAAATTGTGTTACACTTGAGCCCTCAGTTAGACCTGTTAATATTTGTCACACCTAACAAGTGGAAATCAAGACTTGCACACTGTTGCTTTCTCTTCTGTGATGAAGGCTTGAGTTGTCAGTGACACTGTTGGTTAAATTCCCTTCACCAGACTATCAACGTTCAAAATCAATAAACTCTAAGACACTATAAGACAGGATCAACTTACATTCTAAGGTTTCCAGGGACAAAGTATAGAGAGTCTTGATGCCATCAGCTTGGATAAATGCTTTCTTGCCAGCTCCTACAATTATTCAAACAGAAGTGGGTATGGTGTGGTTTAAGAAGTTAGTTCAGTTGATTGACTCTGAGAAACACAATTTGTTTCTCTTCTTAGGCCCCGTGACCACAACCATGAACACACAAACAATAGAGAGACACAGCGTGGGGATACTGTTTATTATGTACCGGTACCCTAGAATAAACTGGATCCTGAATTTTAAGGTAATTGATGGAAATGAACTAGTGTCCATAACCTAATTTGTTGTACTTTCTGCATAACTCAGATAACAGCAAATTTAGGTATTTTTAAATGCCATATTTTTGAGCTACACCCTCTCCATTGATTAAGAGGGGCTTGAGGGTTTATCACAAAAAAGCAATTTTCACGGGAGATAGGAATTCTTTATTAACCCAACATCGCGAAAAAACAATCATTTTCATTGACCGCTGTTCCCAATGATCAAAAAGATTATTTTTAGAAGCGTGGCACTCTATTCACGAACCGAATGCCATTAATGAACACATTTACATTCCTGACATTTACAAGGCCCTTGGCAATCCCAAGTGATGTTTCTACGGCTCTTTTAAAGCACTCATTTGCATTCGTAAGCCATTTTATGCTGAAGAAGATTATAGTATTTTAACCGAAAC